>CM060312.1:73080736-73100736 GCA_030674185.1 Monoplex corrugatus | reverse complement strand
CGGTGTGTGATAAATAAGTAGTTAACTCTTTGACTCCCGCACCCTGACCACCAACTGTAAAAACAACCCTTTAATTCCCTCACCCTATCCACCAGCTTCCTGCAGAAAACTGGTGGATAGTGTGAGGGAATTACTGGGTTAAGTTTTTGCTTTGCTAGCACGGTTGACAATGCAGGATCCCGGTGGATAGGGTGCGGGAGTCAAAGGGTTAAGACATCCTTCACAAGGGCGACTTGGCCTGACCACCTTGGATGCGCGGGTTTGAACTTGGGTGCAGGACTAATTTCTATATGAAATATGGTGTCAGCAGAGGGGCATCAAGGGATCATGACCTGAATGAAGCCCAGACTTGCCTTAGAATGTAAGAAGTTCACAACCGAAACACTTGTTTGAAGAGGGCTTATCTGAGGACCTTCTCCTGTCCAGCTCTCCTGAGACTTTCTAGCTACCGCTACTGAATACATTATAGTGGATTATTGACCAAAGCTGGATTTTAATTGTTTACTTTTGAAGTGTAAATCAATAAGACTACTTTTGAAAGAGCGTACACTTCAAAAATGTTTGTTTACTGAACTAGTTAAGCTTTGAGCAATCCAGTGCTGTGGGATTCTGCTGGTAAAATATAAATTTACGCTTGTTTACTTTGCTACATATCTTATGTACAACTTGCGTATACTTTTCTATTCATCTAAAACAGGTGCCATCTTATAGCCTACAACTTACAAGGACCATCCTTATAGCGTATAGCCTACACGTATTAAGTTCATAAACGAAGGAAAAGTGCTTACCCATACATACTGCAGGCACGCTTTTCTTCGGCACTGGGCGTTTCCTTTCCTTTACTTTCCTTTGGTGCCCACAATCTTGAGGATGATCATTCCAGCACATAAAGGGGGGGGGGGGGGGGTTGTAGACACAGTCCATTCGTAAGCTCCGATCATTTCACTATTTTCATTGTCCGTAGACATAGCTGAAATCCGTTACCGTAAGGGCCACGTGGTGTCCAGAAACTCACTGTTGGGCGGAGGCTTGCGACACAAAAGCGTCGACTGTTGCTGCCTCTACTGTTTCACTGGGAAGATGGTTCCAGTCCCTAACAGTCCTGGGTAGAAATGAGCCACCTCTGTACTGAGTTCTGGTGTTGATGAGGCAGAACTGCTGTTTGTGGGTACGGCGCTGTCGTGGTGGGGTGGGACTAGCTTGCTCCGGATAATTGGGCACTGGATTAGTCCATGGTGGATTTTATAAATGAACCCCAGGCGTGTGGTTCTTCTTCGCTGCTCAAGAGATGGCCAGCCCAGATAGTCGATCAATCGGCTGACATTTGACGTGTTGTGATATCGGTTGAGCACAAAACGGGCGGCACGTCTCTGAACGGCTTCCAACTTGTCTATGCTCTTCTGTGTGTATGGATCCCATACTGATGATGCATATTCAAGAAGGGGTCTCACGAACGCCTTGTACGACTTCTCCTTGATGGACTGGAGCTGATCTTTAAATTGCGCCTGAGGAAACCCAGGGCGTTTGCAGACAATCCGTAAACAAGTTGCCTTCACACATGAATTGTGGCCAGTTGATCATCTTAAATGTCTGTCGCAGAAACTACGATAAAGATTGGCATAACTGCTACGGACAAAATACATAAACGATAAATAATGATTGAATGAATGTTTAACATCATTGTTTCTGTTCCACTGTTGCCGCCAGTCTTGTTCAAATTAAAACGTGACAGATACCGAACGTGGTGTTACAAACAAACAGCTCATAAGTCAAAATCTAATGTCGTCTGCTTTTCAGATTGGCCGAACTGGAAAGCTGCGCTTGTCAGTGAGAAATTCAGCTAACGCACGTGCGCGTAACGACCATTTGTTGTTTCTTGAATTCTGCTCGTGAAGGGGTAAGTTTTCGAAATGAGGGGGAGGGGCGCTGTTTTGTTTTGTTTAAGGGTGATTATTTTTATATCCACCAGAGAGGGAGGTGTGCCTCTGAGTGTGTGTGTGTGTGTGTGTGTCTGTGTGTGTGTGTGTGTGTGTGTGTGTCTGTGTGTGTGTGTGTGTGTGTGTGTGTGTGTTTGTTTTTTTGTGACAAAAATGTTTTAGCAAAATTTTCTCTGCAGTTCCTGAATAGATCGTTATCAAATTTGGATCGAAGGTGTAGACCGTTGATGAGTCAAGTACGTAAACGTTTGGAAATTATTACACCGAGGTCAAGGTCACGCGGGAGGAACGAAATAGCTTAAAACCAACATTTTTGGAAGGTGTGTCGAATTCACTTCCTCGGGAACCTTTGACTGTATCTGATTTCTGTTTTCACTTTTCTGATAGTCTTCCATTATCCTCGCATCACGGTCAAGGCTAACGTCATCTTTAGCATTTTCAATGTCACAGTGACATTAAGAAGCACAAAATCTGGATTTTTTGGTAGGAAGCCAACAATGCAAATCATTTTTTTCTCAACTGTTTGTGATCAAACAATTTTTTTTTTTTATCTTTGTCAGGGTCAGTGTAAATACATAAGCAATTAAAGCGTATAACAAAAATGGTCGAACCAAATAAAGTTCTTTTCATTTTGTGGGTTATGATAACATTAATGTAAAGAGCAATATCTTTCTAAAAAAAACGAAGCAAACATAATCGTTTTTATCATTGTACTAATACCGTGAATGGCAAAGCTTGGATGAACCTGGCTTTATTTCGCAGTCACAACAACAAGAGTTTTGAAATGTCTGTTTTAGCTTGCAGCTCTCATATATTTTCGACAAGCGTTATCTTGTTTGGACTTTTTATTTAAACAGCAGCTTCATACTAAATGACTGGTTTTGATATGCCTTGACTGATATTCCGGCAAGATCATTTGTATCTTCGTAAATACGTTGTATCAAACAAAAGTTGTTATAACTCCAGATACCGACTTTTCTATATCAGCTTCAGAACAAAAGTTGTTAGCTGTAGTCGGATATAGTTTTCTTGAGCAGTATGTGTCTACTTAAGTGCAGCTGTTTGGCTTCAGTGACCAAGAGAATAACATCAAGATATGAAATAGTAATGTTTTGAGTGTCTTCTGCTACCTACGGAAGCTGAGTTTTAACATATCAATAGGCACTGCTAGGGAACGCTACATAATTCTGTCTAAATCAAACTTTTGTTCTTATATGCATATTAAAGCACGTTTCCTCAACTGTTTAAATTATATATGTTCCACAGTTTCTGTAAATCTTACATGCCTTCAAATACAAAGGGAGATGACCCAGTGCTTTAAAAGGGGGTACACATATGAACCCATGCTGCAGGAAATGTAGATAAGGCGCTCACAAGCAAACTTTTTTCTTACAACCAGTTGCCACAGATGAACAGATGAACAGATGGACAGAGGAATGGCATCCAGTGGACCCTATGGACTCAGTTGGACGATTTGGACTTTGCCGATGACCTCGCTCTGCTCTCCCACAAACAGCAACAGATGCAGAACAAGACTTCAAGCCTGGCCTCCCATGCGTCCCAAGTCGGCCTTCACATCCACCCCAACAAGACCAAAATTCTGAAAATCAATGCTTCCAGCACAGAGGCAGTGAAGTTGGGAGACAACAACCTGGAGGAGGTCGAGACCTTCACTTACCTTGGGAGTGTAGTCAATCAGCAGGGAGGAACAGATGCAGACGTGAAGACCCGCATCGGAAAGGCAAGAGCATCCTTCTTGGCCCTCAAGAACATCTGGCGATCCCACATGATCACACCCCGCACTAAAATCCGCCTGTTCAACTCAAACATCAAATCAGTTCTTTTGTATGGAGCAGAAACGTGGAGAACAACTAAGACCACTACTAGAAGAGTCCAGACATTCATAAACTCGTGCCTACGCAAGATACTGAAGATCCACTGGCCAGTTACCATCAGTAACACAGACCTCTGGCAGAGAACTAACCAAGTGCCAGTGGAAGAAGAAATCAGAAGAAGGAGATGGCGATGGATAGGGCACACCCTGAGGAAACCATCAACCAACATCACCCGCCAGGCCCTGACCTGGAACCCTCAAGGGAAGAGAAAGAGAGGCCGACCAAAAAACACCTGGAGAAGAGAACTGAAGGCGGACGCCAAGCAGACCGGCTACTCCTGGCGAGAACTTGAGCAAATAGCCCAGGATCGTGGACGATGGCGGGCGGTTGTGGATGGCCTATGCCCCTCCTGGGGCTCAAGGCCTAAGTAAGTAAGTAAGTTGCCATAGTATAGTGGTTAGCGCAACGGAGTACCGACTGGAAGATTGTGGGTTCGATCCACATCAGTTCTTTCAAATCGTGTGGGATTTTTCGAACCCAACCGGTTTCTACACACAGTTGAGCGTGTTAAGAGCTCATTGGAAAACTTGGGACCGCATAGTCGGGTGTGTCATTGAGGATGTTGCTCAGATCTCCTGACCAACAATGCAGGTGTCTGTATCTCTTGGGCCTGGTTGACGTCAGGATATATTGTGAGAGTAAACGTAGAGTACAACCCTGTCACACATTCTCAATCCTAAATGGAACTCCATAGAATCATGATTATCATCCCCATCGCCTTCATCATCACTGCATTGTAAAAAATGTCCCAGCTTCTATGGCAATCAATATAGCATATAAAACCCGACTGGGGAAAAAAAAGATATAAACACAAAGGAAATTTCTTAAGTGTGATGATCCTAAAAAATAATTTCTTCATACTCTTATATGAAAATTTATTTGTCATGAATTTATTCCATCACTCCATCATTGCAAAACTTCATATAACACTATAACAGAAAAATATGGCGTGTAATTCATCACATTTAGTTACAATGACCAAATCACTGCCTAAAATTGTCAACAGTCATGTTTGTCACACATTTAATTCCTGTACTCCATCGTTCCCTATCTATAAAAAAAAAACCCCAGATTTATTGCATTTGCTTTTCTTCAAACTCAGTAATTAATGAGACAAAGTGTACGATTGTGTTAATGATGTTGCAGTATAGACGATTTTGATCGCTGTGCTGGTTAAGGGTGTAAGCTGGACGAAATTTTTCAAGGAAAGCAGTGTTTGTTGTAAATGAGTGTATATTTTCTTTTCATATCTTTGGGGGTGATGGTGGTGTTGTTACAAGAAGGGAAACTGTTAGAATAGCTTGACCATTTTGTTTCCAATTGTTATTGTGACTAACAGTTTCCTGGTGGTGGGGATGGGGGAGGGGGTGGCAACACAGCAGCTCGACATCATTGGTTCCCGCGGAATTTGAAATTTGATCAGTTTTCTTTGAGAGAGATTCATCCATTCGTGCATGTCCATATGTGCTCCCTTCCCCAATCTGTCAGCAACTGTCTGGCAGATTCCCTGAACCTACGCAAAATCCTACGCGCTGACTAGAAATGGAGAGGGAGAGGAGTGGGAAAGAAGGGACCTAAGAAGCGCAATACTCACACCACCAAAATGCTGAAGAAATATTCAAATGGGCAGTGAACGTGCCAAATT
Source organism: Monoplex corrugatus (assembly GCA_030674185.1). Lineage (NCBI taxonomy): Eukaryota > Metazoa > Mollusca > Gastropoda > Littorinimorpha > Ranellidae > Monoplex > Monoplex corrugatus. The sequence goes on along the minus strand of CM060312.1, from coordinate 73,095,259 downwards.
CTTATTAATGGTGCGGGTTTGAATTGAACTCGAGATATCAGATCTTGCGTCCACGGCTCTATCAAAAGAACAATTTAGCCCACTGCGGATAACATGACACTGGAACAGCAGCTGAGCTAACAATGAGTATGGTGGTGAGTGTTTGGGCGTTGGGGGGAGGAGGGGGGGAATCGAGATGAGCGGCGAAAAAACGATACAAGTGAAGTGGCGTGATAGATGTGGCCAACACAACAGCAGAGAAAAGGTACAGCATGGAGGTAGTTGTAGAAAAGGGAGATCGAGTAAGGAACTGAGTAAAGAACAAACACAAAATGAAATAACGAGACAACAATCCTACCCCTCCCCTCTGCAGAGAGACCGAGACCGAGAGAGAGAGAGAGTGTGTGTGTGTGTGTGTGTGTGTGGTGATGTACGTATATGTGCGCTTTGGCTTAGGACTTGTGTGTGTGTGTGTGTGTGTGTGTGTGTGGTGTGTGTGTGTGTGTGTGTGTGTGTGTCGTGATGCACGTGGGTATATGTGCGCTCTTCGGTTGGCTTAGGACTTTAGTGTGTGTGTGTGTGTGTGTGTGTGTGTGTGTGTGTGTGTGTGTGTGTGTGTGTGTGTGTGTGTAAGAGAGAGACTGTGTGTGTACGTGTAAGTGTGTGTGAGTGAGTGTGTGTGTATGTGCATGTGTTGTGTATGTGAAAGAGAGAGAGGGGGGGGGGGTAGCTGGTGGGGTGGGAGCAATCAGTAGAAGGTTTTTGTATAAACATTATTCAGCATAACATGTCCGGACATTAAACGCACACACACACACACACGCCTAAGAGTACATATGTGATTAGACATTAAAACAAAACTGAACACACAAACATATACACACACATAAACATACACACAAACATGCACACACACACACACACACACACACACACATACACACACACACACACACACACAAACTTTCATTCATTCAAACTAACCCATCACTCAGACCGAAAGCATCCGTAAATTTATTTCGTCAATAAATCAGTGAGACAATCTGATAAAGTAATCAACCATAGTATCTCACAGAGACCATGTCAGTCCTGTCCCATTATTCAACAGATGTCTCCAAAAAAAAATGTAAATCAACAGGACGGTCAAAATGCACAGACATCCCCTCCCCCTCCATCTCATTTTCCCTCCATGTCTTCTAACTAGGACATTGAAAATGAGTCCTATCTGAAAATGAGTCCTACCTATCTGAAAATGAGTCCTACCTATCTGAAAATGAGTCCTACCTATCTCAAAATGAGTCCTACCTATTAACTCTTAGATGCGTCAGGGAAATTGACAAAGCTTTGTGGTCGACGAGATAGTAAATATCCATTCACATTTCAGCCTACGATCTCAGACTTGGTATTGACCTGTCCACAAGATTTTATCAGAGAAATTATTGAAACTTTGTAGGCGATGAAATGACAAAAATCCATGCACATTGCATTTTCACAGGTAACAGGGTTTGTTTTTTTTCATGCATCAACACCCAGTAAAGATAAAAACATAAAGGTTTTCCCATAACGCTGAGGTCTTAGGGGAGAACTTTTCTCAGGGCCAGCAAAATGAGGGCGGTGCTCATGTCTCCTCGCTGCTTTGCCTTTTATTGACTAAATACAACCATTTACTGATGAGTAGATTAGAAGCTGTACACACGTATAGCAGTTATGCGGGCCTGATTTGCACTCATGAAAACTTGTGCCAACAGACTGGAAGGTGAGTGTTCCAATTCTATGCCAACCAGGCCTCAACAGCTGGTATACCCTTGGAGAAATAGTGCACAATTATAAACAAATAGACGGTGTATAAAATTCGATTGATTTTTATCTTTTTACAGACAGATGTGAGAAAGAACCTGAATGTTTGTTTCATAGACAGATGTGAGAAAGAACCTGAATTTTTGTTTCATAATGTCCATCCTGACCATTTTAGATACATGAACAGCTTCCACTTACACTGTTCATATCTAAATGAAAACAATGTCCTTCTACAGTAAATCAGACAGCTGAATTTGAAGAATTCTGTCAAGAATACAAATGTATATGAAGCCTAGAGTTTAGAGTTTGTAATCTGTTCAAGACGGATTCATCACACTCGGACAGTTCCATGCGCAGTCCATCCCAATCTTCCAGCAATTATCTGGCAGACTCCCTGAGCATGTATAGTACCCTATGCGCTGAGATGGCCTTGAAATGGAGAGGGGGAATGGAACACATGAAACAGTGACACAACCAGAATGGTTGGAACATTAAGATGGGCAGCGAAATGAACCAAGTTTTATACTGTGGGTTGGAACTGAACTCAAGACATAGGATCTCAGGTCTAGATCTTGCCTGAGTCCATGGCTCTATCAAAAGAACTGGCTAGCCCACAAGACAAATCTAAATGAAAACTAGACAGAAAAAAAGCCACACACAAGACAGGCAGTGACAATGTCAGGCAAAATGATAAAGAACATAAAGAAGTGGAATGTTGGATCAAGAGATGATGGGATAACATTAAAAATGTTCTATAGACTTAAAAACATCCGCACAGGTTTAGAGGACATACCAGACAGACGATGTTTATTTCATCTTATGTTTTACCTTAATCCACTAAAAAAACAGCTTTAGTTACAGAACACAAGAATCCTGTATGATGCAAATTGTGGTAAGCATCTGACATCACTGTATGCACCTTTTATGGATGAAATGTGTGAAGAGATGAAAAGAGGGGAGGGAGGAGAGAAATAAGAAGAGGGAGGGAAGGAGACAAAAAAAATCGGAGACAACAGACAGCCATACGTGCAAATAATACAAATAAATGCTTTGCAAAAATTTTTTAAAAATTTATTACATATGCAAAGCTAAGAATGTCACCAAACCAAAAGAGCCTGAAACTAAAGATAAAAGCATTACAAGTAAGAACGCTTAACAAAATATTTGGACCTCTGCTGCTGAATATGAACAACAAATACAGAAACATCAAAATAACAGATGACTGTGGTGGAGGCGAATTCACAGAAAATATGACAAAAGATGGTCAATGCCTGACAGACAAAAATGACAATGCATATCAGAAACAGAAAAAATCAGAAAAAAATTAAGCAGCTGAAAGGCAGTAACCATGAAAGATGAGAAAAGATTCCAGAGCCATGCTTTGAACCTGGTCCAGAAAAAAATTGTCCAAAAATTGATCAGCAGCATCATATACAATTCCAGCAAAACAAAGTTTTCAATAGCCTTTTCTTTGCATCGGTCCAGCAACAGTCACTTCAACAACTTTACACAAATCGATGATTAAATACAGTCACAAAAACGGGAAATTACTTACAACAGGTATTTTATTTAGAGAACTGACAACTTAGCTTGTGACAAAAATAATATTTTCACTCACGTGGATGAATTTAGAGTTTGTTATCTGAAAATGACATTGACAGGAACAACAAAATAGAAAGAAAAAGAGCAAGCTACATAGCATATATAATTACAAGAATTCATGAATCAATAACCATACTGATAAATACTTAAATGAATACCTCGTATAAATGTATACAAATCCTGATTCAAAGGCACGTACAATGTAAATAAAGCTCAAAAGATTTCCAAGAAGTTGAACATTTTTTAGTAATCAACATTAAAAGCATTTCCAATACAAAAACAGCATTTTCAATACAAAAACAGCAAAGTAACACATAATGAAAAATAAAGCACGCACATCAGTGGTAAACTCCTTGACTTAATCTACACAAAGACTCAGAAAACAAAACATCTGGCAATGGACAAACATTTCATCAGTCCATAAAAGAAAGCTGTTTCCATCAAAGTAAGCTAAAACTGTTCTGTCCAACAATACAAAATACTGTTCTCATAAAACAAACAAAAAACACCATCTTGTCCACACACAAAATTAAACAAAAACAAACAAAAGTCAAAATATCATATGCTGCCTAACAACAAACTAATTAACTTAGTCCAAAATAAGTTAAACTGAAAAAAATGAATGACACTGATTTGTCCAACAATGAATCACACTGTCCTGTCCAACAACAACAAAAGTTGTCCAATACTAAAAGGTTCCTGTCCAGTAATGATATTAACAACATTAAAATCATCTGCCCAACACTACCAAATGTTCTTTCCAGCAGGAAGCCCATCTAAAAACTAACACACTCCCAAATTGTTATATCTCACAGTGAAACAAACTTTTCATATAACTACCAGAAACTCAAATTGTTCTTCAATTTGAAAACAATAAAAAGGACAACAACTAACCGTCCATTTAAGTAGAAACCAAACTGAAATCAAACTGTTCTGTAATATAATACAACAACAACTAACTGTTCATTTAACTAGAAACCACACTGAAATTTCAGTGTATTTTGTCTGACAAGAAAACAAAACATTCTCCCTATTTAAAAAAAAAAGATTTATAAAATGAACATGCTCAGTCCAAGACCTCCAATCAAGAAACCAGGTCGTTCTGTCCAACATGACATGCAACTAAGAAATCAAGCTGTTCTGTCCAACAAGAAATCAAGCTGTTCTGTCCAACAAGAAATCCAACAAAGAAATCAAGCTGTTCTGTCCAACAATAAATCCAACAAAGAAATCAAGCTGTTCTGTCCAACAAGAAATCAAGCTGTTCTGTCCAACAAGAAATCCAACAAAGAAATCAAGCTGTTCTGTCCAACAAGAAATCCAACAAAGAAATCAAGCTGTTCTGTCCAACAAGAAATCCAACAAAGAAATCAAGCTGTTCTGTCCAACAAGAAATCAAACAAAGAAATCAAGCTGTTCTGTCCAACAAAAATCAAGTGTTTGTCAACAAAAAATCAAGCTGTTCTGTCCAACAAAAAATCAAGCTGTTCTGTCCAACAAAAAATCAAGCTGTTCTGTCCAACAAAGAAATCAAGCTGTTCTGTCCAACAAGAAATCCTACAAAGAAATCAAGCTGTTCTGTCCAACAAGAAATCCAACAAAGAAATCAAGCTGTTCTGTCCAACAAGAAATCCAACAAAGAAATCAAGCTGTTCTGTCCAACAAGAAATCCACAAAGAAATCAAGCTGTTCTGTCCAACAAGAAATCCTACAAAGAAATCAAGCTGTTCTGTCCAACAAGAAATCCTACAAAGAAATCAAGCTGTTCTGTCCAACAAGAAATCCAACAAAGAAATCAAGCTGTTCTGTCCAACAAGAAATCCAACAAAGAAATCAAGCTGTTCTGTCCAACAAGAAATCCAACAAAGAAATCAAGCTGTTCTGTCCAACAAAAATCCAACAAAGAAATCAAGCTGTTCTGTCCAACAAAAAATCCAACAAAGAAATCAAGCTGTTCTGTCCAACAAGAAATCCAACAAAGAAATCAAGCTGTTCTGTCCAACAAAAATCCAACAAAGAAATCAAGCTGTTCTGTCCAACAAGAAATCCAACAAAGAAATCAAGCTGTTCTGTCCAACAAGAAATCCACAAAGAAATCAAGCTGTTCTGTCCAACAAAAAATCCAACAAAGAAATCAAGCTGTTCTGTCCAACAAGAAATCAAGCTGTTCTGTCCAAAAAATCCAACAAAGAAATCAAGCTGTTCTGTCCAACAAGAAATCCTACAAAGAAATCAAGCTGTTCTGTCCAACAAGAAATCCAACAAAGAAATCAAGCTGTTCTGCCAACAAGAAATCCAACAAAGAAATCAAGCTGTTCTGTCCAACAAGAAATCCAACAAAGAAATCAAGCTGTTCTGTCCAACAAGAAATCCAACAAAGAAATCAAGCTGTTCTGTCCAACAAAAATCCTACAAAGAAATCAAGCTGTTCTGTCCAACAAGAAATCCAACAAAGAAATCAAGCTGTTCTGTCCAACAAGAAATCCAACAAAGAAATCAAGCTGTTCTGTCCAACAAGAAATCCAACAAAGAAATCAAGCTGTTCTGTCCAACAAGAAATCCTACAAAGAAATCAAGCTGTTCTGTCCAACAAGAAATCCAACAAAGAAATCAAGCTGTTCTGTTCAACAAGAAATCCTACAAAGAAATCAAGCTGTTCTGTTCAACAAGAAATCCTACAAAGAAATCAAGCTGTTCTGTCCAACAAGAAATCCAACAAAGAAATCAAGCTGTTCTGTTCCAACAAGAAATCCAACAAAGAAATCAAGCTGTTCTGTCCAACAAGAAATCCAACAAAGAAATCAAGCTGTTCTGTCCAACAAGAAATCCAACAAAGAAATCAAGCTGTTCTGTCCAACAAGAAATCCTACAAAGAAATCAAGCTGTTCTGTTCAACAAGAAATCCAACAAAGAAATCAAGCTGTCTGTTCAACAAGAAAATCCAACAAAGAAATCAAGTCGTGTTCTGTCCCAACAAAAAATCAAGCTGTTCTGCCAACAAAAATCCAACAAAGAAATCAAGCTGTTCTGTCCAACAAGAAATCCACAAAGAAATCAAGCAGTTCTGTCAACAAGAAATCCAACAAAGAAATCAAGCTGTTCTGTCCAACAAGAAATCCAACAAAGAAATCAAGCTGTTCTGTCCAACAAAAAATCCAACAAAGAAATCAAGCTGTTCTGTCCAACAAGAAATCCAAAAGAAATCAAGCTGTTCTGTTCCAACAAGAAATCCTACAAAGAAATCAAGCTGTTCTGTCCAACAAGAAATCCAACAAAGAAATCAAGCTGCTCTGTTCAACAAGAAATCCAACAAAGAAATCAAGCTGTTCTGTCCAACAAGAAATCCTAACAAAGAAATCAAGCTGTTCTGTTCCAACAAGAAATCCAACAAAGAAATCAAGCTGCTCTGTTCCAACAAGAAATCCAACAAAGAAATCAAGCTGCTTCTGTTCAACAAGAAATCCAACAAAGAAATCAAGCTGTTCTGCCCAACAACAAAAATCAACAAAGAAATCAAGCTGTTCTGTCCAACAAGAAATCCACAAAGAAATCAAGCTAGTTCTGTTCAACAAGAAATCCAACAAAGAAATCAAGCTGTTCTGTCCAACAAGAAATCCAACAAAGAAATCAAGCTGTTCTGTCCAACAAAAATCCAACAAAGAAATCAAGCTGTTCTGTCAACAAGAAATCCTACAAAGAAATCAAGCTGTTCTGTCCAACAAGAAATCCAACAAAGAAATCAAGCTGTCTGTCAACAAGAAATCCAACAAAGAAATCAAGCTGTTCTGTTCAACAAGAAATCCAACAAAGAAATCAAGCTGTCTGTTCAACAAGAAATCCAACAAAGAAATCAAGCTGTTCTGTCCAACAAGAAATCCAATAACTGTTGCCTAACAAAATATCAAACTGTTTTGTCCTAAAACAAATCAAAATGTTCTATTGTCCAATGAGAAATCAAACTGTTCTGACTAGCTCAGTATCAAACTGTTCTGTCTGACAAGAAATCAAATGATCCTGGACAGCAGCAAGAAAGTTCAAGAAAATGTCACAAGTTTTGTGCAACAACACACCCATTTGTTTTGTTCTCCAATGTGGAAGCAAACTGTTCTATAAAGAAGAAAGAAAAAAATCGACTGTTCTGTTAACCAACAAGAAATCAAATTGTTTTGCTGTCCAAAACAAAACAAAACAAAACAAAACAAAACAAAACAAAACAAACAAATGTAACTGTTGTCCAGCAATGAAATGTCATTATCTGTGTACAAACAAATAAGGAAGTTGTGTTGTTATGAATCAAAAGCAGCCTGTCCAACAAAAATCAGAATGTTCATTCAGTTAGCAAGCAAAAGCCTGGAATGTCACACTGTGATATCCAGCAAGTATGCACTTTTTTTGACAAGTAAAACACAAACGTCTCTTTGCTCCAAACATTTGGTCTCTTTGAAGCAAGCAAGCATACCACAAATGCTAAAAAACACACCAACTGTACGTTTAACAAAAATAAAATGTCTTGCAAACCCTCCCCCCAACCCCCACCCATCCCCGCAAAAAAAAGTTTTCCAACACACATGCATACACATAAATGCCTCTTCAAAACAACAACAAAAAAACAATCACGATAAACAACAACCATTGCTGGTTTTAAAACACAACACACAAAGGTGTTGACTGGCAAGTTTCAAACAAATGTAACATATGGCCAAGGTCACAAAAGTTTTTACATACAAAACACATTTCAGGGAGGAGACAGGCAATCCAAATACAAAAAAAGCCATGAAAAATGAACTAGCTACAATCCAAATACAAATGAGAGCCACATAAATCAACTGGCACTGGACAAAAAGGATGACATAAAACAGATTTTCAATTACAAACTAAAAACCAATTCATAATCAAAACCACGGGCAAGTTTACATGTCAGAGACAATGTCCTGTCACACAATCTTCATCATATAATGCCTAAAAATATTGCCCAGCCGACAGACTGGCAAATCATGACTTGCAGTTTCAGAGTTGAAAGTTTACTCAGGAGGGACTCAGCGCACTCAAAGATTCCATATTTGCTCCAGCCAACTTTGTCTAGTGAATTCCCTAAGTTTTCACAAAACCATGAGTGCTGGCAAGGTCTTGAAATGGAGTGGGGAGGAACAAGACCTGTAAAACAGCTGACACCAGCAGAATTTTGGAGTGTTGAAACAATAAATGTTTAATGAACAAGCCAAATTTTATGTCACAGGCTGGGACTGAACCCAAGACATCAGCTTTATTATAAAAGCCAGCCTACCCACTTACACTGTGGCCCACTTGAGGATCAAGGCCATGACACTCGCATTATCAGCATGGTCCTCAATCCAACTGAGCTAACAGGGCACATACACCAAAAATAACAACTGTAGTCTGCCCATGGGTTGGACTCATGACCCCTACATTATCAACATAGTGCTCTGACCACCTGAGGTAAATGACTGTTTCACAACACTGTATATAAAATGACCAGTTTTGACACCATCAAATAAAGTGAAAGGGAACAACTGAGTCCCTTTTATAAAACCACATGGATCACAATTTGGGACAACTTCATCACATTTTGGAAGGAAAAAGTTCAAAATAATCGATTTTGGAATAAAAGAACATGACAATCACTTTTGTACTATCAGTTAAAAACATTAAACACAACTGTGTATAAACAGTACAGCATACATCAAAATATTCCATTTCATGACACAATCTGATCACATGTGCAATGAGAATCTGGACGGCAATTGTTTGATCAAATACATATATACACATGATCTAAACTGACTTAGACACACACACACACATGTACATTAATTATATACTTGCACTGAGACAAATGACTAATCACATTCATTGACTTCTTTGCTTTGGTTTAGCTAATGTTCTGTTTTTACTTCCATCTTCTGATGATCATAGTGCCAGTGGGTACCGAAAAGACATAGAATACAACACAAGCACAAACTCTGTTGAATACTGAATACATTATGACATCAGTAATTGATGATGATGATGGCACTGAAATGACATGACAAGGACGACAACAATTATTTCACATTACTTATTCGATACAAGCAATTGTATTGTCTTCCTAGAAGGCTAAGATAAGCCGTGGCTTGATGCTTGACCCATGGTGTGTTGTTGTTATGTTCAATATCTCACATACAGTATTTCACAGAACACAAGTTTTGTCAACAGACATGAAGTTACTATAAACAGTCACCATACAAGGTGTAACTGCAGCATGTTAGTAAAAAATGATGATGTCACTCACTGTGGTCAATGAATCTGACGAAGTCATGAAATAACTATCATGGTATAAGTGTGAATGTACACTGTTACCTCATCCTGCCATTATAAATTGTTCTGTGTAGTATTAAATTCCAAACTCAGTTGGAGTGCATTACAGATTATCAGAGTTTTAAAAGAGCAATGAGAATTCAGCTAATTTGTGGGCTGACCACATTCCACTATGTAGTAGCACAGTCTGCATCTTTAGTGGATGTGCAAGCTGGGTGTTTTCATGATTCCACTGGCATGACATACAAGATTTTCAACATGCGTATTAAGATGTTTTGCACATGTATACACATAAGGTTGGGGGGTGGGTGGGTGGGTTAAGCATTTGGCAGGTCTGTTCATTTGTTGACCTGGGAGATGGGGGAAATCCCCACCCTTTAGCAACTAAGTGGGACATCTAGATAGATCGAACACAAGACCTTCTGATTGAAAGTCAGATGTTTACCTGCTTGACTACCATCCCCTTTGTAATTTATGAAACAGAGCCAGCCACACTATACGCCACCTGACCTGAAGTATGTCTCAAAAGAAATGAAAAACTGTCCAAGGAAACAGTGTGACCATTTCTGTTCAGGACCCCGTCAACTTCAAAAATAACAATTTACTGTGGTGTCTATCAGCTGAATACTGCTGTACATTTCCAACTATACACTCACAAAGCTGTTCTTGTGATAAAAGCATTACAAACACACGACCATATCAACTATGTCACATATAAACACTGAAAAATAATGCTGTGCAAAATGAAACATGATGAACAAAAATATGTATATATACTGGCAACAACATCATACCTGCTTAAAATGAGCTAATTAAAAATTTAAAAACCCTCGTGTGTGTGTGTGTGTGTGTGTGTGTGCGTGCGTGTGTGTGCGTGCGTGCGTGCGCGTGCGTGTGTGTGTGTGTGTGAGTGACTGTGTGTGTGTGTAAGAGAGAGAGAGAATATTGTGTGCTTGTGTGTGAAAGAGAGAGAGAAAGAGATAGAAGATAGAGAGACAGAGAGAGAAAGAGAGAGAAAGAGAGAGAGAGAGAGATTGTGTAAGCACATGACATTGCCAACTTTACAAATTAATGTAACTGTACATATTACGCTTATCACACTTTCTCCAAATTAACATCACCAATGACTGTACGAGCTGTTAACTTTTTTAGGACAACAACATCTCCCACCACACACACATACACACACACATACATATACATACACATACACACACACACACTCTCTCTCTCTCTCTCTCTGTCTCTCTCCCTCCCTCTCTCTCTCAGCATATTTACATTATAAGCCTTCCAGTGAAAATGATCAAGTCTGTTCATATCATCTATGTTTTGAAAATGGTAAACTCTTTCCACATGTTTTGAAAATAGTTGAGTGCTTTCGTGTACTCGGAATATGATCATACCTGTTCATGTGTTTTGACAGTGGTCAAATCTTTTCATGTGCACATTTCTAGTTATCTTGGAGAAAGCGCCCCCTTAGGTGTCCGTTGACCTAGGACCCTGGCAGACACCTTGCTGACCACGCGGATTGTGGCAGGGGTGATAGGGAACTGTGGGGGCAACTTCCGCGCCAGTGCTGGGCCCTGGATGAAGTACCTGAGATGATAGAAAATGTCTGTTTATTGATGGCATAATATCTATGCTGAAAAAAAGTAGATGATGGTGAGGGTGGGTTTTGTTTATTTTGTTTTGTATTTTTAGTATTCTCATTTTTCTCAGATGCATGTATGCATACTGATTTGCTCACATTGTATAGGTAATGTGTCCCTACACAATCTGCTTATTCTCATATTTCGTAGGCATGCATGCTGGTGGTTTTCTTGTTTCCATAAATCAACCCCTGACATGACTTACTGGATCTTAGCGTGCATATTTGATATTCTGCTTGAGTATAACATGAAGGGGGTTTAAGCATTGACAGGACCGTACATATGTTAATAAGGGAGATAGGAAAACTCTCCACCTTTTACCCACCAGGCGAAGATGTCTAGGTGGACTGAACCCAGGACCTCCTGACTGGATGCCCACTATTTACCCAACTGACTACTGCACCCGTCCTGTAGCCAATCACACCCAAGAGATACAAACACCTGTGGTGGTGATCAGAAAACCTGACCAACATCCTCAATGATGCATCCATAAAGTAGATGAGACTTGATTGTGTGGCTTCAGTCTTTCCAACGAGATATGAAGTATGAAATGAAACAAACAGACGCCAAAAAATTCAGAAAAGGAAATTTAACTTTACTAATGGCATATGCTGATAACTGTAGATGTATGCGATGTTGAAATGGTCACAAATTGAGACAAAATGTATGTATGCATAAAGCAGGCTGACATATGCTACTATCACTCACAAAAACATGCACTGAACACACTGACATGCATTTGCAAATGAGCACACATACACACACACACACACACACACACACACACACACACACACACACACACACACCATACACACACACACACACACACACACAAGCACACAGACACATAAGCACACACTGTAACATACCCACATACCATACTTACATACACATAAACACACGCACTTACACACACTTACACATACACACACACAACACACACTTATTCACTCACTTAAACTCCTCCTGGTAGTGGTTCCTGATAAAGGCAAGAACAGTGGAGCTGTGTTCCAACAGTGCCAGGAGCAGAGAGAACTGCTGGAACAGACGCACAGCCTGCTGACAGGACACCGCTCCAAACCTTGCCAGGTTGATCACTTCCAATACCTGACTCATCAACCGTTCCACAAACTGATTCTGTGCAAAACAACACAACAGTGTAAGATATCAGTCAAAGGGAAACATACTTAGTGCAACAGACCACTAACTGGAAGATCATGGGTTTGAGCCCCTATCTGTCAAGAAAATAACTGATTTTGGGCCATTTTGGCCCCGACTGGCTCCAACCCACAGCTGAGTGAGCGGGACCACAAAGTTGTTATTGTAGTTGTTATTTTTGTTTAAAGCAACTGTGTAGAGCCATATCAGGGCTATAAGCTTCATTTATTGAATTTGTCAACTTTGTCCATTATTCCTCACTGTCACCAACGCCTTCCAGAGCACTGAATTTGTTTTGAACATGTACGTTCAATTTTTTTACGTATCACTTCATCTGTCTTTAAGAGTCCAAGATTTAGTTTGATGTTGCTTTTGGTCTGTTTCCTTTTCCCTAATTTCAGCCTTAATCTTCCCACTGCAGGATTGTGGTCACTGTTGCAGTCTGCGCCTGGTAGTGTTTTACAGTACTATTCTCCAAAATCAGTTTGACTGTGCATTACATTTTATCAGTCATCAGGCAAAGTGGATATATTATGAAAAGAAGAGTAGATTCCAGCTCTGTCACAATCTCAGTCTTGACTGGTATTCCCAAGCATCATCGCTGCCACATTCTGTGACTCTTCAAACCTAATCTCACAGTGACTTCTGTTTTGGTTTCTTCTGTCAATTTTATGCCTGAGATAAATTTAGTATAGTCATAAAACTGAAACTGATGGCTTGATTTTGCAAGTCCTGTGTGAAACATATCCACACAAACAAAATAAAAAACAAAACACACACACACACACACACAAAAATATACCGTGTTCTTGGACTCCTCTATCACCTTCACCATCCAGCCCACGTTGAACTGCATCCCATCATCTTGATCAAAAGTGTTCTGTCACACATACACACACACACACACACATACACACACACACACACACACACACACACACACACACACACACACACACACACACACACACACACACACACACTCACAGACACAAACACACACACACACTCACAGACACAAACACACATACACACATACACACACAACACACACACACACACACACACACACACACACACACACACACACACATGAACATGCACATACACGTCAAATCAATTAACTCTTGCAATCATTGACTGTTATGTCCAATTAATACAACTAATCTATGGCTTATAGTTCTTTTTGGAAATCTACAGCAAATAAATGTGTTCTGAGTTTAATATGTATGCGTACATGTGCGTGTGCGCATGTATATTTGTGCATGTGCATGCATGTGTGTGTGTGTATCTGTGTTGTGTGCAAATATGTGTGTATGTCTGTGTGCGTTTTAGTTTGTTAAAAGACCATTCTACTAATGTGTTACAATTTCATACAGGATTTTGACAAAAACACTTAGGGTCATACTGGATGTTGGGCACAGCAGGACCACCACATAAAAGATTCCTGACCTCACCTGCATGTAGTGGGGGATGACTTCATTTTCATTAACAACAGTTTCAATTTCTGAAGACAGCAACTCCACACTCGCAATAAATTTTACATATACTGAAGCCACAGATGCAACATGATGGTGAAGATCCAAAATGATCATGCCATAAGCCATAAGCCTGTGCATATAACCTATGTGCTGATAAAGTCTTGAGGTTCTGCCTAGCACATGGGTTTTATGTCTATCTTTGTATCAACTCAACCTATTGTTGAAACAACTTAGGCTACATTGTAGTGAAATGTGTCTCTCCATTATGTCCATCTGTGATATTCCATGCAGTCTTTAAAAAATCCCATGAAAACGGATGAAAAAGCATCTGACCCCCAAGTAAATCTGATTGCACTAATGCCCTACACAAATATACCAAGAGAGCTATACCTGGGGGGAAAAAAAATAAGTGGCTTAAGCACAGACTACTGGGAATTGCCAATTCTTGCAGGCTCTATAGCTAACAGGGAACCTTTGTTGCAAACGCCTGTTTTGTATTCCAGACTGTTAGTGTTACACAACATTCAATTTGTGTTCCA
>CM060312.1:73060736-73078236 GCA_030674185.1 Monoplex corrugatus | reverse complement strand
ATGATTGTGTGGAGTCAGCTTAATGATTCACAGGTTCACCCTCCCCAATACCTGCTTCCATTTCAAGATCTTGCCAGCATGTACAGTTTTGCAAAGGCTCAAAAAGTCTGCCCGATTACTACTGGTAGATCTGGATGAAGCGCACATGCATTTGTCAAAGCATGATGGATCCTCTTGAGCAAACTTAAAGCCAAACTGATCAACACAAATGTATATTCATACAGCAGCTTACAGCATATGAAAGTAAGCAAAAATGACAATATAATGTAGATAAGCAGAAGTGTGAGTTCTGAAGACAAAAAGAAGAAACATCTGGGAGACAAAGAGAAAAAGGAGATATAGAGGGGAATGTGAAAGACAGAGCAATAGGGATGAATGACACAGGGAAACAGAGATGAGGACAATAAAAGGGTGACACGAAAAAATGCACAGAGAGAGAGAGAGAGTAAGAGTATGTGTATGACAGTATTTGATTCAGTTTTATGTCAATATCCACATCAGGTCACACAACCAACATGGGTAACCATCCACAGAAAGGGGGGGGAGTGAGGGGGGACCTTGTCTGATCAGTGACACCACTAGAACAACTATGTTACGATGGGCAGTAAGAAGGCCAGTTAAATGCAATGACTCTGGGTTTCAACCCATAACACTGGTAAAGACACACAGACAGAGGCACAGGCAGAGGGACTGATCAAAGAATACAGTGTTGTCATGTAGCTTCACACCTGAACTGGTCGCCGTTACTCCACCTGCAATCGTTCATTATTTATCTATATTTCTTTCTTTTGTTGGTTGCCACATCTTCTTCCCTGTTTTTGCGTCACTGCTCCTCTACTGCTCGTTTTGGCTATCCACCTCTGAACCTACAGACACTGAAGTTATAATGACAGCAAGGCATGAAGAGCCACAGAATCTGAGACATTTTTTCACAACGCTGTGATGATGGGAATGGGGATAATAGTGGTGACAGTATGGAGTTCCATTTTAAATTGAGACTGCGTTACAGGACTGTACTCTTTGTTTTCTTCTACGCTTTCTTTCATAATATACCCAGGTGTCAACCTGGCACAACAGATTCCGACATCTGTGGTGCTGATTAGGAGCCTGAAGCAACATCCTAAAAGACACATCTTAAAGTGGATGAGAATTGACTGTGCAGTCCCAGTCTTCCCAATGAGCCCATAGTATGCAACTCTGGATTAGAGCTGATTGGGCAAAATAAACAAACAAATAAAAAAAGTCCCCACACCAAATTTTTGGAGTGATGGGGGCTCAAACCCACAACCTCTCAATCAGTAGTCCATT
This sequence comes from Monoplex corrugatus, assembly GCA_030674185.1. Lineage (NCBI taxonomy): Eukaryota > Metazoa > Mollusca > Gastropoda > Littorinimorpha > Ranellidae > Monoplex > Monoplex corrugatus. The sequence goes on along the minus strand of CM060312.1, from coordinate 73,076,928 downwards.
GCGCAAACCACTCCACCACTCTCTTTTGTTTTGTTTTGTTTTTCTTGTAACAAGAGACACCATGTGAAATTTGATCTGCTCTTTCCACAAAGCACATCATCACAGTGTAGTACCACTGTTTCCCCAGTCTGTGTGTATTTATGGTTAACTATACATGCAAACATTGCAACAGAATTTTGCTAGGGACATTTCTCTTAGTTGCCATGGGTTCCTTTTAGTTTTAGGTGTGTTAACTGCATGCTTCACATGGAACCTTGCTTCACTGTCTCATAACAAAACCATCCTCACCATCCTCGTTATTATTGTGAACACTTGCACTGTGCTTTTGTAATGTTCATGCAGATTCAGCGAGAATTGAATATATAAATGAACAGATAAACAAATAAACTACATCGAGCAACCAATCATTTCCCAAGTTTATATAAAGAACCACACCCAGAGCATATATTTTACAAGTCTGTCATATTGAACCATATTATCATAGCACAGCAACCACTGATTCCCACGGCACCTGCACACACACACACACACACACACACACACACACACACACACACACACACACCACACACACACACAGACACACACAGACACACACAGACACACACACACACACACACACACACACACACACACACACACACCACCCAAAACCCACAGCTTGCATTCCATGAGATGAGCCACACAGTTATAGCTTGCTTGAACAATACAATCCAGAACTATAAAAAGAAAAGGTAAGTGAAGATTCCAGCCAAAAGCAATAAACAAAAGCACCTGAAGATTGCAATCCAAAGCAATGACAAAATGTAATTGAAAATTCCATCCAGAGCTATATAAAAAAAAAAAGTAAAAGTTGCTCCATAACCCTGAGGCCAGCATCATGAGACTGGTGCCCATCTCCTCTACTTGTTGATTCACCTTTCCCTACCTACAGAGAGAGTCAGGTACCCATTCTCAGTTAGGAAGACTGGAGACAACACACAAATAAAGTTCCACCTCTATCTCCATGACAACCAGGCTACACACACGACCAAAGCGGATGGGGAAAGGCATAAATGGGGAGGGGAGGGGAGAGAAGAGAGAGGTGGGATGTATACCAAACTCTTTTTGACAAACCTCTGACGTTGACAGATGAAAGTCCTGCAAAGTGTAGAACAGGGTTTAGCACCTGTATCCTGTACAATAAATGCAGAAGAATAACCAGATTTCTTTCAATTTCCTTTTTTCCCAGTTTTGTTTTTGCAATATTTTTTTTCCTTCCTTTTGACACACAAAATGAATAAAATCAATGTTCAGTTCAGAAAGTCATAGTCAGAATGGTACTGTTGTCAAAAAACAAAACTTTTTTCAGAATGGTACTGTTGTCAAAAAACAAAACTTTTTTGATAATTCAGAGTTTAATCGGATGAATGTACGCACAGTTTTGACCACACTGTGCAGCCAGTGTGCTAGTGCACAGTTTGCATACTCCATCTTTGATGGTACGCATTTTAGGTGTTTTCGTCTTTCCATAAACTAGCCAGTGATAAGACTTTCAGGATCTTTAAGATGTTTGATATTCTGCATGCAAAGGGAGTTTAGGCTCTGGCAAGTCTGCACACATGTTGACCAAGGAGATCGGAAAAAATTCTCCCCCCCCCCCTCACCCCCATACTCATCAGATGGAGGTGTCTAAGCAGATTGAGCACCGAACTTTCCAACTGGATGCCTGAAATTTACTCACTTGAGCATAGGGCCCATCATGACAAAATTTAAAATGTAAGTACAAAATAAATATGAATGATCCCAATGACCATTTCAAAGATCCAATTAAATATCAAGGTTTAGGGCAATATGACAGAACGGGGTTAATGTTCTTGTGTGTATCATAATGAACAACAATGAACAACAATATCCTCATACCTTAAAATGAAACATTCTTGATGCTGAGGGGAGAAAAATTTGCTGAGACACTGAGGTTATATTCAATGAACAGTGTGTCAGTGCATGTGTATGTGTATGTATCTGTCAGTCTGTGCGTCTATGTAAGTCTGATTGTGCCTGTGTGTGTGTCTCTATCTTATATGTGTGTGTGGACACATGTGAGCATGCTGAGAGCACGTGTGTGTTTGCACCTATGCACATGTGTATGCGTGACCATGCAGAAATGTGCATGTCATTCTTTCAACTGCTCTAATTTGGCTAAAACATCTATTTCATAATTTCAAAAACCCTGACATGAAATAGCTCTGGAATGCAAGGGCAGGAGAAATCAAAACTGAGCTGACCATGGCAGCAGTATGATGAAAAGATTTCAATGTCTGTATTTGTAGTGTACAAGAAGCAACAATCTTTATGACCACTTCGACAATGTAACACTGGAATGTAGCTGAAAGATAAAAATGTGTCCATAACCTGAGATGTCACAGCACAGAAAGGTGTTCTGGACCTCAACTTTTTATCAGGACCAGCATCAAGAGAACACTGCACAGTTCCTTGCTACCACAATTATATTTCCCCCACTGCTAAAGAGAGATAGATACCTACTAACAGCTGGGTGGACTAGGGTGATGTGCACAAGCCGAATCACAGGAGAGTGAGGTATTACAAGACTTCAGCTTCTCTTGGCACCAGTATTATGAGGGTACTGCCCTGATCTCCTCTCCCTTGTTGTTTTATAGCTTCTCTTGGCACCAGTATTATGAGGGTACTGCCCTCATCTCCTCTCCCTTGTTGTTTTATCTTCCCAGAGGGAAAGTACAAGTTTATAGCTGGTGTGTTGGGGCAGCACCAACCTGGTCATTTATCCATAGGAGTGTTCTGTTAAAATAACCTGAACTTCAGCTTTCAGTACCGACAGGTCTAACCAGTACATGCTCCTGTCAGCTGTATGGACCTCACTGACATCATTCAACCAGAAGCTCACAACAGTCACTCTCTAATTTCTCACATCTCCATCTCTGTTTAGAGTGCTGCTGCTGCCGAAGCGGTTACTTTTCGATGGGGCAGACCAGTGCTTCATCAACAGGATCTGCTTCTCTGGCACAGTCATGCTGGCTGTCAGCGTCATCAGCAAGTCTATTAAGTTCTTGCCCCTGAACATGAAATCATCTGATTAGACACACACAGGATTTTTTTTTATCTTATTTTGTTTTTCTACCCCACTTGAAGTTTGGGATGAAAATGACTCATATCCTGATGAAATCTGGACAGACATAAAAAACACACTGACCAAAATCTCTGAAGAAAAACTAGGAAAAGAAGAGAAAAGGAAAAAAGCTAAGCCCTACATAAGTCAGGAAGTGATAGATCTGGCAGAAAAGAAAAGTCAAGCTCGAAAGCAGGGAGAGCGGGAAAAATACTCAGCACTGAAAAGGGAAATAAAAAGTAAAGTCAGAAGAGACAAAGCAAATTGGCTGGCACAAGAATGCAGTAAAATCAATGAACACAACGAAAACAGGAAGTCGAGGGAGCTCTTCAAACAAATAAAAAAAGTGAAAAAAACAAATTTCAAAGCAACAAACCAATGCATCAACAACAAGGATGGTCACACTCTGACTGAACCAGATGATGTCTTGGATAGGTGGAACGAATATGGCACATCACTTTTTGGCAAGCCTGACAGCCATGAAAATAATTTAGAGCCAAATTTGGAATTGATCCCTGGAGATACGGAACCTGAACCTCTGCTCAGCGAAGTTGAATCTGCCATTAAAGATCTAAAATGCAGAAAGTCTCCTGGTCTTGACAATATTCCTGGAGAGTTGTTGAAACACTCAGGTGATGGTGGACTCAAAGTAATGCATCACTTATGCTGCAAGATATGGAAGACTTGTCAGTGGCCTACAGACTGGAAGCTCCAAGAATTTGTCATGTTACATAAGAGTGGAAATGTCAAAGACTGCAACAATTATAGAACAATTGCACTGATCAGTCATGCCAGTAAAATACTGCTGATAATAATTTTAAACAGGTTAAAGCCAAAAGTAGAGGAAGAGCTATCCGACTGTCAGGCAGGCTATAGGAAAAACAGGGGAACAATAGATATGCTGTTTGTACTCCAGATATTGATAGAAAAGATTAGAAACACAGACCAAGAGATGTTCATCGTTTTCATTGACTACAGCAAAGCATTTGATAGCGTGATTCACCAAAGTCTTTTCCACTTCATGATCAAAATGGGTTTTCCAAGACATCTGGTTTCCCTCATAGCTTCATTATATAATGATCAAAAAGCAACAATCAGATGGAATAATCAAAACTGCAAATTTTTTAACATCACTAAAGGGGTAAGGCAAGGTTGCATCCTGTCTCCACATCTCTTCAGCATATACACTGAACATATCATGAGAGAAGCAGACATAGAAGACATGGGAGTAAATATTGGTGGTAAAAACCTGTCAAATTTACGCTACGCAGATGACACAGGATTACTGGCAGACAACATTACAGGCTCTAGGAGGATCCTGTACAGGGTAGACCGGGTTGGAAAGGCAGCTGGGCTGGACTTAAATTCAAAGAAGACAAAGGTTATGCATGTTGCAGGCAAATATAACACTAGACAGGACCAGATCATGCTAAACCAAGTCCCTCTAGAAAATGTCAAGGACTTTAGATATTTAGGTTCAGTCAAGACACACGATGGAACATGCTCAAAAGACATAAAGATGAGAATTGGAATGGCCAAGAACAGTATGGTTCAATTGAACAATATTTGGAAAGACCACAGCATAACAGCAGACCTTAAGATAAAACTCTTAAAATGTCTTGTCTGGCCAGTGATGTTATACGGCTGCGAGGCATGGACAATGAAGAAAGAGGATGAAAGACGAGTGGAAGCAGCAGAGCTGTGGTTTTACCGAAGAATGCTGAGGGTCAAATGGACGGATAGGCGCTCAAATGAAAGCATACTGAATGAGTTGGGTACTACACGCAAGCTTCTAGTACTCATACAACGGAGGAAACTGAAATATGTTGGACACGCAATCCGTAATGAGAGAACAGACTTGATGTCCACTGTCCTCCAAGGTAAAGTGGAAGGAAAGAGAAACAGAGGACGGCCACCTGCATCACTTGCTAGAAACATCACAAACATCAGTGGCAAGAAACTCCAGGAGGTGATCAGACTTAGCCAAGATCGAGAGTGCTGGAGGCAACTTGTGAGGACATCATGTGCAGCGGCCAACACTGTTCCCGGTGACGCCGACAGGTGAGACAGGTGAGACCCCATTTGCTATGCCACACTAATGACCACAGAAGCTGGGACAATTTGTCACAATGTTATAATGATGACAATGGAGATGGCAAATATAACACCAGGGAGTTTTATCTAGGATTAAGACTGCATGACAGGACTGTACTCTGCGCTGTCATAATATATCCTGATGTCATTCAGGCTCAAGAGATATACAGACATCTGTGTTGCAGGTCAGGAGATCTAAGTAACCTCCTCAATGATGCAGGCATGATGTAGATGAGATTTGACTGTGTGGTCCCAATCTCTGCAATGAGTCCACAGCATGCTCAACTCTGATGGTTTGGGTTGAAAAATCCCACAATTTTATAGTATTGGTGGGATTCAAATCCATAACCTTCAGTAGTCTGTTGTGCCAGTCATTGCACCACAGCAACTAGTGTTTTTCACATACTTGTCCTTGAACATGAAACTAAAACATTGGACACAGAATTTTTGTTTTAGTTTTGTTTTCTCGAAGTGGTAATAATCACAAAAATAACCTTACTGTATACTGTGTCCAGTCAGTCATAAGGATACAAAACATATAAACAAAGCTTCACCCCTAACATAACATGGCTATTTACAAGAACATATTATCATTACTATAAATCATTCTTGTATAACGCTATTCTCCAAACTCAAATTTTGGGCTCACTGTTCAATACATATGATCAGACTTTTTAACGGAGCATGGAAAACTCAGCTGTTAGACAAGTTGACCAGACTCCACTATGTTGTAACATAGTCTATGTCTTTGGTAGGCATGCATGCTGGGTGATTTCATGTTTCCATAAACCATTCAATCCTGACGTGATAAGATCTTTAACGTGCATCTTTGATATTCTGCATGTGCATATATATGAAGAGGATTTATGCACTGGCAATATTTTGACAAAGAGAGTAGGGGTGAAAGTAATAGCACTATGGAGTTCCATTTCAGATTACGACTGCGTGACAGGACTGTACCCAATGTTTACTTTCATAAAATATCATGCTGTCAACCCAGACTGAGAGATACAGACACCTGCTGTGTTGGTCAGGAATTTGAGCAACACCCTCAATTATGCAACTGTAAAGTGGATGGGATTGAACTATGTGGTCCCAGTCTTCCCAGTGAATCTGTAACACACTGAACTCAAGATAAGAGCCAGTTAGGGCTGAAAAATCCCATAATAGGTTTTTTTTTCAACTGATGAAGGTCTCTAAGCCCAAACCTCTTAGTATTTCATTGTGCTAACAATTCCCCACATTGGTCAGTATAAATTAAAGCATGGCAACATTTGGTCTTTTTACACAGACAGAGGTCAAAGAAAAGGAAACAAGTGTGTTACCTCTCTGTTTTGACTGCTTGTATCCTGGCCAATAGAATTTCAGACTCCCGGAACATCAGACTGAGTGTCTTCACCACCAGAAGCACAAACCTACAAAACATAGTTCCACAGTGTTTACTCTGTGTAACAATAAGTATCATGGCAAACACCTATCAGTTGTGTCTAGCACCTCACTCCAATACAACCAGAGAACTTTTTCCCCATCCCCTACACTGCTACAGTGTTACTACCTTATGCTGCTCATTTTGGTTCTCTAATACATCACCCCCTACACTGCTACAGTGTTACTACCTTATGCCACTCACTTTGGCTCTCTGATACACACTTCCCCTACACTGCTACAGTGTTACTACCTTATGCTGCTCACTTTGGTTCTCTAATACATCACCCCCTACACTGCTACAGTGTTACTACCTTATGCCACTCACTTTGGCTCTCTGATACACACTTCCCCTACACTGCTACAGTGTTACTACCTTATGCTGCTCACTTTGGTTCTCTAATACATCACCCCCTACACTGCTACAGTGTTACTACCTTATGCCACTCACTTTGGCTCTCTGATACATCACCCCTACACTGCTACAGTGTTACTACCTTATGCTGCTAACTTTGGCTCTGATACATCTCCCCCTACACTGCTACAGTGTTACTACCTTATGCCGCACACTTTGGCTCTGATACATCTCCCCCTACACTGCTACAGTGTTACTACCTTATGCCGCTCACTTTGGCTCTGATACATCACCCCTACACTGCTACAGTGTTACTACCTTATGCCTCTTACTTTGGCTCTGATACATCACCCCCTACACTGCTACAGTGTTACTACCTTATGCCACTTACTTTGGCTCTGATACATCACCCCCTACACTGCTACAGTGTTACTACCTTATGCCACTTACTTTGGCTCTCTGATACACCTCCAAACTCACTGACACTGAGGTCACCATGAGGGCTGGGCACAAAATACCACAGAACTTGGGACAATTTTCATCATGCTATGATGATTTCATGATAATAGGGATGGCAGTGGTAATGTTATGGGGTTCCATTTCAGATTGAGTCTTCATGACATAATGTATCCTGGCATCAACCAGGCTAAAGCTATACAGATGTCTGTAATGTTGGTAAGGAAATTTGAGTAACACCCTCAAAGATGCATTTGTGACGTGAATGTGCCTTGAGTGTGTGGTCCAAGTCTTCCTAACTGGCCCTAGCACATTAAACTCTGGGTAAGAGCCTGTTGCAGCTGAAGAATCCCACAAAAATGTTTCCTCCAGATGGAAGTTTGAACCTATGATCCTCGGATCAGTGGTCCACTGTGCTAACTGCTTCGCCATGCTGAGCACAAAAAACAACAAAAAAACAACAAACTAACACCATCCACTTTGTAAATAATACTAGACTATACTATCTACAATACTACTGATGACTATGACTTATCACTATGCTGTTTACAATACTAGGTGATAATGCTATCAAAAATGATAATAATGATAATGATACAGAGTGCTATATATATATATATATATGGCACTAAACCATGATGCATGAAAATTAAATCAAAGCACACTCACATTGTTCATTCAAACACTCACTCACAGTGACAAAAACATCTCAGACTGGTTATGAAGCACATCACCTGCATACTGGAAGGGGAGGGCAGGAAAAATTGAGTGGGAGCTGGAGAGATGAAATCACTGCTGGACAAAATGTTTTATTTTTAAGTCATACTTGAAGGAAAAAAATAGATTGTATTTGTCAAGAACACTGGGAAAGGTCATTCAAACTGTACGGACCATACAGACGATAAAGAGCGACCAACTGTGGTACATCAGTATCAAGGAACTTGCAAACAGATAGTGACAATAGCTCTATGTGTCTGATTAGACAATGGATGTGCCCTGATGAGAACTCAACTGCATACGGAATTGCATCAGCTGTGGCCAAATAAACTAGTTTTTAAGTGGTAGTCCTTGATACGGCTGTCGCACATAAAGACTGATGGCTTGGCTGGGTAATTGCTGCTGCAGATTTCCTTCTCTCTCTCTCTCTCTGTCCACCCACAATCAAGTTTTTTCTCCTGTGCAGTGGCAATAACTGCACTTGCAACCTATTGCATAATGTAGCTGTTTCTTTCCAGGTGTTCAGACTGATATCAGGGGACTTGAGGTCATGTTTGCAGATGCCTCTAGAATGCAGCAGTGGGCACAGGATCCTGCAGCAAACTCTCCATGCTGGATATTTTGGGGGATGCAACCATGCTGCATGTGGAAGACAGTGCCAAGTCAGCCCAGTCCTCGTTGTGTGAGGAGGGCATACATGCCTGGCATGCTGGTCTGATCAAGGACGTCCTTGTTTGGAACACAGTCCTTCCAGAAATTGCCCAGGATCCTGTGTAAGCACTGCAGATGGAAGCTTTTGAGGTGGCACACTTGGCCCAATAGGTTGTCCAGCTCTGGCTGGCATAGAGAGGGGTACTCAGTATGCAGGCTCTGTATGCTCCACTCTTAGTGACTTTGGTGAGATTCTTCCCCCCTCCCACCCACACACACACTTTTGGACAGCTTGACAGTGGCAACTTTTTCTATCTGCCTGTTGAACTCTGGGTTGAGGGACAAGCTACTGAAGACTGTTGATCCTAAGTAGGTGAATTCATTTACCACTTGTGCAGAATGATGTGCCAGGTTTTGAAATCTTGCTAATGGTAGCATGAAGACTCTCACAGTACTGATCTTCTGTTTCTTGAGGTAAGTAAAGCAATTGGTGCCTCGACACTCAGGATATTTACTTTGCTGGACAACATCAAAATGCTGCGGGAAAGGATACGTTCTAAACGGTTGTAGAAAGGAACTGTCATGGATAGCAGATTGTTCTTGACCACAAGGCCAATGCAGCACAAGCAAGTTTGTTCATGAGGCCTGCCAGAAAAAGGTATGGTTCTTCTCCTGCGGTCCTGTCTGCAGCAAACCTGGTCTCTTGCAGTGCCTCTATGTTGATGTCCATCCTCCCACCATCACAGGCAACCCATAGTGCCCATGTTTCATACCAGTCTGGTAGGATTTATAACTGTGGCCTCCCACACAGATTCTGCTACTTTGCGGCAGTAACATAGCAATGAAGTGACCTCTCAGGAACACAGGCCTGTGCAATAAGAATGGAGATCCTGGCTGCCCAGACATCAAAGTAACCCTCTCAGCTTTACTAACCTGGTCTAAAGGAATGCACAGCAGTACATTTGGCATCAGCTTGGCTGCAAGAGCTGCCAGAAGGTGGTGTGATACACAATTCAACTGCCTTGGGGACTCCACTCCAGATCTGTGAAGAGTTTACTCCTTAACCTTCCGTTCACCCAGAGATACTCACAACACAGTGAGTTCCACCTTTAGTCTGTCCATCCTAACAATTGTTATCGTCATCCACCTGGTTTGCCATTTGGATATCCAGTCCTAGTATTTGCATGTACATGCAGATTGGTTCGTGGGTGCAAGGGTATCTCTACATGATGACAGGCCACATGCGCCGCATGTTTAGGGGGCCACACCTCCTCCCATTTTACAGTTATGCTGCCAAGTGCCTGGTCGTGCCACATAGCAAACTCTATGAGAACGGGGGGGGGGGGGGGGGGGGGGGGGGGGGGGGGGTACCACAAGATGTTGTTACAGGCATATTAAGGTGGGCAAGGCTGTAGTTAAATGACCTGCCTGGCAAGACAGACAGGAGTCCCATTGCAATCACTACCCTGGAAAGAGTGGCTTCAGTACAAGCATCACTTTCCTTTGGGTAAGTGGCACTTCATAGTACCAGGCCTCACCACCATAAGCCTAAGTAAACAAACAGTGTCTGAAACAAAACAGAGAGGTCAGGCAGGGCCTAGGGATGTACGTTTGGATATGGTCACAGATACAAGTAGGTAGGTGCAAAACCATCAAAACATTTGTGGCAGAACATACTGATTTTGTCTGAAATACAAAATCTACTGCTGCTGACAAAATTAGGCATCTTGCACAACAATGAGTGAAGAAGAAAAAGTAGAACTCACTCTAATTCATCCACTCTCTGCTCCCGTCCTTCATCAGTGTGAAGTTTGGTCTCTGTCCTGGGCATATACTTCTGCAATTGCTGCACCATCAGACCCAGAATGTCTCCACTCTGCCAGTAACACATGATTTGTACTATATTTGTTTCTTTTTTTTCAACACAATGGACATATCATGCGAAATTCAGGCTACTCTCAAGTGGGAAAGCACACCACTGCAGTGCAAATCTACCCATTTTTTTCTTTTCTGCACATGTATATCACTGTTTATGCATGAATGAAGATTTTTTTCAACAGAATGGTACCACAGACGACTCCTTTGTTATTATGAAATCTTTTAATATGCGCCGAGTACATGCTGAACACAGATTCTTGGTTTACTGTTTTCTCTAAAAGACTACCACATAGCCTACTACTTAAAATCTAGTTGAGGCAGGGGGAGGGGGGGTGAGAGAAAAATCCATGCTGATCCATAATTCAAATCCCAGTTTCCCACATTCTAGGCCACACATCCCATATATGACGATCCAGTGAATAGGTGACCAGACAATCAGGTATCAACATTATCATAGTTATTATAATGATATTATCATAGTATGAGGACTACTTCCTGACTTTGCTATTAAAAACAAGATGTAAATCCTCATGTTCACATTTGTAATTATTTTGTGTTGGCCTGGCTCCAAGCTTTCAACCTTCTCACAAGGTTTTCATCAGATGAAGTGAATAATCTTTTTTTTTCATATCGACTTACAAGTTGTGTGTGTGTGTGTGTGTGTGTGTGTGTGTGTGTGTGTGTCTGTGACAAGGCAGTGTATGCCAGATGTTCTCTGCTGTTTGGGGATGAATCCACAAGGAGTTGCAAATGCATAAGTTTGAAAGTCATGGCACTATGGTCAAGGTCATACAGACCAAAAATGTGCCTAAAAATCAGTGCTTTTTAAGGAATATGTGTGTGAAAGAGCACTTTCTCAAGAACTGTTCACGATCTTTACATTTTGTTTTCATTGTAATGACAGTCTACCATTATCCTCGCTTCTTGTCAAGTTTTATTTTAAATGAAATTTCTTCAAGATCATCGTGACCATGGTTAGTATAAAGTCTGGATTTACTATAAAAAAAATTGTATGAAGAGGGACACTGTTAAAATGGCTTGATCAACTTGGTGTGTGTGATTTTGTGTGTGTGTGTGTGTGTGTGTGTGTGTGTGTGTGTGTGTGTGTGTGTGTGTGTGTGTGTGTGTGTGTGTGTGTGTGTGTGTGTGTGTGTGTGTGTGTTTCTGGGTCCAGTGTTTGTTTTTATGGGGTTTTTTTCTTATCTGGAAGTAGTGTTTGTGGCTTGTACTGCATGATGGAAATGTTTCTCAGTGATACATTCAGTAGTTCATATTCAATTTTTCTCTTCAAAAATGGACTTCCTTCCATGATAGGGACTTTGCTGCATGATCTCCAAGTTTCCCTGAGCTTTCTTTTGAATATGTTATTTGCCCTAGCCATAATCTTTACATTTTTTCAACAGCCTGTGACCAGTGTTTTTCAATGTTTCCTCGCTGCTGTTAGAGAGGATCTGCTGGCGCTCACAAGTTCTTGAATTCTGGTGAAGAAGCTGAAAGCTTATAGGCTGAGACAACATCAAACATTAAGACCCTTGAGGTCAGAATTTACAGAATTTTAACTATGAATTATGTTTCACTATTTTTCAGAAAACAGCAACACACAATATCACTATTCTGGGCATGTATTTGTAAGTTGTTGCCCAGAATGTTTCCACTCTACATAAATGGTACTGTGTACAATCACTGCATATTTCCTTGTTCTTAATCATTTGTTCTTCAAGCAGGAGTTTTTGTTTGTTTAATTCTGCCTTAACAATTATAAAAATTTCAGTACATGTGTATATACTCCACTCTTCCATAAATGATAATATGTACTACCACCACTCATTTCCTTGTTCTTTATCAATCATTCTTCTTCCTGAGTGTTCTTTATTTGTTTATTTTGTTCTTAACTGCCTCACAATTATATCACTGCAGTACATATAGATATAAATGACCTACCCTCCAGAAGAGTTTCTTCATAAGGAAGTTTCTCTGTGTGGCATGTTGGAGGTCACTGAAGAGCTGAAAGTAGTCCATCATGGAATTGCCGGGGTCAAACATTTGTTGTTTCAATTGGTTGAACAACAGCTCGCATCTCCCCCTGTACAATCACATACACATGCACACAGCCACACACACAGTCACACACGCACATATGCGTGCACACATACACACACACACATGCAAAAACAATAAAAACAAGATGGAAGATGGTGAAGCTATTCTAATAATTTCCCTGCTGATACAAATATTAAGAGACACAGTCTAGATTCTGTACTTCTTAAGGTCACTGTGTCCTTGAAGAAACTTCAGCTGAAATAAAACAAAATGCATTGAGGACAATGGCAGATTGTCAAAACAGTGAAAAACATAATTCAAGTACTGTCAGAAGCTGATAAGAAAGTGCTGTTCATACACCTTCCTCAAAAGTATGGATTTTAAGCTCCTTGACACAATGTCTTCTTAACTCAAGAATATACAACTTCTGAACAGTTCACACCTCTAAACCAAATGGTACAAATCTAGCCACAAACAGGTGAGAAAATCTAGCTATCACACTTCAATGACAGACAACCACACAGAGAGACAAAGATGCATCTATCCAGGGTAAAATGAAATGATGATCTTAAAAACTAAAAAAAAATTTTTTAAAAAGGAAGAAAGGAGAGAAAGAAAAACAAAATTGTTTAGTGTGCCACTAATTCTGGTGGTGTTAGTTCAGTGTTTTAAATTGTAATACTGTCTTGGTCCATGATAGGGATGGTAATCAAATCAATTAAAAAGTGTGGATCAAGGGGATACAGACAGACAGGGAGAAGGGTGAAGGGGCAGGTCCACAGTTTGCATGCATCTAATATCTAAAAAAAGTGAAAGAGAACAGAAAAGCAAAACTGTGATGTTACTGTACCTTTGATTTTTAGAGCTGAGAAGCACATAGCTGCCGCCACCTACAGTCTCTTCACTTGGATCCAAAGATAGGGTGGCTCTCTGGTACAACAAAAAACTCCTGATATAATTCTGTGTGTATGTGTGTGTGTGTGTGTGTGTGTGTGTGTGTGTGTGCGTGTGTGTGTGTGTTTGTGTTTGTGTGTGTGTGCGTGCGTGTGTGTGCGTGTGTGTGTGTGTGTGTGTGTGTGTGTGTGTGTGTGTGTGTGTGTGTGTGTGTTGTGTGTGTGTGTGTGTGTGTGTGTGTGTTGTGTGTGTGTGTGTGTGTGTGTGTGTGTTGTGTGTGTGTATGTGTGTGTGCATGTCTGGGTGTGCGTGTGTGCATGTGTATACATGTATGTGCGTGTGTGCATGTATGTGCGTGTGTGCATATATGTGTGTATGTGCGCGCGCGCGTGCGTGCGTGTGTGCGTGTGTGTGTGGTGTGTGTGTGTGTGTGTGTGTGTGTGTGTGAGAGAAGGAAAGAGAGACAGACAGACAGACAGACAGACAGACAGACAGGGAGACAGGGAGACAAAGTTACTGGGAAAGAACGTGAGACTGACAGAGACACAGAGAAAGAATATGTATTATTATGGACACTAGTAATAATGAATCACCACTGCTCCCCATCCCACCCCCACACAAACATGCATCAGGTAAAATGACCTGCCTCACACAAAGTAAGTCATTTAGCAGACAATGATAACATTGATAAGCCAGCACACTTAATCATGAAATAACCCCATATGGGCTGCAATCTACCAGTCACATCTTCCATTGCCATTAAACCTAGAGACAGTTCTTGAGATATAGTTGGCTACTGACTGCAAAGCATCCACAGGCCAATACACTTTCTCCTCAGGGGTAGTCAGCTTTGACTACATCTCCTTCCTCAGCAGCTGGAGAATCCTGCAGATCTGCATGATGAGGTTCATGTCCTGCTCTGTCTGTCCGCAAGGACACAGAGGGGAGGGCACAACTCTCATTTTTCTAAACAATTTGTTCAGAATCTGTTGTGTCCAGTTCTCAGACACAAGATAACCACCTCTCCTGATTTTGACAGATGGTGGTTACTGTCATGCATCTGAGGCATCTAATCAGAGACTTAATGATGAGATTCATCTCTGTGGGAGGAACTTCACTGTTGTTCAACTTCTGCTTCTGGCTTTGCCGTTTTGTTTGCCTGTTCATTTCTTTTGAAGCTGCAGAGTGTCCTAAAGTAATTGAGTTTGTGTAGTGCTTTTTCCAGTTGTGGTTGCCTGCTGTTTATGAAAGCCTGCAGCACAGAAAAAGCGTCAGTCAAGAAGACAACTTGGATGTTGTGATCCACTCTGCTGTTGCTGATGCTGGCTGCATGAATCAGTACTTCCACTTCAGTATTATAGTTGATACAATGGAGGCCTGCTGAGATTGCCCCCAACCAACCACATGCCCACAAACTTTACTGATTAAGGTACAAGAATTCAAGCACAACTGAGCTTGGCTGCTAAGACAGATGGGAGACCTTGATTCATATTCTGGTTTGAATACATCCCCCAGTTCAGCCAGCTGTAAATGCTACCTATCCCTCTCTGGGAAAGGAAAAGTAAAGCAGCAAGGGAAAGAAGATGGGTACTGCCATTATGCAGGCTCCATGGTAAATAAAGACTTCTATCATCTCACCTCCCAACAGCAGCTCATGTTATGGGAAAAAAATCTCACTTTTTATCACAAGAACTCACAATGAGGTAGTTGTTCCATGCACCACGCAGCAGCATGAGGATGGGAGAGGAGGAGCTGAGCAGGTAAATGTGTAGAATAGTGTGACGTGGCTCAGAGCTACCTGACTCTGCAGCCATGGTATGAAGGCCCGTGACAGACCCACTCAGCTCTGAAGGCAGGCTGAAAGCATGTACATTTCACTGTCAGAATCATCTCATTTCTGTAGTTTAGAAGTGAAGAAAAACAAAGAAACAAACAAAAACAAAAAGACCAAAATTCCAAACAAAGCAAACATACAGAAAGTTGCAAAACCACATCCAATTTTTTTAAAACCAGCTTCATAAGTGAAATATAAATTTTGATTTCCCTATTTTGAAAGCAAATAAAACAGGCACATGATGAAGCCATATCATCAATAATGTGTCCTTTACCCTGACACTTTCCTGTGGTTCTCGATTTCTTTCAACGTTATGGAATTTTATACCCGAAGGAAATCGTATGCCCACATGAAATGTGACAAATAAGAAATCTGTCTAAACTCACAGAAGAATTCTATACTCACATAAAAAAATTAGATCCAAAGGAAAGAACAACCACAGGAAATTCTATACCACAGGATATACCCACAGGAAATTCTCTAGCCATAAGAAAGCTTAGATCCAAAGAAAAAATACCTAAGGAAATTCTACATCCACAGGAAACTGTATATTCATAGATCTTATATCCACAGAAAATCATATACACACGGGGAATTCTACATCCATAGATCTCATATCCACAGGAAATCCCATACACACAGAAAACTTTTGTGTCTATAGTTAAATCTTATATCCACAGCAATTTCTATACACACAAGAAAGTTAATATCTGTAAATCTC
>CM060312.1:73048236-73055736 GCA_030674185.1 Monoplex corrugatus | reverse complement strand
AGTAAACTGACACAGACTGATTTCTAGCCAGGCTGGGAATGTTCACAATTGTTAGCATGATATTTGCTGGTTTACTGATGGAGACAGTTTCCATGAGAGATGGTTGCTAGGATACACAACGGTATATTTCCTTTAGTTACATAAAATCTCAAGGCTTTGCCAGTGCATAGGCTATGTACAAGACTGTGGCATTTGCTTGGATCTTTTTCAACTGCAAAGCATCTGTTATGTAAGCACATATGGAATTTTCCAGTGCATTAATATTGTTTTGAGAAAACTGAAACGGTGACAAAAAGTGTTATCACATCTCTTTGCTCTGTCACACTCATAAACAGATTTGCACAATACTTGAAACCGCCTCAACTCTCTATATTCCTCAACATGCAGAAAGCCCACAAATCATTAGTCTAAAAGTGGCCTTCACAGTTCTCATTAATCCACCTGTGGGAATAACCTGACACATTTTTCTACAAAAGGCAGATATGGGAAAAGTTACCTCATAGACCAATTTCTGACATTCCAGAATCTGTCTATCCAATGCAGACAGCAAGTAGCTAAGATCAGAGTTCAGAATTTATTAAAGAAAGATCAATTGCACTCAGACAGTTCCATATTATGCAACTGACAACAAGCCAGAACAAAACCCTATGCATGGGCATGGTACTGAAATAGAAAGGAAAGAGAAGATCAAGACCTATGAAACATTAAGTTAACAACATCAAAATGACTGAAGCATTCACATAGGCAGCGAACAGACAGTTCCCGTTCAGTTCATGTTGCCTATTGCCCAGCCAGCCACTAAGGCCAGATCCGGGCTAATGCCACATTAAAAACAACTCCAAGTCTAAAAAAATGCCAACTGTTAAAATACAAGCAATAATTAGCCCTCCAAAAAGACTTTTAAAATATTTCCCATATGTGATGCTGCAGGCTGGGATTGAACTTGGGACAACAGACCCTGAGCCCACCAATGGTTTATCATCAGAGCCAATCAGCCCCTTTAGAGAAAAAACAAAAAGGTGGCCTGTCTGGGGGTCAAACCTAACAGGGCCACAAACAAAATCCATGGCCTGCCTGAGATTTGAACCCTCAGCTCTCCAAATTATCAGCATGTTGCTCTAACCAGCTGAGCTAACTGGCCTAAAACTTATGGCCTGTCTTACACACATATTAGACAATGTGTGGTTCTATAAAATGTCCCGTTACTTTTGTTTTTGTTTTATAATAATAATAATATATTTTATTTATATAGCGCAAAATCTTGATAAAATCAAATCTAAGCGCTGAGCGTATACATGCATACATACCTACATACATATGAGCGTATACATGCATACATACATGCATACATACTTACATACATAAATCTAAGCTGAGCGTATACATGCATACATACATACATACATACATAAATCTAAGCGTATACATACATACATACATACATACATACATACGTACGCACATGCATACATAATAATTACAATATTTATATAGCGCAAAATCTCGACAAAATCAAATCCAAGCGCCGAAAAGACACACACGCACACACGCACGCACGCACACACACGCACACACACACACGCACACACGCACGCACGCACACACACGCACACAAACACACACCACACACACACACACACACACACACACACACACACACACACACACACACACACACACATGCATGGCCACAAATGGGGAGAAAAGAATAAAAGCAATAAAAGCAAAAATAAAACCAATGGAAAACCACAGAGAGCACATCATATACAATTATATATTAAAACAAAGTGATTCCCCTCCGAGCGGAGACAGGCTGCAGAGGGGGGTTGAGTGAGGTTAGGATTTTATGCAGAGGAGAAAAGGTGAGTTTTGAGAGCGGACTTGAAGGAGGCAAAAGTAGGTTGCTGACGGACTGAGAGAGGAAGTTTGTTCCAGGAGAGTGGACCAGAAACAGAGAAGGCTCGTGGACCATAGGTATTGAGTTTAGTGCGTGGAAAGCGAAAAGTCAGAGGATTGGAGGCAGAGCAGAGGGTACGTGAGGGAACATAGATCTCAAGTAGGCTTGACAGGTAATCGGGGGCTGCGTTATTGAGGCTTTTGTAGCACATGGTGTCTAGTTTGTACTGTATGCGCTTTGATACAGGGAGCCAGTGAAGTTGTGCCAGGAGAGGAGATATGTGGTCAGCTTTTTTCTTTTTGAGTACAAGGCGTACAGCATTGTTTTGAATGCGCTGTAGGATGTGAATGGTGGAGGCAGGAAGACCAGACAGGAGTGAATTGCAATAGTCAATGCGAGACATTATGAAGGAGAGAACGAGTTTTGCAGTTGTTTCGACAGAGAGATACTTCCTGATCAGGCTTATACGATGGAGATGATAGTAGCAAGATCTGGCAGTTTGAGAAACAAAGTTGTTCATGGACAGGGTAGAGTCAATGCAGACACCAAGGTTTTTAGCTGAATCAGAAATTGGGACTGATGTGTTACATAATGGGAGAGAAAGAGGAGGCAGCTGGGAAAGTTTCTGACGGGTGCCAATGAGGATAGCTTCTGTCTTGTCGTCATTAAGCTGAAGTCTATTGTGTGTCATCCAGTTCTTAATGTCCGAGTAACACTCAGTGGTGCGAGTCAACAGGCGCTGTATATTATCAGGTGAGTCACTGTCTTGAAGTTGGGTGTCATCAGCATAGAAGTGGTGTTTTATAGAGTGGGAGTTTTTTGATCATAGCCTGGATTTATCTCAACAAAAAAATACTAGTCACTCTTCTCCCTTCATGAAGTGTGTGTGTGTGTGTGTGTGTGTGTGTGTGTGTGTGTGTGTGTGTGTGTGTGTGTGTGTGTGTGTGTGTGTGTGTGTGTGTGTGTGTGTGTGTGTGTGTATGTGTGTGTGTGTGTGTGTGTGTGTGTGTGTGTGTGTGTGTGTGTGTGTGTGTGTGTGTGTGTGTATGTGTGTGTATGTGTGTGTGTGTGTGTGTGTGTGTGTGTGTGTGTGTGTGTGTGTGTGTGTGTGAGAGAGAATTCTCAGAGAGACCAAAAGACTTTAGAGAGAGACAGTTAGCACGGAGAGTACACTTTGCTGAGATGTTTATGCATGTTTTTTTTTTATAAAACCTGTTTTATTTCCTCCACTCTCTAAATTGGCACATGACATTGTGTACATGATACCATGATAGTCATTGTAGATTTAGTCACAACGCATTACACTAATGATATATATTGTAAAGAACAAAGAACTTGACACTTGACTTCACAAAGCAGCTTAATGCACCTTGCAGTCGTCTAATCCCTGCTTAATGATCCCTTAGACTTAGTACTTCTACTAGTACTGCTACTGCTTCCTAAACTTAGGACAGGTGCTATACTGTATGACTATTTTTGTGATCGATGCCATTGAGATTGGTACTACATATAGTGCCACCAATTTTGTGATCAAATGTCACCACAATTATAAGGACACCATTATAAATATAAATCGTATTTTTGTAACACTATTCTCTAAACTCATTTGGACAACTGTGCATTACACATAATCAAGACTTTTTAGGGGAGCTCGGAGAACTTGCGCTGCTAGGTGAGCTGACCACATCTCACCATGTTGTTGCACAATCTGCATTTTGGTGGGTGGCACGTTAGGTGTTTTCAATATTTTTTTTACATAAGCCAGCCACTGACATAACTTACAGGTTATTTAATGTGTACATTTGGTATTCTGCATGAACACACACACAAAAGGAGCTTAGGCACTGGTTGGGCTGCACACATTGACTGATAAGATCTTTAATGTGGATATTTGGTACATAAAGGGGGTTTACGCACCGGCAGGTGTGCACACATGTTGACCTGACAGATCAGAAAAATCTCCACCCTTTATCCATCTGACAGAGATATCCAGGTAGATCAAGTCCAGGACTTTCTGACTGGAAGTCTGATGTTTACCCACTTGATGAAGAAATCTCTTACCCTCAGTCCACATACTGACAATCACACAAACATTCATTCTCTTCATGAGACCATCTTCAGATGGAGTGAGCACACTGCACCCAGAAAGACAATTTGCATTCCATCTGTGCAAAGCCTCAAAAGGAAACTGAACAGTAGTTGTGGTACCAATCAATAGATCTTAATTCAGAATGAGAGATTTTTTTTTTCGTCACAACAAAGAAGATTTTGGAGACCATGAAAGATTACTAATTATCCATTTGTTTTAGGCTACAAATTATCCATCTTCTATGAACACTATGTCAGACTGGCATATTTATAATATATATAACACTAAACTTCATCATAAATGTTGTGGCCTTGACCATACAAAAGTTGCTAGACTGAATTTGGACAGAGTTCAATAATTATGATCGCTACACACACAAACAGTATTATCACCACCCACTATCTGGTCTATACATCGTCTTGTGTGGAGTTGTGAGTTTGTTCAAGAGGGATTCATCTCACTCAGACAATTCCATACATGTTCCATCCAAATCTGCCAGTAATCATCTGACAGACTCCTTGAGGCCGCACAAAACCCTACACACTAGTAAGGTCTTGATATGGAGAGGTGAGAGAAAGAACCTATAAATCGCTAATCTGACACCATCAGCATGATTGGAGCATCAAGATGAGCAGCAAAACCAACCAACCAGTCTTAATGCAGCAGGCTTGGACTGAACTCGAGACACAAGATCTACAGTCTATGCTCTATCAACAGAGCCAACCAGTCTTGTTTGATGTTTGCTGGATTCCTTGCTTGATTGGTGGGCTGCTTGATTGGTTGGCTGACTGGATGGAAGGATGAATGTGTTGACAGATGGATGAGATTACGTTGGTTGGCAAGTTGGTGGGCTGGTTATTTTGTTTGAGGATGTCTACGTATGTTTGTTTTTGAAACAATGCTAATGCATGAGACAGTCAGAGATTGCATTTTAACAGTTGTAAACATGCGTACTCTCGTGTAACAGAAAGATCAAAAAGTGTGTGGTGTGTCTGTCAGTGTGTAGGTCACCATCCCTACATCTTTTTTCTTAGACTGCCCAACAGAGCCATGCTCAAAGTTGCTGCTGGGTTTCCAGCTTCTGGCATAATACATCCAGTTCAAGCATTCATGTATGTAGCTCAATTTCATTGTCTTGCATTGTATGGGTGGTCACGCACCAAATCAGGTGTGAACCATAGTAAAGGTGTACCCTTACCTGCTGGCACTATCTTCACAAGCAATGACTGACAACAATCAGTTATCAGCTCTGCTTCATAGTTGTTGTTTTTTCATTGCAGCTCTGTTTAACAGGATTTCTTTTATTGCAGCTCTACTGAACAGTTTCTTTCGATGCACTCTCACACATCTGAATGCAAATGACACAGTAAAATATGTCAATATGGCCAAGCACAGGGTACTCATTCCATAAACTGGCTAATCCAAACATGACATGACAATCACTTGTGTTGAATTCATACTTTTTCTGACAGACATATATAATGAGAGACAAACACGAAAACAGTAAAATCATTAAAACAGACGATGAAAGTGACTACAATAACTGAATAAGCATGACAATCACTTGTGTTGCATTCATATTTTTTTTCTGATAGACATGTATAACAAGAGACAAACAGTAAAATCCTTATAACAGACAATAAAAGTGACCACAATAACAGGTCTCTTTCACTTTCATTAATACGATTTTTTTTTTTAACAAACAGTTAATTTGTAATGTTCATAAAGAACATGTCCATAAAATGTCTTTTTAATTGATTATAAGATATAAAACCCATAAGTTAGATAGGACCTCAACACCTTTTCATCCCATATGGCCTACGTGCAGGCTTAAGGCTTATGCCACATCATTCTGAATCTTCTCTATCTCATGATATCGGTGGCATCAGGGGCATACAGAATTCATTACAAAAGCTGAACATAATCTTGAGACACTGTAACAAAACCTGAAGTACTACTATTAAATGTAACTGCATTATGATATTCTGCACGTTACGAGCGTATATTACATGTTTTTTGACTGAATATTTTTTATCATGTTTTGTCAATATTTGTTTGTGCATGATGACATAGACACAAGTAGTACATTTTAATGTTTAGTTATTTAGATAAGACATTGTAGTTTCCTATCCAGCTATCCATCCATCAGTCCATCCATCCATTCATCTATTGATCCATCCTTCCATCCATTTTATCCATCCCATCTATTTATATATATATATATCTTACATTCAATATGGTAATAAAGATCACACTGTTAATGATTTTAAGAAAATCATATTGTTCTTATGCATACAGTTTGCCATAGTTTTTATACAATCCACAGAGACAACAGACAAGCAAACATTGTAGTTTATATGCAAGAAACATGAGATAATTGATAAGATCCTTGCCTTGCCTTGCCTTGCCTTGCCTTTGCCTTGCCTTGCCTTGCCTTGCCTTGCCTTGCCTTGGCAAGACATGGCTTACCTTGGCTAGGCTTGGCTCACCTTGCCTTGGTTTGCCTTGGCTTGCTTGGCTTGGCTTGGCTTGGCTTGGCTTGGTTGGTTGGTTGATTGATTGATTGGTTGATTGGTTGGTTGATTGGTTGGGTGATACCATGGTAGATTAACTGGTTTGTCTTTTTTTTCTGGCATGTTTATTATATATTTGTATATTTGTTTGAGAAGGGGGTAATTTGTTTATAGCAGAGAAATTCTGGGATGTAACTTCTGGGCAACACACACACACACACACACACACACACACACACACACACACACACACACACACACACACACACAACACCACACACACACACACACCACACACACACACACACACACACACACACACACACACACACACAAACACAAACACAAACACAGAGAAAACTGAAAGAACACACATCAAACATCTCTACTCCTCTGAAAACAAATAATAAAGAAGAAAAAAAGACACAGACTTTCTTCCACTTTCAAACATGCACTGAAGGGATATATTGGAACACTCATCACACCACACTAATCTCATATCATACAATGACCTACACAGCACCCCCTTCTTCTGTTGATAAGCTAGCTGATACAAGTCGCACACAGTAGATTATCTTCTGTGCATGTGTGCATATGTGCGTGTGCATGTGTGTGTGTGAGTCGGGGGGGGGGGGGAGCAGTTATTTTCCAGTGCAGTCCAAAGCACTGGCAGATGCAAAATGCTTTTTTTTTTCAGTCTACAGCACTGGCAGATACAAAATGTTGTTAGGTTGTTTTTTTTCTCTCTCACCAGGATGTAATATGAAAGTCAGTGCAAAGTAGTACACCCCTTTCATGCAGTCGCAATACAGATTGGAACTCCAGAGCATCATGATTATCGTCCCCATCATCACACATCATCACTGCATTGTGAAACATTTTCCCAAGACTCAGTGGCCACTAAAATGGTGTAAAAATTAGACAGCAATAGAAAATTTGTTAACGGCTTCTTAGTTCAATCTCTTATGTCCTCACGTTGAGCGGAAGGGAATTCATGCCTC
>CM060312.1:73003236-73035736 GCA_030674185.1 Monoplex corrugatus | reverse complement strand
GTGAAGGAGATAGTGCGTGTGTGTGTGTGTGTGTGTGTGTGTGTGTGTGTGTGGTGTGTGTGTGTGTGTGTGTGTGTGTGTGTGTGTGTGTGAAGGAAAGAGAGAGAATGTGTGTGAGTGTGTGTGAATGTGAGAGAGAGAGAGAGAATGTGTGTGAGTGTGTGTGCGCATGAGAAAGAATTACATATATATGCATATGTGTGTGTGTGTGTGTGTGTGTGTGTGTGTGTGTGTGTGTGTGTGTGTGTGTGTGTGTGTGTGTGTGTGTGTGTGTGTGTGTGGTGTGGAACCAAATCACATCAACTGCGGGGGTGGGGCGGAATGAAACCGTTTTTACTTACCAATTCCACATTGACAACATCACGAAGATGTACCACACCCCGTATAGACTTGGGTGGGTTTTCTGTCAAGTAGATCCATTCATCACTGAGAATCACATATTTGAACGCTTTGTTTTCCTTCTCCGATACGCAGATGCACGATTCATAACCACGGACGCGATCGAAAGTTTCACTGGTCAAAGACCGCTGAAGGAAACTTTCGAGTTTGGAGTTTTTCTTCACAATATCTTGACTCTTTCGCGCCATTCATGCTGCGTACAGCGCCAGAATACCAGTCGAGACAACCAGTAAGATCACAACTTGTCTTTTAGCCAGGTGACCTGGGTAGCAGCACGGTAGCGCAGGACAGCATTGTTCAAATGTCGATTGCTGGTAGCTAGCCAGATAGACGACGCCGTTGGCCCGCAAACTGGCTAAAGCTAGCTTGTCGAAGGGAGACAAAGGGTTTTGGGAAAATCCATATAGAGAATTTCTTATTTCGGAATAGTTACAACCTTGGTTGTCGATGGCATATGAACGCGACAGGAAAATGAATTGCGTTTAGATCTGTGGTATTCATTGATATTTTGAAAAGAGCTTGCATTCATCGATAAAATATTTTACAAGCATTATGATAAGATCACATAGGCCCTACTTATTCTGTTTTTACACTGAACAATGCAAGGTTCCGTGTGATTTTGATGTAAAAAGGTATTTTCGCATTTTTCATTAATTAAATGTTTTAAATTCCAAGAGTTAGGACACAGTAACAGTTCCACACGAAATGTTTACTAGAATCTCTCGTATTATTACACCATGTACAATATGTCGTTGGTGCTATGCCCATTCTGTTTAAAATGACATTGGTAGCAATATCCCAATGAACTATTCTTATTTGCAGCCATCATAGTTTACCATCATTTAATTGACGAACTTTTAGAAATGTCTTTTCAGACAAAATATTAATGTTTAATTTTTCTGATCACTTTAGACTACAGTTTAGTTTACTGCCAACAAATTTAATTTTGTCGTAGTAGAGTTTTGTCGCCTTTTATACACTCATTATTACACTGGGCACATGTAAAATATTGCTTATGTTGTTATTCAGTTGAATTCTGGTTGTTGTTAAACATTGTTTATTTCAAAACATCCTTCCATTAAAAGTGATAATTTCAATGCGGCAGTAGTGCTAGTTCAAAACTCTTCATGGGTCAAAAAACAGCCATTTCTTCAAGACAATGTTGGAAGGAGTAAATTTCTTTCTCTATCAGTTTATTGTCTTTGATTATCAATTTGTCCACCTTTACTTTTTTCATTATAGAAAACAAGTTCAGCTAACAATTCACTTGAGTTCTCAGGTGTTATGTAATCACAAAATGTCATGTAGATCTTAAATGTATGGGTCCAAAGCAAAGTTTGAGAGCATAATATATACACTCAATCCCCTTCGCTTTCTGCTTTCATTGGTAGCCTTTCTGTTGATTTTTATCTTGTTTCCCATTCCATACAAACTGAAAACATTTTTTTTTTTTTTAAAGTGATCAGATGGATCCGGCAACAATGCCCATAATTGTGTAAGCTTAGATAATACAAAGTACTTACAAACTTCGACTTTACTATTCGCCATGATGAGTCTTTTTAATCACATTTTTAATAGCATTTTCACTTCTGACAATTTGTCATTGAGATTAATGGTTTCACATTTTTTTAGGCCTTGAGTGAACTAAATGCCAAGTATTCTAAACTTAAAAGGATTCCATTTCTTTTCAAATGGGGACAGTATTATTGTTTTGTGATTTTTTTTTCTTACACCCTAGCCTAGCCTTGCGTTTTTTCGCTGTTCATCATTAATCATGAAACTATGCCGTGCATGTCAAGTTCTTTCAAAAGAGGTTGTATTTCCCACATTTTATCAATAGGGTATCATCAGCAAATGTGAATTTTGATGTTCTAAACCATAAACCTGGATTCCTTTCATTGACTTGTCTTCCCATATCATAATGGCTATAATCTCTGTGCAAGGAATGAAAAAGGTAGGGTGAGATTGGATCCATTGTTGAGGAGTTCAGGTGGGAAAGGTCATTCTTTTTTAGCATACTTGAAAACTCGGAAGGGAAGATTGTGTGATCAATCCAGCTCAAGCTGAAGACAGGTAGAAAGTGGAAAGTCCAGGAGGCACTAGTCGCAACGAAGGAAAGCCTCATGGTCAGAGAAATGATAGGGCGCAAGTAGATCAATAGGCAGGGACTGGGATCAACAAAATGGAATGGTAGTCAAAGGCCACTGGAAAGGCAAAAGACATTATACAAGCACTAAAGAAAGAATAAGAAGAGAATGCCACCAGACTCCAGAAGACAGTCCAGCAAAGCCAGCAAGGGCAGTGGGCGACTTCGGGGAAAATGCACTCCAAAGAAGTCTAAAAACATGGAATACCATGTGGCACATAGCCCCTCTCAGAATCAATTTCATCCTCAGATCTGTGTATGACCTCCTGCCCTTGAATGCTGGTCTGGTGAAATGGGTGAAATCAGATGACCATGCATGTCCGCTCTGCCAGGGCAAAGAGACAGTGGAACATGTCTTGAGCTCATGTAAGGTAGTGCTAACCAAGAAGGTGCACATGGAGGCACAATCAAGTGCTTGAAGAGATCGCACAAGCGATCAGTACTGCCAGAAGGAAAAACTTGCCATCTGTAGCTCTAGCACCCTTTTACACGTTAGGAGGCAGCACACTTTGGCCTGAAAAAGATGTGACATCCAGAGGGTTTGCTGGATGGAGTAGACGACTGGGAATGCACAGCACATTGACATTACAAGACGCGAGCAACCAAACAACACACACACACACACACACACACACACACACACACGCACGCACGCACACACGCACGCACGCACGCACGCACGCACGCACGCACGCACGCACGCACGCACACACACATACACACACACACACACACACACAACACACGCACGCACGCACGCACACACACAAACACACACTTTTTTGTTATTTTTGTTTAAACCCCAGCCGACTGTGTAGAGCCATTTCAAAATATACAAAACTTCAACAGGAAAAAAAAGAAAAGAAAGAAAATTAAGTACACATGTCAATACATTCGCGCACTTTATCTAAGGACGAGTCCCTGGCGTTGACCACTCCGTCAAATTTATCGCACAGGAGATTTAAAAAACTCATCTGAATACAAATGGAGTATACCTAAGGATACCAAAGCATGTATAAAAACAGACATAAATTATATAAAATTGCTTCCGCATATCTCACCTCCCTAGAGCCAAAAAAATGCACTTAATACATGTGCCCAATTATCAATCCTAAGAAAAACTGCGTAAGACTTTATCGAACACATACAGGTGAATGGACCAGCAAGGCAGAAAATGATAGGAAGAAATGACAGAAAGCAAAGGAACAAGGCTGAAGCAAAGAGAATGACAGAAAAGAGGAAATTTCTAGCGCAGAATTTCCAGAAGGTGGGGATACTATTTATACTGAAAGAGCCCCCGTGTGTGTGTGTGTGTGTGTGTGTGTGTGTGTGTGTGTGTGTGTGTGTGTGTGTGTGTGTGTGTGTGTGTGTGTGTGTGTGTGTGTATGTGTGTGTGTGTGTATGTGTGTGTGTGTGTGTGTGTGTGTGTGTGTAATACGTGTGTGCGTGTATGTGTGTCTTAGGCAGCTGTGGGATGGGAGAACCCCGTGTATATTTGTATATTTCTATCTCTTAATGCTCTGAAGAGGGGAGGGGGTGTAGGGGAGGGGGGAACAGGAACTTTGTGCGATAAATCACATGATAGTGATGATTTGATGAGTTTAAGAACGGTCTGTGAATCCTCCCAAGTTCAGTCGCAGAGTAAAAGTTCTCCTACTGTTGATTTATCAATATATTTCGCTGCGGTCACTTGCATTTGTATCATGTTATTGTTTCTGTTACTCCTCCGCTTTGGCTTTTCAGTACGTAGGACATAATTTCTAATTAATTGTAATGATTTTAATGACTGTATACACTCGATCCATCGATCCATTGAATACAAGTACTTTGTTTAAATTAAAGTTTTCAGTACATAGGACATAATTTATAATTTATGGTAATAATTTTAATGACTGCATACACTTGATCCATTGATCCATTGAATACAAGTGCTTCGTTTGAATTCAGGACACATTTTGTTGTCCAAAACAAATTAGCAACACATAATCTGAAATATTTGAATCTGAGATGGGGGCGGGGGTGGGGGGATGGGGGTATAGCATCCAAGAATGGCGAATTCGGATAGGATTAAAATGGCGTTCATAATATAAGTCTGCCAAAATGTTGCTTGGAAGAGATTTTTCAGCTTCAGATTCCAGCCTTGTCATACTTCAGTATTATTTTTGAAATTAGGAAAATATCAAAAGAAAACCAGAATCTTATCATTTCAAAAACTGTTCCATTCTATATAGGTTCAAAATAAGTAAATAAGATGAAATACATTAATGCACAAACAGATAAATAAAATCAATTTAATTCTGGATGTGTTTTCTTACCTAACTTTCATGGCCTCTTGTCTCTTCATAATTCATATTCAGATTTCAAGTGTTTCATTTTTGTTTCTTTCGAGGTTTCCGACTTTTTCTAAAGTAAAATGGGTGTCTTCACTAAATTGACTGCTCTTGAATTCTGCATCTGCATTCCGGTAATTTCCACGTTAATTTCACTATCTGGTTTACATAGTTTCATGCAAATACTTCTTCACATCATATTATCGGATAAAATGAGAACTGAGACACTGCATCCCCCTTGTTAACAACTTTTAGATCTTTCCTCGAAGCTTTGAGATGTTTTCCATAAGTTTCAATTATGAGATTCCTCTTCGTCTTCCCCCGTTCCCCCCCCCCCCCCCCACACCTCAATTTTGTCCGTCTTGCTTTTGATTACGAATAAAAATCAACTTGGCATTGAATCAAACCAATCAGAGATGACTATAAATCTGTGTTGGTGTGCCATAAGTTAAATTGAGAGAAAACTAAAACAAATAAACAAAAAACAAAAAAACAAAACAACAACAACAACAAAAACAAAAAACAAAAAACAAAAATGGCAAAGAACACACAGAAAGAGAATGACAATGATGCCCTGTAATTTCAACAATTAAAGTAACTGACTGAAACGGCGTCATCCCCCCCCCCCCCCCCCCCACACACACAAACAAGAAAAAAAAACACGCGTACCATTGCCAATGCACATATATCTGCTGAGAGAAGGGGGGGGGGGGGAGGTCAGACAGGCAGACGGACCAAAAATAGATAATAAAATAAAATAAACAAACAGACTAGGAATTAAGAGTTTTAATCAGCTCAATTGTACATGCGACAAATTTGGTAATGTTTCGGCCCTTGTTGTCTGTTGTTTGTTTTTTCTTTTTCTTTCTTTTCTTTTTGTTTTTTTTTGTTTTTTTTGTTTTGTTTGTTTGTTTGTTTTTTTGTTTGTTTGTTTGTTTGTTTGTTTTTTGTTTTTGGTTTGTTTGTTTTTTGCTTTCATGTACTGAATTATTTCTGTAGCATATATTTTGTGTGTGCTTTTGTTTCATTTTGTATAATTGTCCCATGAGTTCAGTCATTAGACTGAGGGTTGTGCTCATACGTCAGGATTTGTGGGTCCAATTAACCCTCGAGCGGGCCACGCTTGTAAAAGTGGTCGATTTGCTCAGTTGTCAAACTGCCATGCTCTAACAGGCGTTGTGGCTTCAGACCTTTGGGAAAACCACGTTTTTAAAAACGGCCCATTAGCTCAGTTGCGGCAAGCTCACGACATAGGGGATGGAGGTTCAGCCTTTGGGTGGGCTATGTTTATTGCTGTTGTTGTTGCTGCTGCTGTTACTGTCTTTGTTTTGGTTTAGTTTGGTTTGGGGGCCCATTAGCTCAGTTGTAAAAGCGCCATATTTATAACGCAAAGAGGTGAGTTCAACCCATAGGTGGTCCACGTTTGAATTTTATTTCTTCGTTGGGTTTTGGATTTTGTTTGTTCGTTGTTATTGTTCTTTTGGTTTGGGTTTTTTTGTCGTTTGTTATTTGTTCTTTAATGGCCTGTTAGCTCAGTTATTAGAGAGCCATGCTCACAACACAGGGTTTGTGGGTTCAGTCCTTGAGCAGACCACTTTTTTGTTGTTGTTTTTCATTTTGAGTCTTCTCCATCACATGGCATTATTGGCGTTAGTGCACACGAAATTCATTCTGAATGCAGAGACATTATCTCAAGACCTTGCCAGGGCATAGGGTTTTGTGCAGGATCAGGGAGTCTGCCAGATAACTGCTCGAAGATTTGGGTGGAGCACATATGGAACTGTCCGGGTTCAATGAATCCCTCTTGAACAATTAATCCCTCTTGAACCCCTCTCAAGAAACTACAGTTCAGTGAAATTAGTCGTAATGAGTGGTGAAAATAAAACGAAACAACCGAGTCAAAAACATGTGCAAGTGAGGAAAAAATAACGCCGTAGATATGGATCTACTTAGTCTTTGTCGTGTCTCATTTTGATGCTAACAAAGATTTTAAATACTAGTTATTTCAGATCTTCTGTGGGCCACACAATATGGTTTTATGGACTGCGACCCGAAACTGCACGAAAGCGTTCGAGGGGAAGCAACTCATGTGTTGCTTTGTCGATGGCTTTTGTGTTTTTTGCTATGACGACCACACCCACCGCCAACTGCCATTCTCCACAGACACACACACACTAACTGCCCCACCCAAAAGTTAATAAGTTGATAGATAAATAAACAAATTTAACAACTCTTGAATCACTGTTGAATCACATACTATTTTTCCGAGTTGATTTAAAACTCAGATTACCCCTTCGCGCACGTCGGCCGTGAACTGGCGGCGATTTTTATTTTGATGCTGATGATGATGATGACTATGACGATGATGATGATGATAATAATAATAAATAATAATAATATAACAACAACAACAACGACGACGACGATGATGATGATGATGATGATAATAATAATAATAATGATAATAATAACAATAATAATAATAATATCCTTTATATTGCTCAAATTAGTCACAGAATGCTCGTTGCACCTCACAAACAGCATAACCATTGTGATATTAATACGTCAATATAGTACAAGGATCGGATACCCACACCAATGCATCAGTGTAGTATAAACATTACTGTATCAAAATATTATAATACATTCTAACCATATTTGATACATCTGTGAAGTATCAAACTGGTTCATCAAAAGTAACAACACCATGTTTTGTCACTTACATGAAAATACACGCACGTATAAGCACACACACACGTACGCACACACATATGCACACACACATATGCACACACACATACATACATATATAAAAAAAAAAATGTTGTGTGTGTGTGTTGTGTGTGTGGTGTGGTGTGTGTGTGTGTGTGTGTGTGTGGTGTGTGTGTGTAACGGCAAATTGCAATATCGTTGATTTTAGAAGAGCCACAAGTATTGATTTATGATTTTGGGAGATGTTCTGGAAAAGATATGTTTTAAAGTGCTTTTTAAAAGTAAGCAGACAACTGTTTTGTCTTAAAGATATTGGGAGAGAGTTCCATGTTGTTGGGCCAAAAAAAGAAGGATTTCTTTCCCTCCCCCTCCACCCCTCTCCCTGCGAGTTGTAAGTGAATACCGAGGTACAGTTTAAGAGAGAATCTAAGCTCCTTGAGATCTGAGAGATTTGGGAAATTTGTATAACAGTTCGGATATACATGTTGGCACATTATTCGAACTCAAACACAGAAAGCAGAGTGTGGCAATTTTATATTGAGCAAGTGACGCAGTTTTCGCATGAGTGCTTTTGCACGCAGTTTTCGCATGAGTGCTTTTGCACTGCTCTGTTTGCTCTCCCGTAGGACAAGTCGAGCTGCTCTGCTCTGGGTTCTTTGGTGTTTGGATAGCTTATCTTCAGAACTGAGTCCACCTAAGAAGAGCTACAGTAGTTTCATCTGCGTGGAATGAAAGATACACACAACTTGTTTGTGGCATCAGCAGAGAGAAAGTGGCGAATTTTGCTTATTCTGAGTAGTTGGAGATAACAGGATATTGCTCCGGTACTCAACGCAAGCATCCATGAATTTCGGAATTCATCAATATAAAACACCAAGATTCATTTCAGATTTGCTGAAGGCTATAGTACAGTCTGAGATAACCATGTTTTTTGAGGTTATCTTCTTTGGCTTAAATTTGATTTTGTATCAGTGTAAAGTAGGGTTTTTTTTTTCATTTGTTTTCAGCTTGTTTGCTTTTGTTCTGGCAGGTACGTTTTTAATAATGTTTCTAATTTCTCTAGCTGTGCTCGAGATGTCTTTCGGGACAACAGAGGGGTGCAGTTGTGAGTCATCAGCAAGGAAATGGTAGTGTTCCCCCGACTGCTAACAGAGCTAGGTAGTTATGAATGCATATTGAAGAGAACAGGACCCAGAACAGATCTCTGTGGGATAATAATAATAATAATAATTACAATATTTATATAGCGCAAAATCTTGATAAAATCAAATCTAAGCGCTGAAACAGACACACACACGCACGCACGCACACACACGCACGCACGCACACACACGCACGCACGCACACACACGCCGCGCGCGCCACACACACACGCACACGGCTATAAATGGGGAAAAAGAATAAAAGCAATGGAAAGTTATAGAGAGCATATTATATACAATTATATATTACAATGTGATTCCCCTCCGAGTGGAGACAGGCTGCAGAGGGGATTGAGTGAGGTCAGGATTTTATGCAGAGGAGAAAAGGTGAGTTTTGAGAGCGGACTTGAAGGAGACAAAGTAGGTTGCTGACGGACTGAGAGAGGAAGTTTGTTCCAGGAAAGTGGACCAGAAACAGAGAAGGCTCGTGGACCATAGGTATTGAGCTTAGTGCGTGGAAAGCGAAAAGTCAGAGGATCGGAGGCAGAGCGGATACCATACTTTCACAGAGATGGAGCTGACCTAATGTCACTGATGACAACAGATTGAGTTCAACAAGAAAGATGTCATCGCAGGCAAATGTAAATGATAATCTTAAGATCATGATATAATGGTTAATAATGTCAAACGCAGCTGAAAGATCTAGCTGTGACAGAATGGACGCTTTTCTTTAATCAGAAGCCTGCAGAAGCTCATGAACAACTTTTAACAAATAGTAATGGACACTTTTCTTTTATCAGAAGCCTGCAGAAGATCATGAACAACTTTTAAGAAATAGTTTCTATACTATGGGCTTTACGATAGACTGGCTGAAAAGGTTCAACCAGATTATTGGCTTCTAGATGACCCACGAGCAGCGAGAAGACGATACGCTCACGAACATTGGACAAAAATGGAAAATGGGACACACTAAGCCAATAGGGTTTTAGATTGTTGGGATCGAGATTGGTTACTTAGTTGGTTTGTCATTGATTTATCTGTTTATTTGTTCATTTTGGTTTGTTTGTTTGTTTGTTTATCAAAGCATTCTGATTTTTCTAAGATGCGTGTGTGCACTTTGTTTCGTATTGATTAGGATGAACGTTGAGATATGATGAGACGGTGATATATTCATTGATTGATTCATTGATTCATTGATTCAGTCAGTCAGTCAGTCATTTATCTATTTATTTATTAATTTATTCATATATTCATTTTTGTTTGTTTGTTTCTTTTGTTTTGTGTACTAAAGCTTTCCACTTTTTCTCAGACGCTTGTAGGCATTTTGTTCCGCCCACACTGTTCAGGCAATATATTGCTGCATAGTCCTCATATTCTGTCTTCTGTGGGGCCGGATGTGCATGCAGGGTTTGTGTTTCCTGGCATACGTTTGTTTCCCGGCATACGCCAATGGACACTGAATTAATTCACACAGAGGAATTTTAACGTGCATACTTGATATTTGCGTGCACATACACATGAAGGCATACTTGATGTTTGCGTGCATATACACACAAAGGGGTGGAGTGTAGGTCTAAGAGGTCTGCAAACAGTTGACATGTGGAATCAGAAAAATATCCACCCTTGAGGCACCAGATGGGCGTAACCATAGAAGATGGATTCCAAGTCTGATGTCTTACCCATTTGACCGTGGCTACTTTTCCCGTCATGATCTGAACTGACTGAATGAAACTGACAGGATCTGGCCAGCTCGTGGGTTTATGTGCAGGCTTACGGCTTGGGCTGTGATCATTCTGGATCTCCTCCATCACATGGCACCTGTGACGTTAGTGCATATTGAATTCATTCTGAGCGTGGAGACGTCATCTTGAGAAACTGAAACTGGAAACTGAATGAAACTGATGAATTGATTCAGTGATGTTTGGTCATCTGTCGATGATAACCATTCCAGGGAAACTTATCTGATCTAATACTGACACCATCAGAACAAGAATAGTCAGTAAAAAAAAAAAAAA
The DNA here is from genome assembly GCA_030674185.1 of Monoplex corrugatus. NCBI lineage: Eukaryota > Metazoa > Mollusca > Gastropoda > Littorinimorpha > Ranellidae > Monoplex > Monoplex corrugatus. The sequence continues at coordinate 73,024,992 of CM060312.1, read as the reverse complement.
AAAAAAAAAAAAAAAACGTCAGGTTCAACGTAGCACTCTGCATGGTTTAGTAAGTTTTAAAGTCCTACCACTCTAAGAGTATACGAGGACTAGCGAAGAAATTTTTTGTAGAAGCCTTCAATAATTTTAGAGCGTTGTGAGAAACCGATGCTTTATTCGGTTCTCTTGATCCACCTTGGTAGGATGAATGATGGATGGTGGACTATGCATGATTCACTGTGATCAAATTTAAATCCCGTCATCTCCTATGAGCTGGTTGGTTCTTTTGATGGAGCCGTGGACTCAGTATCTGATATCTCGACGGTTCAGTCCCAGCCAGCAACACCAACAGCTGTCCGAGTGCGATGAATCTGTCTTGTCTACAGTCCAAACTTACATAACACCGCTATAACACATTATCTCCCTTTTATCAGATAAGTTTCTCTATTGATTACTTTTCACGCATCAGCGCTCACAACCTCGCGTTGACCGAATGACGCTAACAGACAGGAAACCAGGGACCGCACTGGCAAGCGCTAACGGCGACTGTAATAACAGGCTTGTAACAATGTAACAATGACTGACGCCATTTAGGGTGACGCCCTGACCCTCGATGACAGTTTCCCTACCTCAGCCGGCCTTTCAAGGCACGTGCTTGTGTTGTGGAAACATTGTGTTCACTGACTATTCTCTATCGCTTGCCGCCTGCCTATATGGTCTGGTGATGAACGCGGCCATATTTTTGCTTTTCCTGCCAGCAGTAGAGGATGGATCCCGTTTGAGGCACTGGATCTAGTGCTGCCTCGTCTTTGAGGTACCTCAACGGGCGAGTGTCATTCTCCTCTGATGTAGATGACTGCGTAGACATTTACATTATATTGCCTATTACCATGGTCTGTTAGAAGGTGGCTGCTGGCCTGGTACCTCTAACCTCAGCCCTCTCTGTTTTCTGTTGGGATTATCACGCCTTTGGTTTATGGCCAAGAGCGCAGGTGGCTAGTGCTTTTATTTTGACTTGATTGTTATTTTGTTTAACCCTTTGACTCCCGCACCCTGTCCACCACATCATGTGTTGTCAACCATGCCGGCAAAGCAAAAATTTGACCCTTTGACTCCCTCACCCAATCCACCAGTTTCCTGTAGGTAAGAGGTAAGAGAGAACCATAGTAGGACAATTAGGCCCTTTCAGTGATCAGGAGACTGAATGTAATTCATATGGCGAGATGGTGCTTAATTTGCGTGCTGAGGATGAACTCTTCATCACCAATACCTTCTTTAATTGCCAAATCAGTCGTGTGAAAAAGTGGTACAAGTCGAATGATCTAGGTCAAGCTTTCCAGATAGATTTCATTCTCACAAGAAAAAGATCTAGGGTCACAATTAAAGATGCGAGAGCAATCCCAAACTACGTCATTGACACTGATCACAAAATTGTTGTTATGGTGCACACACCACGAAAAGTAAGATAAATTCCTCGTCATAAAGTTAAATTAGAAAATATGATAAACATGAATAAAGTAACGGAAGAAAGTGTCAAGGCAGAAGTAATTTCAAACCTTGAAGAAGCCTATAAAATTTCCCAAATGAAGTTGGCCTGATAGAAAAAGAATGGAACGTTTTTCAAACAGAAATTATTAGCATTTTGGAAAGGAGATATGGAATTAAAAAACAACAACAACAACAACAACAACAACAACAACAACAAAAAAAACCGAGGACAAAGAAGAATAAAAAGGACTGCTTGGTGGAATGACTCAATCAAGGAAGTCCTGAAAGTCAAGAAGAAACTATTCAAAATGTGGTGGAATCAAAAAGGAGGAAGACTTCACAGCCTGTATAAAAGCAAGAAGAGATGCAAAAAGAAAAGTTAAAGCTGCTAAGGATAAAAATTGGAAGAATTATGACCAACATCTGGCACAACTTTATGGCGGACACCACGAGAATTTAATAAAAGCGTCAATAGCATGAGGCTGATGGACGAGCCATTTAACCCAACCACCATTATAAATGATACAGAGAGAAAGCCACTTTTTTTTAACTCAAAGGTGAAATCAAGGAAGTAATAAGATCAAGCCCGACAGATAAAGCAGCAACAAAATCAAAAGGATATGGAAAGAATATTTCCAAGACCTGTTAAACGCAACAGAGGAACAAGAAAATGGTGCATTATTTAAGCCAAAACAATATGATAAAGGGGAGCCTGACATACTCAAAAGGGAAATCAAGGAAGCAATAAGATCAAGCCCTCACAGATAAAACAACTGGACCAGATCAAATAACATCTAAAATTATTAAAGCATGCTGAGAGACTGGCATAGCATGGCTACATAGGACTTTCAATCAGGCATGGAAAGACAGAAAAATCCCTGATGACTGGCAAAAAGCAACTGTCATATCCATATGGAAGAAAAAAGGAGATTAGAGAGATTGTAAGACATACCAAGGCATCTCCCTCCTCAGCTACTGGGAAAGAGAATTGGACCTTTCGTAGAATCCCAACGAGTGAGGCACAGTTTGGATTTGGAAAGGGAGAGTATGTACAGATGCAATCTTCGCTCTTTGACAGACGTCTGAAAAGACCATTGTGTGTGACAAAGAATTAAACATATTTGTTGATCAAGAGAAAGCCTTCGACAGAGCAGAGAGAAATATGCTGTGCGCAGTTCTGGAGATCCATGGAGTCCAAGGACAGTTATTATTCATGGAGATGTATCAACATAGTCAAAGTACGGTGAGAACACTAGACGGTCTAAGTAATTGGTTTGACGTAAAAACAGGGGTGCGCCAAGGTTGTGTTATGTCCCCTCTATTGTTCACTATTTATATGGACAGGACCACAAAAGACGCAAATCCAAATCTTGGAGACCGGAATGAATTACTATTTGTTGATGACCAAGACTTAATTAATGAAGATGCAGAAGAGTTACAGGAACACCTCAGTAACTTTAATACAAGCAGTGAAGATTATAAGACAAAAATCAACGTGTCCAAAACAGAGATTATAAAAGTGAGCACCGAGAAGCCCAGTCAATCTGGAATTAGAGGTCAACAACATGGAACTAAAACAAATTGAAGAATTCAAATATTTAGGAGATATCTGTACACGAAATGGCAGCATGGATAGGGAAATCGAAACAAGAATCCAGAGAGCAAATGCAGTGACTTATCAGCTGGCCCCTCTGCTATCACATCCACACATACCTATGGATACGAAGCGTCAATTAATAAACTCTATTTTCATACCAACACTTTGTTATCACTGCCAGACATGGACACTTAACAAAAGACACAAAAGCAAATTAAAGCTTGCGAAATGAGGTGTCTAAGAAAGACAATCAATGTCACACGTCGAGATAGAATCAGAATGAAGTCATTAGAGACACCCTGGGGACTGTGCCATTTCTAGAATATGTAGAAAAACAGGCCGAAATGGTTTGGTCACATAATGAGGCTTCTAAGCGAACAGCCAGCATAGAACTTATAACATGAAAAGACATGGATCTAAAGGAAAGGGCGTCCTGGGAAAAATAGATAGAAGGAACGAAAGAAACAACTACAAGAATCAGGTTCAACTTAGGTATGGCAGACGCTACCCAAAGCTACATCCGAAAGCTACATCTGTCCACGACGTTTAACAGCACAAGAGGACAGAAAAAGTAAGTAGTATGTACTTCTTTTCTTGGGTTAGCGCTACTTTGCAAAAGCTCAGGACGTGTTCCTTTGTTCGTGTGCCCTGGCAGAACGGGCACGCAGGGTCATACACATTTTCGAATACTTTCACCGAAAATTTTTTGGTAATCGAAGTTTTGGTTTGGAACCAATAGGGAAGTGGGGAGGGAGGGAGACGTCATCTGGCCGAAATTTCTACAAACAAATGATGAGGTTGACATACATTTTGTTAGTATCACTTACGTGTTGTTCAGAATTTTTATGTTTGAATTGAATATTTTTGTATGTGGTTTTGCCAGTGAAATTAAAAGGGCAGGCACCGATTTCAATTAAATAAACTTTTGAAGAAGCCCATGTGCTACCGGTAGTCGACCTCTTCCACTTTCAAGAATATCAATACGCGTGAAGGTAAATATAGTAACAACGGTGGAATGGGTTGAAAAGTACTGAATTACGTTTGCCTTTAAAATTACAGTAATTTGGCAAACTTACAACCGCTTAAAATATTGTTTGTAAATGCTCAGCCTTTATTTGTGCTTTGGTATATCATGAGACTTTTTCTTTAGCGGTCTTATATCAGTAAATACAGGTTGTTATGCGGCACTGGTTGTAGAGTAAACCGTGTGTATATTTTCGGTACAGTTTTCATGAATTTTCAGTGATGGAAAAGATTCGAGGACGTATTTGAGTGAAAGTTATGTGACAGCAAGTGCAACAATGGATGGAGATACGTCAGATCCGTATAATAATTTTGTGCCACCGCCAGAGTGTCCTGTGTATACGCCTTCTGAAGAAGAATTTCAAGATCCGTTGGCATTCATTGCGAAGATAAGACCAGAAGCTAGCAAAACTGGCATTTGCAAAATAAAACCACCAGTGGTTTGTAAACTTATTTTACGCTTTCCTTAGAGTGTGTTACTTTTCTTTCCGGTTTACCATTGTAAAACAAAACGAAATTTCAAATCCAGGAGATATTAGCGTACGTGCATTTTTTGGCGATGGTTATGGCGACGCTTTGTTTGGCATCCTGTAGTCTTCCTCATGATATGGCAACACTGCGAATCTGCCCGTGAAAACTATACAAATCGGATTCGATAAACGGTGTCATATTTTCTCAGTTTTGATAGAAGATTGTTCTTTGACTTGGTTGAATTTACATATTTTTCATATTTAGACTACTTTGTGCTTTTTTGAAATCAGGCTGAAGGAAATATAGGGACCAGCCTAACAGGCTTACAGGGTGAACATGTCGGAGCTAGCCGAGTGAGCTTGGTTGGAGCAGGTGTGTTCAAGTAGTGACGCAGCTAGCTGTGAAGCAGATGGCGAGAACGCTAATGCTTATCAGACACATAGACCAAATGCAAAATATAAATGAACAGCTTTTGCCAGTTTGGGTAGAATATTTTCACTCTTTAGGACTGGGCCTAAGAAAAATATGCAAGGCGGATTAAAAAAAAAAAAAAATTAGCCTATGGCCACAGACTAGGCTTCCTCAACTGGAAGTAAAATGAAATTTGAATCAGTGCATCGACCTTTTGTAGTTCTAAAGATGTAAGCCTAGTTGCAGTCGATTTTTGTGAGTGTGGGAACAAAGGATTGATTGGGAACAATGCTGGCTACAGCAACGCACACAGAAACGTTTTGATTTTTTTTCCTTTTGTTGAAGATAGCCCAAGTTCATTAAAAAAAAAGCCTCCAGCAGTCATGGTATAAAAACATTTTCATTTATAGGGCGAATGGGCAAGCAGGTACTGTGATGGGAGGGAAAAGCAGCAATAAAATGGGACTGCTATTTAGGCACTTATACCAATAGGCTATCCATTATCTTTTTGTTGCTGCATGATGATGTGTAAAGAGTATATATTATATGCATAAAAGAAATAGGCTGAATTAAAGTCAACATAGATAATTAAAGTGTGAATTGCAGTAAAAAATTGCACGCTTCCAGTCTCTCTCAAGAAATTATTCCCCCATGTAGATAAAAAAGAACACTGAAAAGTCTGTTTCATTAGCCCTATTATTTGTTTCAAGAAAAAAGATTGTTGTGTTGCCGTATTTTTTTTCCCCAAAAAGCAGCCTTCTTGCATGCAATTTGTTTGTGTGTATGTTTGTGAGTGTGTGTGTTTGTGTGTGTGTGTGTGTGTGTGTGTGTGTGTGTGTGTGTTTGGTTTGATGTGGAGGAATCTGAAATATTGCACACATAATTGTAATGTTTATATTGCTATGAAATTATGTGCATGCATGTATAATGAAAACACAGCAAATTTTTTTTTTAGTGGAAGTTGTCAAAATTCTATCCACAGTGGTTTCATTTTGTAAGTTTTATACTTTTAACATTGTGTAGGATTGGCAACCACCGTTTGCAGCACCAGTGAGTAATTTCAAATTTGTGCCAAGAATTCAGAGGCTCAATGAATTGGAGGTAAGTGTTGAATTCTTGTGATATTATTTGTTTGTCTTTTGTTTGCTGTTATTCATTTGTGATTCTTGTTAACTTAGGCCTATTCTTTTTGTTAGTAAGGTGATGATAGGTCTTATCTAAGCTCTAACTTATTCTTTTTGTTAGTAAGATGATGATAAATCTTTTTTTTAATGTGAAAAGAAAAATTCTCAAATGATGATAAAATCAGATAGCTGATTTCAGGCTGAAATTTCTTTTAAAGTATTGATAAAAGCAAGATGAGGTTATCTGCAATGATCATTGTATGATCTACTCTATTTGATATCCTCGAAGAAAGAAATTTCTCAGTATTATAGTTAAATTATACAAAATTCAAGATGGCTGACCTTCCATTTGTCACTGGAAAGAAAGCTGCAATCTGTAAAAAAACAACAACAACTGTAAATAGGATAACTAGGGCTAACAGGTCAAGAAGAATAGGTTTTCTAAACAAGGTTCAGAAACGTGTCAATCCCCTTTTCAAGTAATGGCACACAATTTTGTTCTTGTTGTTATTGTTTGTTGTTGTTGTTCTTTGTTTAGCCTAATCACAAACTTCATTTCTTTGTCACATTCTAAAATCATACTCCTGCCAGAAAAGTGACCATTTCCAAAATGTTGTTGTCATTGTTCAGTTAAGATACGTATGATTCTTTTGTTGGCCAAGGTTATAGCTCTTTCTTTCTGGTTTTCTTCTTTCTCTCACTATCTTTCGTTTTTGATAATTGAAAATAGCACTGTAAAGTGACGATGAAATAAAGAAACTTGTTTGAAATTACTGCTAAGTGAAAGTCAAAAACCCCACCAAAGGCTGAATGAAACAAAGTATTTTGTCTTTTTGTAAAGGTTTATTTTATAGGCATAAATTACTGAAGCCCCTAAAGTATGTAATTATAATGTCATATGATCTATCACTTTTGGTTTGATTTTTTTTAGAATTTTACTTTATCCTGGAGTGCTGGGCCAGTAAGAGTCCTATGAGGACAGGATCTTGATGAACCAGTATGAACCTGATGAAGCGCAAAGCTTACCAGAAGATTTAGATCAGATTGAATGTCAACATGGGGAGAATTAAATATAGGCCTATTGAAGATCCCTGAAGAATATCATATAGTTCCATAACCTGTATTTAGTGAAGGAGAAAGGAGTGAAAAGTTCAATTTATGTTTGCACAAAGTTGTAAAAGAAATCTGTTTGGTCAGTGGAAGCATGGGCATTAGACCTAAGCTATAGCCACCATAGGCTTTTAATGTGACATTTGAAATGCACATTTTGAATAATAAAGTTTCAAACTGATTTAAAAAAAAAAAGTACTGTTAAAGCCAATATGAGATTAATTGCAGTGATACTGGAAGCATTTCATCAGATATCCATGAACAAAGAACATTTCTGACAATATTTTGCAAAATTCAAGATGGCTGACTTGCCACTTGTGACTGAACAGAGATTCTGCAGAAAAGCTAGGTCTACCAATAGCTTTAGTGTACTAGAATGAGAAACAGGATTCAGAACAAACCTTTTTTTTTAACACTTCTAAAAGTAGCATTTCTTAAAATCAAATCATGAAAAGAATTTCAATTCATAAGCTTATAGTTATAGGCCTAGGCCAGTTATAATATTAGGCCTACTGCCAGTCACATTCTGGTTCTTGTCATTAGGCCAAAGTGTCCTCCAAACCAAAGCTGTAAATATACACGTTTTTGGAAGATTTTTAATCTAAACATTACAAATACAAATCTCTTAGTCTTAGTCTTGATCTATGTGATGTTCAATTTTTTTCTTTTAGCTTTCCTCTTTTTTTTTAATAGAAGACTGAAGCTTTCAACTGTCAAGGTAGTAATTTACAAAATCAACACAAAAGGAAATGAAGTAAGAGTGACTAAGTGATTGACCATTTTCGTATGTATTTTGGTATTAATCATATTTTCGCACAAATAGGCCTAATTCTATTTCATACAACAGCACAACACCCTGGCAATTCAAAAAAAAAAAACACAACAGATTCTACTTTGTTCTGTTTTTGTGTGTGTGAGTGTCATTAATTTTAATGCTACTGTTAGAATGGTGATTTTTGATTGGTTTTGTAAAGTTGCTGGCTATGTTTAGATTAATTACCTCAGTCTGTATTGCATCTCCGTCAGTCTCAAATCTTTTAAAAAAATTTTGTTTATTAGAAACAAGTGGTTGCAAGTTGGCCATCTTGATTTTTGCAGAGTATTGTCAAGAATTTTAAGCTTTTTGAATAAAGTGTAAGTTGTAATTTTTTTTAACGGAATGAATCTGTGCATGTTTACCGTATAGGTAGACCTATTCTCTTTGTTGTAAAAACAATTCAGTCCGACACTGATGTTATCAAAATTGTTTTTAGACTTTAATCTTATTTTATTGCCTATGTACTGATATATATGCTTTGATATTAGGCCAACTATTCTTATATATATCAGGTATGTTTTCAGTTTTACACTTTACAGTAAGTCATCCAAAATTTTAATTTTTCCCCCAAAAACTATAAGTTCAATAAATAAGTCATCCAAAATTTTAATTTTTCCCCCAAAAACTATAAGTTCAATAAGTTATGGAGCTGTTCATGTCATATTCATAGGCCTATATTTTTCATTGAGTTTTAATGATAACTTTAGTAGAATGAAAAGTGTCATTCTTGAGTCTTGTCATGGCTGTGTTCTCATCTCTCACTCTGACTGTGATGCTGACTTAGTATTTCATTGCTATAACACTACAGTATTAGCATTATTAAAGGGAGAAGTCTTCTTACAATCAGTTTGTATAGTAACCATGCCCTGCTGGCATGATATTGACTCAGAGAGAAATCAAGGTCTTTACCACATAACTCTGCTGCATCCTTATTAGAGTTATAGGATACCTAAATCCCCTCACTACAGTGGATAGAGTATGAAGTGTCACTTTTACTCTGGTGGTCTCAGTAACTTAGCTAACTTGGTTACAGCACCATGCTGATGATGCAGAGGTCCTGGATTTGTCTTTCAGGTGGGCCACAGTGTTGTTTTAGTCGCTCTGTTTGCTCAGTTAAGAGCTCCATGATCACAAGGATTGTTTAACTCATGGACAGATCACAATTTTTTCTTGTGACAGGCTTGTTAGCTCAGTTAGTTACATGAGTTACAGTGCCATACTGGTAACGCAGGATTTGACCCTCAGGCAGGCTACAGTAATTTAGCACTCACCAGTATGTAGGGCTTATGCCATGAGTATTTTGGATCTTATCCATCACATAGCATCTGTTGTGCCAGTGCATGGAATTTATTCTGAGCACTGAGATGGACTATCTTGAGAAAGTGAAACTGAAGTCTCACTTTTTAATGTTGGAAAAATCTGACCAACTAATGGCATTAACAGTAGTAGTAAGCCTACCTGATACTTACATGTATACCAGTATAGTAGTAAGTACTATTGTAGTATTATGAATATTAGATCATTCAATATTGCTTTAATTAGTCATTGTCAGTAATCCACTTTATATTTCCATTCTGTGAAATAGGCACGATCCAGAGTCAAGCTCATTTTTTTGGACAGGCTCCTCAAGTTTTGGGAGCTTCAGGTAAGATTACTTGATTATTTAACAGGTTTGAGTGGTGAAACATGCTTATATCATTAAAAACTTAAAAAAGAAATAAATGGGGTGTTTTCAAAGAGAACCAAGAGACTTTACATGTAAAGGTAAACATGTGGTATTATTGGTAGAAGTCCTTGCTTCTTTTCATTTCAAAGAATAAATTTTTCATTTAGGCTATGACTTTTTAAAGTATCATTCATTCATTGTAGAAGGTGGACTTGGCCTTGATTGATGTATTTTGTGTGCTTTATCTGTATTAATTGTATTTTATTCTGTTTCAAATGGATCCATTATTAACTCACATGTTTTTTCTGTTATGTTGTTGTGATCTTTTTCAATTGAATCCATGTTTAATTGCTATAGTTATAATAGAAGTTGGATGTGGCCCAGTTTTTGTTTTGCAGAAATTGAGAACTTGAAAAATCAATAGGGCTGCTGTCAGCATACATTGCTATTGAGGTTTTTGGTTATTTGCGTTTGTTTACTCTGTTGTTAAACAGTGCACTGTTGTGTGAATTCATGTGGCCCACTCTCTAAATTTTCAGTGATGTGGCCTTGCACAAAGCGTTTGAAACTAAGATTAAGTTCCACCACCATAAGTAACTTAAGGAGAAGGTGGATTCATGAATGTAACTTAGTTATAAACTTGTGTGACTCTCAATTGGGCTGTACATTAGATTTAAATATAAATTATATATATAGCGATTGTTAAATTGTTTGCAACTCTGGTTTATTCATATTTATCATAATTTTAATCATTATCATTTGTGCTGACATCAGCATCAGCAACTCATCATAACAATCAATGTCACATTGTAACACTGTCACTGAGTGTCAGCATATTGCTGATCCTGACTTTGAAATGTCTTGCTGTGGTAGTAATGCATTGCATTCAAAATTGTCATGCAGTGATAACTAGGATTATTTATAGCTTGTTTGCCCTTTACTCGTTAGCTGTATGTGTACTTTCCATTGTTTGCCCTTTACTCGTTAGCTGTGTGTATACTCTCTATCATGCGATTGGGAAAGTTGTGAAATAACTTGATTTCGCTTCATTCTTGATCAAGATGAAAATGAAATAATGTATGGAAACGTGTGGTGCCACTGTGGGCAAGACAAATTGTTGCTCAGCATTTATGATGCATTTGTATTGCTTAGAACTGAGAATACATGTTTATCGCAATGATAATGGATCAGCTGGATCAGATTTTGCGCCATCCAGTGCATGTTTTTACAAGGGAAAAAAAGCCTCAGTTTTGCTGCCGCACTACACAAGAACTAATTAAGTGCATGGTTTCTGCAAAGTTATAGAATGTTAGGTTGACAATGAAATCCCCAAATTTGAAACTAGTTTTATATTATTTTTTTTTCCTGTCATAGGTAAGCACTTAATATACAGGAATTAACATCAGAGGAAAACTCATTGCATACACTATGATACAGTGAATTGACAGATCTGTGTTTTGTCTTGAAAGTTGAATCCAACCAGATCAGGCGTACAAACATTATAATACAACAACAGCAAACTTTTGTATTGATATTCCACTATCTATACAAATTGAATTCCAGTCATCAGTTTACGCCAGTCACATTTACTTAGTTAAATAGGTTGTGTGTGAGTGAGTGTGTTTAGTTAGGTTGTGTGTGTGTGAGTGAGTGAGTGAGTGTGTGTGTGTGAGTGTGTCTGTGTGTGTGCGCGCGCATGCATGTATGCATATATGTGTGTGCGTGTGCCCATGCATGAGACTTGAGAGGGACTTAAAGAGTGAAACTAGTATTGAAAGACAAGAAACATTTGATTACCATCTGTAAGTGTAATTTGGAAAAATAAGCTTGGTAATTTTGAAGAATAGACTGTAATACTTGTAAATTATTAAGGGAAAGAGGTTATGGATACTACGAGGCATTTACTTTTTTCATTATGATGCTAGAATAAACATTAGATAGACCCTGACCATGCTTTGTGTTGCAGGGAACCACCTTGAAGATTCCTGCTGTTGGTGGCAAGATCCTAGACATGGAAGCATTATATAATGTAAGTCATTATGCTTTCAACCAATTGTTACAGTTACACAAGTAATGTAACATTGTTATTATGCATTCTATAGATTGTTACAGTTGCATATGAAGTTCTTGTTACAGTTACATAAGAAATTCTGAACTGGCATGTGACAGTCTGTTTTATTATGCATTAGTAATGATATTATCAGTTATGATAATCTTGCACTATCATGTTGATTCTATGAAAATAGTCCGTGTAAGAAGTTCTAAACTCGCATGTGACAATCTGTATTATTACGCGTCGGTAATGATATTATCAATTATGATAATCTTGTAGTGTCATGTTGATTCTATGAAAATATTCTGGTGTTATTTAAAAAATTTCTCTTTGTCGGTATATGTGTGTGTATATGTCTGTATACTACTAAGTACTGTTTATCACTTCATGTTTATTTCAGTTTTCTTATTTCTAGCCTTATTTTGTTTAGAGAACACATGGATGAGTAGAGGGAAAACTCTTCTGTTCTTGAATCTTGAGGATCTAATTGTTGGGTTATTCTTTTTTCTACATTCTGTTATTTTTGCTGTCTGTGTCTCATTGCTTTTCTTTTCATTAAAAAGAAACATTCCCCTCTTTGTCTTATTTTTCTTTTGAGTGAAAAGACATATGACCTCTTCTGGTCCTCCTGTGTGTCACTGCCCCCACATGATTCATTTGGTGATTTAGGCGCACTGACGCATCAGACCGGCCGAACTGAGGTCACCATGAGAGCAGGCCATGAAAGATCATAGTATCTGGGATGTTGTAAGAATTCATAAGAGTGGGGATGGTTGTGGTGATGCTGTGGAGTTCCTTTGTGGATTGTAAGATACCCGACAGAACTGTACTGTACACTGTTTTTCAGCCATACTTCAGGGATACTGTAGACTAGACATCTGTTAATCAGATAATGTAATTGTAAGCAAAAATTGTTTACATCCAGTGATGCATCCATGAAGTGGATGAGACTTGACTGTGTTGTTTTCTCATTGAGATCATTGCCCATTTAACTCTGAGCTGGTCAGGGCTGAAAAATGTTTGCAGTAAAAATGAGTGATCAATCATCAAGACTGATGTGATTCGGCATCCCAATCATTAGTCTGATATATATGTTAACCACTCTGCCCCCACCCCTGGTGGGGATACCAGGAACTCTTTCAGAATAAAAAGTATCCCTACCTTCTAGAAATTCTGTGCTAGAAATGTCTTCTTTTCTATTACTCTCTTGTTTCTGCTGTGCTCCTTTGTTTTCTGTCATCTCTCCCTGTCATTTTCTGCCTTGCTGGTCCATTCACCAGTATGTATTCTATAAAGTCTTACATATGTTCTCTTAGGATTGATAATTGGGTGCATGTAGTAAGTGCATTTTTTTGCTGTAAGGAAATGTCATGTGCCAAAGCTATTTTTGGTGTTATAGGCCTGTAATGTATGTTTTAGTGTTCTAAGTTATGTGTACTTTTGTATTCAGGTTTGTTGTTTAATCGGCCTGGTGATAAATAAAACAGTTGATGCCAGGGATATCTTTAAATTATCTGCTTAATGCATTGATACGTATGTACTTCATTTTCTTTTCCAGATGGTGGGGTTTTTTTTCAGTGAGGTATTATGTACATTTTGAGATGGTTATAGCCCTGATATGGCTCTGTGCAGTCAGCTGGGCTTCAAACAACAATAACAATAACAATAACAGTGCCACAGTAGATGGTTCCTGATTTCCTTTTTAGGTAATGTTAGATTGGTCATGAGTTTTGACTGGAATGTGAATATTCACTTGAGTCACAGTGAAGGTGTGTTTTTGAAGTTGTGGTATGCATGGCTGACATGATCATTTGGCTTGGACAGGGTTTGCTTTGATGACAGTTCTTCACCCATGTTCATGGTCAGATCTAGAAAAAGGTTTCAAGGAGATTTATATCCATCATTGAGCCAGGCATTAATGCATTTGTATGTAGTCTGAAAACCAAAATGGCATTGATATTAGGGCCTACAGATCTTGAATTCTGGGTTGATATATTTGTAAAGAATGAGAGGAGATTTTGTAATTATACTTCTAGGCTAGTATTATATTGGTATGTAGTTCAGGACAGTTTTAATGTTTGTGTGAAATCCTGTATTTATAATTGAACTTGGTGTATTGCCTCACAGCTTGTGGACCAACTGGGAGGCATGGAGCATGTCACCAAAGATAGGAAATGGTCCCAGATTGCGAGTAGGTTGGGTTTGACATCCCCTAAAGCTCAGAGCAGTGCTATCAAATCCCACTACGAACGCCTGCTCTACCCCTACTCTGTCTTCAAAAAGGGTCAGTCTGTCCTCACTGCTCAGGTGGGTTGCGCTATTGCTGTACTTTTTATTCCAGGCGTAGTAGGTATAGAGCTACCGCATATTTTTCTGCATAGCACAGGTTTAATACTGGCCTGAGAAATTTCATGTAGTCCACAGATCTGAATGGGGACATATGCTCTCTGTTCTGAACTGGACAAAAAATAAAGCATCAAGAGAGAGGATATGGGCACAGCCGGCCCAAAGAAGCCCCAAAGGGTGTATGGGATGACCTTTACCTTTCCTTCCCATTTTATTCTGTTAACATACCTACACATTTTATTATTTTAACATACATAGTGAGTCTTTCTGTTTGTTCATGGATAGTTTAAAAACATTGGCAGATAAGGATTGTTTATGTGTGCAAGAAGCCATTTTTAATCAATATTTCATATTTAACTTTTTTCATGGTTGTAATGCAAGCTATATTTCATTTAAGAGATGCTGTAGAAATGTAAATCAGTTCCATGGAAAACTAACTCTGGCAAGAATCAAGTCTTTTCATGAAGAAGCCACAGTAAGGTATCAGTTTTCATGCCCAGTTATAGTTATGCAAATTATCGTTTGTCACAATTGACGTTTCTGCATCCATTTACTATTGTAAAACCTTTAGGTTCTTAGAAAGTGTTTTAATGTCTTTGATTAGTATTATTACTATTATTACTGTTATTAAATTGTAAATAACAAACATTTTTACAGAAGGTACTGGAATTGTGTTCAGTAATTTGAATGTGTATTTAAAAATTATATGTTGTATCTTTATTTAAAAAAAAAAAATCTATATTATATTCATATGGCATATAAAGTTATGTTTATCACTATTATATGCATATATATATATATATATATATATATATGTATAATTCAGATGGAGAATCTCACCCAGATTCTAGTTATAGTTTCCATTATGTTGATAACAGTTGAAATTGAAAAACAATGTTTGAAACAGAAATGTCCTTTCTTTGATATAGGCATGCATGTGGTCTTGCTCTTTATTTCATGGCAGATCCCCAACCTTTCTCTTCTTCCTGCTTTTCCATTATTTTGTTATGGAACATGGGTTGCTTGGTCAATTTTGTTTCTGTACGTGTATTTTTTTTTTAATTCAGCAAAAACGAAAGCAACAGTTAGCAGCTGCTCAAGCAGCAGAAGACAAAGAAGACAGTGACTACAAACCTTATGCTTCCCTCAAGATAGACAAACGCAAATCCAAACGGCTGGACAAGGAGGTAAATTGCATTTCATTATTGTGGTTGATTGTGATATCAGAAATCACACGTGTTTACAGTAGTCTGAAACAAGTTAAATGTTGAGTGCAGAGATGCCAACCCTTATTGTTATGCCATCTTATTTCCTGCTCAGTCCTCCGAATCTGCGGACATATTATTTCAAAATGGGTGGGTGGGTGGGTGGGTTATTTTCGAAGAGGAGGGTGGTTGTGATTCTGAAAAGTGAATGATATTTAAGAAGTTCTCATCTCAAGATCAATACTGCTTTTTAATGGGTCTAGATAATCAAAACAGAAAGATTAAATAGCCAGATGGTCTTTGATATTGTCTTACTCAACGTGCTGAGGGAGACATCAGCAAACATACGCTGATTTGTTAGAGAGATATTTAAATGTTTATCAGAAGATCATTTGCAAATATGCAGGATTGTATATGACCAGGTTTTGAGATAGGACTAGAAGAATACAGTGGAATGTCCATTAAAATGATAAGCTGAAAGCTTTCTTAGCATGATCTGGTAGTTTAGCATATTGGTGCTTTTGTTAGAACAAGAAAGACTCCATTAAAATGATAAGCTGATAACTTTCTCAGCATGATGTGGTAGTTTGGCATATTGGTGGTTTTGTTAGAGCAAGAAAGAAGTTCCAACAATATCAGTGTTTATAATAGAAGAGCCATTTATTTGTTTAAGTTTGTTAAGGTGTTTGATATGAGTGTGATGGACAAAGTCCTGACTGAAATAAATACATGCAGTAGGTAGTGGTCTTTTGGTTATAAATGTTTTAAGAGGTGTTTATGAATATGCTTCTAAAATGGGTCTAGTTAATCCAAACAGCAAGATGAAGACTTATTTTTAATGGGCCCAGATAATCGAAATGGCAAGGATATGGGTAAATAAATATAAAATGTTGCTTGCATCGTTACACTTTGGAGGAGCAATTATTAAGAGGTTGAGTGAATGAGGATATGGCAGCTCTGTTTGAGTATGAGCACATTCTTTTTTTTTTTATCTGATCAGGATCCGTCCATTGACTACAGTGCCAACAATGAACTAAGAAAGCTGCAGTTCTTTGGTGCTGGCCCGAAGGCTGCTGTTCCTCCCAACCCCAAAGGTGAGACACAAATATCATCTTGACTCTCTCAGTCAGTCCATCAACTTCCGGTAGGAATGGTGTATGTGTGCGCATGCGCGTGCACGCATGTGTTCATTCATTCTTTGATTTAACGTCTTTTCAATATGAGTAATATTAGATTCACGCATGTGTGTGCATGCGTACGAATGTGTGTATTTTCTCTGCTGCGTAGAAAGTTACATTCACCTGTGCAATCTGAATGGCAATTGAACTCTGTGTATGTGCATGCATGGGCATATGTGTATACATGTATCTGTGAGATAGTGGGTTGCATAATCATTCTGGTATGAAGATGTGACTTATATTTGATTAAACTCAGCCCACACATGTGAACACATGTACTTGTATATATGTGCATGCGTGTGTTCGTGTGTACTGACTGTAGCATGTCAAAAGTAATTTCTTGGTGATTTGCGAACTTATTTTTCCAGAGTTTGGTTATGAGTTTTTTTCAGTGGATAATTATATGTGTCATAAATAATAATAACAAAATTAATATTAAGAAAAGTAGTTCAGTGATACATATATCATGTTGATTGATTGTATCTGGTGCATGACAGCATTGTTGCATGTTTACATTTGTATAGAGTACGATTGAATGCGTTAGGTGGCAAGATACTGAATTGACAAAACTTGTAACTACTGCCAGAAAAGGTACATGTTCACTGTTGGAAGCTCAAAACTTTGCAGTCATGCTACACTGCGGTGGTGAATTTTTTGTTTTGATTTTGGTTTCCTTTTGGCAAAATTGTAAGTGTTTGTATGTGTTTCAGAAGATGGAGGTGAACCTTCTATGATGTATGAGGAGGAGGATTCAGACAAACCATTGACAAAATCCAGAACCAAGAAAATGCTTTCAGAATTTTACGCATTGGAGGTAAAGGAAAGAGTGTTGTTAAAAGAAATGGTTAACATTTTATGATTATAGGTACTTGTGCGCTGCCCTCTATGAACAGGACAGGAAAATCAAATGGTCGTCTGCTTGGTTTGTTCATCATACAAGATTGTTTTTTGGACAGTGACTTTGCCACTTTTTTTTAAATGAAGTAGTGACGTTTGGTCATGAACAATTCATTGTCACTGACTTTGTGTACTTAATACGAGGGTAATTTCCAGTAGAATGAGACCACGTCTGTATAGCTTGAAAATGCATTTACAGAAAATGGAAAAATAAGTCTCAGAAAACGTCAGTCTATGATGTAATTCTGTGCCAAATTTCGTTATTCATCTTTGATCCATCTTACGGTTCTGACAGTGTATGTCAAGGCCCTTTCAGACACTGATTTGAAAAATGGCAAAGAAAATGGGATTTTCAACAGCGGATTATCACAGCTACATCAAGGTATGTGTCGCCCTTGGAAAGAATGCATCCGAAATACTTGCGGACATGAGAGCTTTGGGAGAACCTTCTGCTCCTTCAAAAGCAAATGTGTTCAGATGGGTAAAACATTTTGCAAGTGGCCAGACCAGCACTGAAGACAACAGGGGGAAAATGCGAAAAAGCAAAAAGTGCGATGAAAGGTTAGGGCTAGTGTGAAGGCAGTGGTTGATGCTGATTCAAGAGTCAGCCTTGAAGAGGTCGCTGATTGTCTCGACATTCATTCGTCAGTTGCATCGAGGTTCCTAAGAAATTAGCCTGGCTAAAGGAAGGTGTCATCAAGATGGATCCCTTATATTTTGATGCCAGAAAATAAGGGAGGTTGGTTACGTTTCTGCCAAGATATGCTGAAATTTTACAAGAACTGCGACCCTAAGTGGCTGGATGAAATTGTGACAGGTGATGAAACCTGGGCGTATATGTATGAACCTTGGAGAAAGTCACAGAACAAGGCCTGGATTCCTAAAGATGGGATTCCTCTTCAAATCACTCATTGTCAACGTTCGCAAAAATGTTATACACCATCTTTTTGAACACAAAGGGGATCGTGCTACAGAAACCATGCAAACAAGGAGAGACCATCACCGGAAAGTTCTACAGAGACTCTGTACTGTCTGACATAAAGAAGTTTTGTGCAACTTCCCGATCAACCGCAGGCATGAGAGGAATCAAGATTCTTCATGATAATGTACCTGCTCACAAGTCAAGGCTCGTACGAGAATACCTTGCCACCGAGAACATCCATACTTTGCCACACCCTGTTTATTCCCCAGACCTTGCACCCTGTGACTTATACCTGTTTCCACATCTGAAGAAATCACTGGCAGAAAGAAGTTTCAAGAGCCGAGCAGCCTTGGGAACGGCGGTTTTCCAGTGTCTGTCACATATACCCAAAGAAGCCTACAAAGCGGCATTTCTACAGTGGATCGAGCAAATGCAGAAGTGTGTGGTAGCAGGAGGTGAATACTTCGAACAGATGAAATGAATCATTTTTTTTGCTGGTGAGTCTTTGACGTATAAGTTTGTTGGTCTCATTCTACTGGAAAATACTCTCATACTGATTGTTTCTTCTCAGACAGTTTACTGTAATCACAAGCAATTTACTAACTTATAGTTTTATGTTTATGAATCATTGATTGACTATCAGCGTTCAAGCAAATAGAAATCTGTGATTCTTTGGTGTTATTGATAAGTTTGCTGGTTATATTCTAATGAAGCAGTGACAGTTTTACAAAAGCTAAAATGTCTTACAGCAAGATGTATATGGTTTGCTATCCTTAAGCTTTCAATCTCATAATAAGGCCATCATCAAGTGGAGTGCTCGGCCATTTGTTGTTATTTCTTGTGATATGACAAGGGTTACAGTTTTTACACTGGTAAAATAGAACATTGGGCCTCAGAGTAAAAGAACACCAATGAATAATGATTGTGAGGGCACATTACAGGGACACTGGTTACAAGATTTTGAAAAACAATGTCAGCATTCTGGCGAGAAAAAATTAGTAAGAGAAAAATCGGGGATGATTTGGAGATCATGCACCAAAGTTCATCTTTAACCTGTTCACTGCTTCCGACTGAATATTGGGTCGAAAGAAACATACACCTCCAGTACCACCAACCGAATATTCAGTCGGCAACCTTTCCTGTTTTTAGCCAGAAAGCCAGAAAATCCCAACACTTTCAGTGACGTGTGAGATATCAACGGAAACTTCAGGATTCCCTCTGTGAATAGATGCTAATGATGTATGTGTGACATTTTACGGTCTTTTCTGCCCGTTCAATCGAAAAAGTGATCCCATACAGCTGATTACTATTCACCGACGGCAAACAACGGCGGACGAACTCGCTTCAACACTGAGCATCGATTGGGCCCGAAAAACAACTTATACAGCAAAAGAAGTTGCAGAAATCATTACTTGTGGAGCTGATTCTGATTTGATTCACTCGATAAGAGTGAAAATGACGATATTTCGATGTTGATGCAGGCGATATTTCGATGTTGATGTCCGAAGTCGAACTTGACCCAGATACGAGTCAGAGTGACATTACTAGCACTGGCGATGGGGTTTTCTGGGCTGGATGAAGAGATATGAATATCTAATTTCTTTTGATTTTAAGTCAAGACGTTTAAAACTCCGTGGCACAGGCATTTCACCTCTTTATTTACACTTTGGCACTGAAAGGATTAAACAGAGAAGTTTTGTATGAACTGCCCAACATTTTTCAGGTAACACTTACATCACAAGAGACATCTGGCTGTAGCTAAAATCAGTCATTCCACCTGATAAAGGCTTTGGGATGAGACTGAAAGCTCGTAATTGGCAAACTATATCCTTGCAAAAGAGATATTTTTCATGTTTTCTATTTAAAAAACAAAAACAAAAAAAGAGAAAGAGAGAGAGAGAGAACTCAGAACTCAGAATTTTTTTTAATGTACATCGGCCTTAGGCCACAATACAGTAGTCGGTGGGGGGGATAGGGTTTTTGTGGATTACACCAATATTGCAATGCGTATGATTGCATCGTCGAATATGACACTTTCCGCGCTTTCCTCAGTTGAATACTTCGTTGGTGTAACAGTCAACAGATCTTTCTTTTGCTGACTAAATCTAACATTTAATGAAGTAATACACTAAACAGTACTTGATTATAATTAAGCTTCATCAGTGCATTAAGGCATCAAACAAGTCATAAAGATATTTATATACATATACATATAACGTTCCATTCCTCCATCTACTGGTCAAGCAATTAGTCTCTCTGTATAGCCAACAGCCGGTCAAATAATACAATCATCACACAATCAACAAATAATTGGTAAATCACCTTGCTTGCAAAACATACTTCACTTTATCCATCTAATCAAACAAATACTTAGTACATTCAGTGTACCGTGGCAACGGTAATCAATCAATCAATCAACTACCATTCTATCATTTAATTAGCCATCTAAATCCGATCAGTTAAAATACTGAACCGTTTCTCTACCAGTTAAGTTAGTCACCTAATCCAATTACTCATCTATAAACCAAACTAGTTAGCGAGTCACCGAACAATTTGATCAGTTTCATATAAATCATTTTCCCGATCAGTACTTAGTCAGCAACTAATCAATGGATCAATCATTCAGTCAGTGCATCCATCAATCAATCAGTTAAGCAGTCAATCAATGAATCATCAATTTACCAAATATTTGTAAATAAAGTATCAATAAACAATTCAAGAGAGAGAGAGAGAGAGAGAGAGAGAGAGAGAGAGAGAGAGAGAGAGAGAGAGAGAGAGAATATGCCTATATACAGGTAATCAAATTGTTTGGCCCTCACTATGAAGGTATCATGTTTCCACTCAGTGTGCATACTTCATGTTCAGCATGCTGTCATATAAGGCAGTCAGTTGTAGGCAGTCAGTCTTTTTTTGGAGAATGTATGTGCAGTATTTTCCTGTTTCTATGAATGAACAGACAGACACCTAGAATAGTTTACATGATATTTAACATGTATTTAATGTTTTCTGTGAATACCTAGAGTTTACTTGATATTTAACATATATTCAATGTTTTCTGTGCTGGTACCCACATAGAGTTGGTTCATGCACTAGCAGGTCTGCATGTACATTGATCTGGGAAATAGGAGCAATCTCTAGTCTTTACTCACCAGCTTCTACCCAAAAAGGTGCAATGTCCTAACCAACTTGGCTGTCATGTCTGTCTACCCATCGTCTATCAAGCAGTATTGGGTCTCTTGATGTTGATGTGGTGTGCATCTGCAAGACAAGCTTTTAATTTGGAAAGCTGATCAAGTAGTTAAAATATGACATTGCCATCAGCCAAGCCACAGAGATTGTTGTGTTCAGGGTAGTAGTCTTGATTTCCCTTCTACTGGAGTGGTTTCATCAAAGAGTCAGTGCAAGATCATGTGGCTGGCAATTTGAGTATCAAACTTTCAAGTTCTGATGAAGTGTTGCTTGCTATGTA
>CM060312.1:72895736-73000736 GCA_030674185.1 Monoplex corrugatus | reverse complement strand
CAACAGGCCTGTGCATGTAAGTTGTCTGTGCAGGGAGGGTACATGAACTTGCATACGCATGCACGTGCACACACACACACACATGCACTCACTCAGACACACACGCAGACACACACGCAGACACACACACACACATACACATTCACTTAAACACACAACACACACACACACACACACACACACACACACACACACACACACACACACACACATTCACTCAAACACACAAACACACACACACACCACACATACACACACACACACACACACACACACACACACCACACACACACACACACACACACACACACACATACACACACACACTCTCTCTCTCTGTCTCTGTCTGTCTCTCTCTTCTCTCTGTCTCTCTCTCCCTGTCTCTCTCTTCCTGTCTATATTACACACACACACACACACACACATATATATGCGCGTGTGCACATACCCCTGCCTACATGACTACTTTCTTTTGACTCATATATATGCGGGAAACTCAGTGTGTGTCTGTGTTTGGTTTTGGGGGTCACAACAGATTGATCATGTGAAATTTGAGCTGCTCTCTTTGTGGAGGGCACAGTGGTACTGTACAGCATCACCCTGTGTTTGTGTTATGTTTGTGTAGCAAAAAACTGGGGAGAACTGAACAGCAAAAGGTTTTCCCTGAAGCAAGCGTTTTACCCCTAAACTATTTACACTCATGGGGTCTGGGCTGGATTTAAGTTATGACTCCTGGATGCCCCTCTGCTGTTGCCATTTTTTTCCTCCTGGGTTCAAATCTGCGCCTCCAAGTTGGTTGGGTGCCTTAAGACCAAGTCGGCTTTGTGAGGAATGTGTTAACCACCTTGATATCGAGCACATGCTGGTCATAGGAAAGTTTTAACTGTATGAGGTTCACTTTGGTTCCTCTTTGACCAGATTCAGCTGGAACTCTTTCCCACCTTCTTCTGCCATTGCCTTTAGAGCTCTGCTTCTCTCCTTCTCACAAATTGAGTGCTGTTTTTCAAGATCATAGACAGATGTGCCTTCCAACCTCTGGCTCCAACTGTTGTGGTGAGGACTTTGGTTTTAAAACCAGATTTCCTCATGTTACTGGCTAGATTGACATACTTTCAGTCTTTTAGATGTGGGCTTGTTCCGTTCTACTTTTGTACGACTTAGTCAGTTTGATCAGAATCATTTGTTTTGATGAATGGGAGTGGAGTGTTGTATTTGGTCTCATGCCACTCTTGCTGCTGATTTCTGGATCTTTACCTTTCTGGAAAATCTGCTGTGCACTTGAAGGTTATCTCCTCCATCCAGTATCCCCTCCTTCCACATTCAAAATATTTCATTTTTTTCAGGCCACAGTTTACTACCTTCTGCTGTGTGAAGTTTGCTGAAGCTTCTAGTGGCAATTTTTCTTCCTGACAGTACTAATTAGTTGTGTGATATAAGAACTCGGTTATCCGACCATGTGTACCTTCTATGGATTAGTGTGACTTTGCATGAGCTCAGAATATGTTCCTCTGTTTTTGTTTGCCTGGGCAGAGATGATATGAAGGGTCATCTGATTCTCCCCATTTCACCAGATTTGCATTTTAGGCAGAAACTGATCCAGAGAGGACATCATTCCAGCTGAGACGTTTTTGATGTGCACTTTCTGTGTTGTCCATTGCCCCTATTGGTCTTGCTGGACTGTCTTCTGGATTCTTTTGGCATCTGTTCTTTCTTTGTCAGGGTTGCCTACCATCCAGGAGTACCTTTGCTTGGTTTGAAAAACGGTCAGAATAAGAAAGGGGGGGATGGGGGATGTCTAAGAAATCCAGTTTTCGGTAATGTGTCCTGGAAAATTGTGAAATATCAAGCAAGTGTCCATCAACATGTGATGGCCATTCTTCTCTTGCACTAATGATTATAGGCATGATCCCATGCTGACAATGACTTCACTACACAAAAGGAGCATTGTTCATTCCCTTACCGGCAGGTTGTGCATTTAGTGTCTTCTAAACCACTGATATGACGTTCTTGTGACTAATCGGAAGTGCTTGGGCAAAATGGCGTCAAATTGCAAAGAAATTTGCAAATCAGATGCCAAAGTAAAGGGGGGAAAAGGCAAAATTTTTGCACATAGTGTAAGTAAAAGTAAATGTACACTTACGTTTTGGTCGTTCGTCATTGTGTGTGTCCCTGGAAATCATTTTGTTTCTGTTTTCTTTTCACTTTTGTCCCTGGAAGGCAAAGTTAGGGGTAGGCAGCCTTGCTTTGTTTTTACCTAAGTCTCTGACCACCATTCCATTTTTGTTGATCCCAGTCCCTGCCTATTTGTGTGTGTGTGTGTGTGTGTGTGTGTGTGTGTGTGTGTGTGTGTGGTGTGTGTGTGTGTGTGTGTCCTTTTATTTTTCTGACCTGAAGGATGTCCTTTACTGCATCCACTGTCTCCAGGATTTTCCATTTTCTGCCAGTCTTCAGCTTGGGCTGAATTGATCTTGCAATCTTATCTCCTGAGTCGTTAAGCATGCTTAGAAGCCTGACTTTTCTCCCATTGAACTCCTCAATGAAAGATTTTAGCTTCAGTTTTGTTTGCCTGTTGACTATATAGCACAATGTCGTTGAGACCAGATGTGACACTTAGTCATTTCCTTATGTATTTGTTGATTTTGGTCTCTGTCAGTTCTACTCTGCTAGTGATAGTGCTGATGTATCAGTAGAGGCCAGAGAAGCTTTGGAATCAGCATGAACTGCAGGCACCAGATATTGTATTTGTCAATTTGCCAAAGAGACCACACTGGTCTACTACTTGCAGACGTCTGTCTGACATTTGCTTTTTTAAAATTTTTTATTGTCCCTTTTTATATGAAGCAAGTTGGAAAAATAAGTGCAAAGATTTAGTATATTTATAAAAAATTGTTTATAGATTACCAGTACTACTTTGCCATTTTTTTCCATGTTGTCATCATGGAGATTGATGCACTAGTCTTCGTCTTTGATGGCGTCAGGTGACTGGAGCCACCTTTTGTTTAATCGTTTCTGAGATGAATATTGTATAAGTGGTCCAAACATAATCTGCAAGGGGCGGTCAGTGCAGTAAAACATCTCGGCCATATTGCTAGAACCACTCTTTAATTACACATACTGTACTGTGGCTCACTGATGCAATAAGCGACAGCGATTTGCCATTCCTGCCTCTTAACAATAAACTCCGAAAGGACCGTAACTCTGAGAGTACTTGTGTCTTGCACATGCGTATATCCGTCCTCTTTTCTCGGCAGCCATTTACCAGCTCGCTCCGTATGCTTGAGCAGTTAAGTATTTTTCTACTTTGCTTGCAATCAATCGATTGTTGTTGCTGTTTTGTGTTGTCTTGCCTATGTTGTCGTTTAAGGAGAAACTTACGTGAAGCGTTTGGGTGGCAAAGCGAGGGTTAAGAAGATTTTGTCCGCTGAATTCTCCAACCCACACACCGGAGGTTTGCCCGGTGCGCCAAAACCCGCTGTATCTTCATCTTTGTCTCTCCCTCCTTCATCTCCTTCGTCTACTCTCTCTTACTCTCTCAAAACGTCATCGCAATTCAGCTGGGGTTCTGTTGCGGTGACCACGAGCCCCCAATTCAGCTGCGGCTCTGTTGAGTTTTCGTCAACTTGCGGCCTTCTCGTCGCCCCTCATGGTAATCGACTCAGCTGCGGCTCTGTCAATCCCGTACTCGCCCCTATGTACAGCTCAACTGCAGTTCTGCTGCTACCATTTCAGCCCCTATGGCTGAAGGGCGACACAGGCATGGGTCTCCTTCAGGAGGCAGGAAGGCCGGCATATTGTCGAAAAAAAGGCTTACCCCCTAGTTCGCCAGGCGGGTCATCCCCTGCGTCACCAGGCGGATCAAGGGAGACAACCCCTCTTCTACGGACGTCAGACAATAGGTCCGCCCTGCTTGTCTCCCTTCCTCCCCCGCTGCCTGCTTGTGACCCTGCTCCAACATCTCTGTCCCATTCCGGACAGAGCGCTTGAGCTTTGCCGTGTGGTGGGTGGTGTTTTCATGCAGCAGGATGACACCCTTATGTAAACATCCTGGACTTTTCAGCGAACAGCTTCCTTCAGTTTTTCCAGAGTTTGGCAGCATCTGACTGTATTAATTGTCTGACCATGCGATAAGAAGCCCGTGAGCAGCATTTCTTTGGCATCCCAGAACACGGTTGCCATCAGTTTCTTCACTGACTGTTAAAATTCGAATTTTTGGGGGTCGGTGACATGTAGTATTACATTACTCCTGTGGCTGTACGTTTTAGCTTTCATGATTTTTAATTCTGGTTGTTTTTTTCCCAATCTGTACCTTATTTTCGGACATCCCTTGTGTCTTTCAGAGAGTCAACATAGCACCTTCCAAGGCTCTTGTACAGCAGTTTAGTACAGCTCTACTCTGTGTTTGTGTGTGTATGTGTTAAGGAGTTAAAACGTGGCTGTTTCAAGAAGTTCGAGTTTGATTATGACCCGCAGCCTTCCTGTCAACAATCTGCCACCATGCCATGGCAGATGGTGAACGTGCAAGATTCCATTAAAGTAGGTTCGATTTCTTTATTGAAAATAATCCTGACTTTACCATCAGTCTACAGTCTATGGTGTAAGAATATTACCGTTTGATTTTATTTGATGATTATGTCATTTCTTCTTAATATTACATGCTATTAGATCTTAAAATATACACACAAGGAAAGAATAAAACTTAGTTTATCCTCATTATGGAACTCACTTTTTTATGCAGAGGTAAGAACAAAAGTTTGTTTGAGGCAACAGTAGCTTCTTCTTCCTTTCAGTAACATTTCTGTCAGTGCATATGGTGTGTGTGTGTGTGTGTGTGTGTTGTGTTGTGTGTGTGTGTGTGTGTGTGTGTTGTGTGTTGTGTTGTGTGTGTGTGTGTGTGTGTGTGTGTGTGTGTGTGTGTGTGAAACCTTGCTAAGAGTTACCTGTGCAACAACGAAGTAGTGGCCCTGGTTTACAAGTTACTACACTGTCCCCTGTAAGGATGCTGGAGGCTCTTTCAGTATAAATAATAGTTGTAGGGGTTGACATACACTTGCTTCATTCTCTGTTTCTGCCTTGCTCTTTAGCATTCTGTCATATTTTCCTCATTTCTTCATTTTCGACCTTGCTGGTCCATTCACCTTTTTGTTTTCCATAAATCCTTACAAGCTTTCTGTCTGTTAGAATTGATAATTTGGTAGATACATTCATTGCACTTTGAGCTGTAAGGAAATATGAACTGCATAGTGGCAATTTTAGGTATTATAAGTCAGTTTTTATGTACTTGCATCCATGCATATTATTAAGTTTTTTTTTAATCTACCTGGTGGTAAATTGAGCAGAATGGCAGACACCGGGGGGCATATCCTTAGATTATTTGTGTGAATGCATTGACCTGTGTACTTGATTTTCTTTTGCATGTTTTCTTTTTCCCAGTGTTCAGGTGTGTGTATTTTGTTTGAGATGGCTATAGTCCTGATATAGCTCTGAGCATAGGTTGGGCTTTAAACGCTAATATTAGTAATGATAATAGTATTGATGATGATAATAATAACCCTATTCATGCTGAGCCATGACTGCAGCAACAGGCCCATGGCATCAGCACAACACAGTTTTGTAAGTCTGGGATAGATATGTTGCAAAAGTGTATAAGTATAGCAGCACAGTTGTATAAGGCAAATGCATAAAAAACACACAAAAGCCGTATCCCCCAAGTGTGTTTAACCCCCAAAGCAGCAATCCTTCATCTGGTGATCCCCTGCCAGATGATGGTCTTCCTCTCACTGTACAACTGAAGTGTTCTTGGCCAGTTAGGTGAGACAGGCAAGGGCATTCTTCAAAAACTGTGATTCCAGACATGAGAACAGCACACTAGGACACCATCCAGGAGGTGTACCTGCTAGGATATTACAATATACATGTAGCGGATAGCCTTCCATCTGTGTCATTGTGGTCGTGGACACCAAAAGGTCGCTAACATTGAAGCATCAACTTAAGTGCTCTAGAACAGAAGTCCACCTACTACGTAGCTCTGTTAGAAAATTTGATCAGTGTTAGCCTCGCTAACTATGAGTTCTAGGGCTGCCTTACACCAAGAGGACTTAGATCATAATGATACAATATTGCTTAGCAGAGATGTAGGCCTTGGCTTGACTGTACACCAAGAGGACTTAGATCATATTGCTAGCAGACATGTAGGTCTCCAGCGGTGAACTGAGCCCTGTCAGGTACAACACCTGTGACACCTGGAATCCCAGACAGTTGCAGACCTGACAAAGCAGGTGACATGTCCTGAAGGGAAAAGGGGTGACTCACATGCCCTATCTAACCACATGACAAAGTGCTACTCAGTGTACTCAGCATGCCCAAACTGAGAAGAAAATGAAACATCTGAAACTGTTCCCTTCCTTCCAGCCAAGAACAACAGAAAGAAGAAGTTTTGGAATGGAACCTGCATCCATGTTTCCATGATTTCTCTCTGTCTGTGTGAGAAGGTAGGTTTTTTAAACAGAATTTTGCAAGGAATGTCTCGTGTTGTGGATTTTTCCACGAGCACTGATTGTATGCTGCACATGGGCTCTTGGTTTACCAGTTCATCCAGTAGATTAGTTCCTAGACCACCACTCAAGGTCTAGTAAAGGGGGATTGAAATCTCAGTCCTACCTGTGATTTGAACCTGGTTCTTGTTATATTCGATACAGGTGATAATAACCATTAGATCATTTCTCAGTTGATTTTGGTTTTGATAATAGCATGGGTGCAACTCCTCCGGCTACAGACCGGAATCCGGTTTTTGAAAAACGATCGAGCGGACAGATCCGGTTTTTGAAAATTTGACAAGGAAAAAAAAAAAAAAGCCGATTAAAATCCTTCGATACAGTGAGCAACTCCGCTTCTGCTCGGAGTGTTCGTAAGCAAAGCGATTGGGAAAAAAATGCCGATTAAAATCCTTCGATACAGTGAGCAACTCCGCTTCCGCTCGGAGTGTTCGTAAGCAAAGTGATTGGAGCTCTCCTGTGTTGGAGGTACAGAAGATCCGAAGCACGTGACCGGAATTAGCAGGCGACTTTTCGTTCGACGTTTGAGTATGCATTATCTCATGGAAGCAGATTTTTCGCGTCTTGCGAAGGTGGAGGAAGGGGTGAAAAACAATGGAGGTAGGAGTGGCTGAAGCAGAAAGACGAGCAGGACAAAGAGTATGGAGAGTAGTGTCGGAAACTTGACTTACCAGGAACATGTTTCTGCACAGTTTGCTCTAAGCAAATCAAGTAGCCTACGGCACGAGTGGAAAGAAAAACTAAAGGAACATGCCGATCATCCCGGCCACAAGGAAAATGTGATGGTTAGTTACGTTTTCATGCTATTTCTGCACAGGCCACTTCTGCACAACCCAGTTCCAGCATCTACACAGTGCCAAAAGGTGGCAAAAGAGCTGCCATGAAGTCATCACAAGACATTAGACAGTTTCTGAAGAAATCTAGAATGGACATTTAACCATCTTCCACTTTTTTTAAACAATGTGTCTGAACTGTTACTGATGTTGTTGATTTTATGAACAAAGGCTACACTCATGTTGGCCTGGAAACACCTTATGAATGACTAGTGCTAATCTTCAAATGATTTTCTGTCTCCTCATCACTTAGAGGATTGTCAGATACTGTGTTATGGTCAGTTTGGACCTGTGTTATAAACACAAGGATACTGTTTGGCAGATAAACTGTCAAGGAGGATTGAAGCAAAAGAGTGATATTGACTGGACTGGTTTCTGTATTCTTAAGACTGACTTTGACAGAATTATTCAGCTGTTCTTCTTCTAGATTTTTCTTTCATGATTAACTAGTAATCTATCATGGTTAGTACTGGTGGTAACACTGCTATTCTGTTACCATGTAAGTCAGAAATATGTCAATTTTTCTGTTCATTTGTTCATGCTCAGATTAAAGGAGAGACCCCCCAAATCATCATAAAAAGGCTAATTTTCTTTCAGCTTCAGGGAGCAACGCCCCCTGACCCCCCAACAAGGGCTCTGCCCCTGTACCCCACGGGGCCTGGGCGGCCCCTGGACCCCTGCCTTTCAGGTTTTTTCTTTTTCAGGAGTTGCACCCATGTAATAGCATTTAGAGTGTATGTGTTCGGGAGGCAATGGCTGCAGTGTTGTGTATCAGACGGTGAAACCGCCCATGGTGGAGAAGGAGTTTTGGCGCCTGGTGAGCAGCCTGGAGGAGG
This sequence comes from Monoplex corrugatus, assembly GCA_030674185.1. Taxonomy (NCBI): domain Eukaryota; kingdom Metazoa; phylum Mollusca; class Gastropoda; order Littorinimorpha; family Ranellidae; genus Monoplex; species Monoplex corrugatus. The sequence goes on along the minus strand of CM060312.1, from coordinate 72,992,516 downwards.
ATGTATGCGTGCTGTATGGTGCTGACATCCATGCCAAGGACACAGGCAGTGGCTTCCCCACCAAGGACACGCCCAGGCTCATGGCTGAAGATGAAGTGAGTGCATCATCTTTACTATCCATCTTGTCTGTTTTTGTTTCTTTTATTCTTTCATTTCCTCACACTATCGTCTGGTCCAATCAGCTTCCTGCAAATACAGAATAAAAAAGGATGTATGAAAATTTAAGAATGTTGTAGGAAGAGAGTGCGTTTCTTTGTGCATGTTTGTTTGTGTGTTATCTAGGGGGTATGGTAGTCGATCGGGTGATCATTGGACATTCTTTTGGAAGGTCCTGGATATGTTCCACTAAACCCCTCTGCCTGGTGGCCACAGGATGGAGATTTTCCGAGCTTCCTGGTCAACATATGTGCTGACCTGCCAGTGCCTAAACCACGGTCATGCGTATATACATGCAGAACATCAAATGTGCACCAGTGCCTAAACCACGGTCATGCGTATATACATGCAGAACATCAAATGTGCACCAGTCACGGCTGCATTTTCCCAGCCATTCTGACACCCTTTAGTTGCAGCCGGCGTTGGCCGCTGCGAGTGCTATTTTTAGCCAGGCAGGGTTGACCAAAGTCTTATCTCTGTAGAGCGCCTTTGTGCTCAAGCACTAATGATAAAGAAGGAAGCTGAGTATGCTATACACGGCAGCGGGACAGGTGAAAAGGGTGTGGGGAGTGGAAAGGAAGGGGAAAGATGCATGCTATTAATAGCCGGCAGTAATAGCTGGCAGGGCAGAGCCAACTAAAGTATCTCGGACTTGTGCGCTGTGCAGTGCCTAAACCACGGTCATACGTATATACATGCAGAACATCAAATGTGCACCAGTGCCTAAACCACGGTCATACGTATATACATGCAGAACATCAAATGTGCACCAGTGCCTAAACCACGGATATGCGTATACATGCAGAACATCAAATGTGCACCAGTGCCTAAACCACGGATATGCGTATACATGCAGAACATCAAATGTGCACCAGTGCCTAAACCACGGTCATACGTATATACATGCAGAACATCAAATGTGCACCAGTGCCTAAACCACGGTCATGCGTATATACATGCAGAACATCAAATGTGCACCAGTGCCTAAACCACGGTCATGGTTATATACATGCAGAACGTCAAATGTGCATCAGTGCCTAAACCACGGTCATACATATATACATGCAGAACATCAATGTGCACCAGTGCCTAAACCACGGTCATGCGTATATACATGCAGAACATCAAATGTGCACCAGTGCCTAACCACGGTCATACGTAAATACATGCAGAACATCAAATGTGCACCAGTGCCTAAACCACGGTCATGCGTATATACATGCAGAACATCAAATGTGCACCAGTGCCTAAACCACGGTCTGTGCACCAGTGCTAAACCACGTCATGGTTATATACATGCAGAACGTCAAATGTGCACCAGTGCCTAAACCACGGTCATGCGTATATACATGCAGAACATCAAATGTGCACCAGTGCCTAAACCACGCTCATGTGTTTGTACATGCAGAACATCAAATGTGCACCAGTGCCTAAACCACGGTCATGGGTGTATACATGCAGAACATCAAATTGATTGACAGTGCCAGTGCCTAAACCACAGTCATGGTGTATACATGCAGAACATCAAATTTGTATACTTGCAGAACATCAAATGTGCACCAGTGCCTAAACACGGTCATGTGTATGTACATGAGACATCAAATTTGTATTCATGCAGAACATCAAATGTGCACCAGTGCCTAAACTACGTCATGCGTATATCATGCAGAACGTCAAATGTGCATGTTAACCCTTGAGTGCTGACGTTTTTTGACACCAGTGTTCTCCATGTGCCAGGGAAAAAATGTTGCATCGCTACCATGTACATTAAAACAACTTGTTTCCATATTTATGGGAGTCTATGCATGAAATTACACAGAATGGTGCATTAGCATGACTAAATGTATTTTCAGATGATTTATGTAGTAATTTCTTGAAATTACTGCATATTTGTAATATTTTGTGGAAATTCCTGTAAAAAACTCATAACAGCTCGTGATGGAAAGCAGAAAAACAAAGGAAAAAATAGAAGATATGACCCTCCTGATGAAATCTAAAAGTATTCAGACTTAGGCAGACTTCCTACTAAGAGATCACTGACAGCTGACAAGTTACAAAGAGCCACAGTGTGCTAGTACACTGAGTGGCTTGACCCAGTCAAGTCCTCCCCTGAGGCAAGCCCCCCCCATCCCCACCCACTCCATCACATCACCCTAGTCTTCCCCTTGCCAGGAATACTACTCACTGACAGTGTGGCTTATATAATTCTACAATGTCCATGAAAAGTGTTGGCTAGCTGCCAGTATTGCCTGTAACATGAACCTTGGGGGGTGGGGCTCGAAAAATCAACTTTCCTGTTGGCCAGTAACTACTGCAGTTTTCAACCTCTTCTTGTGTTAGATTTGTCTTCTGAATCATCCTACAGTCATTTATAAGTTCTTGACTCAACTCACATGCTTTCAAAGGCTGAAAACATGCAGCATTGCAAGACAGTCCTGGTGTCAATATTTTTTGCTGAAAACCAGTTTCTCTTTTCAGATAAATAAAACCAATCTGGTGAGGGTTGCATAGGTCAAAAAGCCATGTAAAGGAAGCCAGTCACTTTTATGAACCCTCTCTTAGACTGACAACATCAGTCAGAGCTTCTCTCCTATTTACATTAGGCTGAAATGTGTGTCAAACTACCTCCATGAATTTCACGTATGTAGGCACCAGAGAAGGCTCCGAGAGCTCCGTAAATTTTACGGACACGGCACTCAAGGGGTTAAAGATTAGACTGTAAATCATTTCAGTGGTTGGCTCATGGAAACATGAAAACCCTTAGCATACATGCCAACCAAAGATACAGACTGTGTAACAACACAGTGGAATGTGGTCAGCTCAACTAACAGCTTGAGCTTCCATGCTCCTTCAACAAGTCTGGTTATGTGTAATGCATGGTGAGTCCAAATGAGTTTGGAGTATAGCGCAGTATAATCATGATAAAAGATGATGATGATAGTAATAATAGTAATAATAATAATAATGATAATGATACTATAATAATATGATTTCATGCTTGTGTGTGTATGTGTTAGTGGATGAGTAAATGTGTGTGTGTGTGTGTGTGTGTGTGTGTGTGTGTGTGTGTGTGTGAGAACGTGCATGCTTCTGACTGAAGTTACTAAGTATATGTGTGTATGTGTTCATGTGTGTGCGTGCATATTTTAGAATGATGATAATGCATAACAGAATTATGATTTCATAGAATGCCCTTAATGTCTAGTGTTCTTAAGTTTGAATATCACAAACGATGACTGCTCTTAATGTCTAATGTTCTTAATGTTTAATATCACAAACAGTGTTTTTTAAAAGTCACAAATTATCGCTTATGAATTTGATTGATCGATTGGTTCATTTTTCTTTTTCAGTATGTATGAATGATGACCAGTGTGTAATTTGTCTTTAAGTTGACTTGATTTATGTGCACTAAGCACAAGCAGCATACAAGACCCCAGTTAATCATCTCATATGACAAGACTAGCACCCAGATCACCACTCAAGATTTAGTTGAGGGAGATAGAAAGTTCTGTCAGACTGGGGATTGAACCCCAAACCTCTCACTTCCTAGGTGTATGCTGGTTCTTGTAAAAGAGCCATAGACTCAAGATCTGATGTCTCAAGTTCATTTCCAGCCAGCAGCGTTAAGAGTAGTTCTGGCCATCTTACTGTTTCCATCATTGTGGTGGTGATAGTGTTTCATAGGTCCCTTCTCCTCTGCCCTCCCTTGTCAGTGAATAGGGTTTTGCACAGGCTCAGGGAGTCTGTCTGATAATTACTTGGGGATTTGGGTGGAGCCCATGAGTAGTTGTCCATGAATTCTTGAAAAATACTCCAAACTCTGGGTAGATGTTTTAACCAACTGTATCACATGCTGCACTCACATGCCTTGATGGTAACATGTAATATGTGTAATTTGAAATTTATATGATCTGTTGATACGAATGTCATTATGTCACACAATTGTATGTCATTGTATTCCAATACTTATGTCGTTTTGTTGACGTTTATATTGATTTCTGGTGCTTACATGAAGTCGTGCCATGTATGTAATATGTCTGAAATGTATGGATGTAGGTATGCGTGAGTAAGGATTTTTGATGCATATATGAAGTCATGTCAGGTATGTAATATGTCTTAAATTTATGGATGTGTGTATGTGTGTGTGTTTTATATGCTTGACAATGGCCATTTGGCTGAAAATTTGAGCCTGTCTTGTTTTGTTATATTAGACATGCATTCTATTTTTGTGTTTTTCTGGCTTTTGATATTGTTACTACTTCTCAAGATGATATTACTAATAGTGGTATTATTTAATGTTTGCTTATGTTACAGCTAGTAATACAACATTTATGGTTGTTTAGTACTACTGTTACTAGCAGTATTACATTACTACTACTGTTAAAACTAATATTATTGCATCAGCATTGTAGTATAGTTTTTAACGCTTGGTATTTTGGTTGATTGTCTGCAGCAGTTACGACTGCTTCTGAAAAACTGTCACACTTTACAGGATTACATCAACTCTGGATGGAACCTGAACAACTTACCTGTTTTGAAACAGAGTGTGCTGTGTCACATCAACGCTGATATCTCAGGCATGAAGGTCAGTCTGTACATTGATACCACTGTTTGGGATATATTGACAAACACATAAATAAAATCCTTTTTTTGTCTTAGCTGTTTTGTTATTTTTTTAATTCACAACTTTGCACATACATTGATGTGAATGTGTTATACATAGAATAGTCAAGTCAAGCGCTTTTGTATTCATCCAATATACATTACATTTTGGTTTGTGCGTGTATTTTTTTAAATGCAGAGCTAATATGTATTTGCTTCATGTGTGCCTTTGTCTCTCATGCTCTTGTGAAGCACTTGGGGTTCTTGTGAGATATGATGCTGTACAATGAATAGTATATGCATTTCACAGATATTATGCCCACACATATGCACAAACAGAGAGATAGACACTTAGAGACACACTCTCAGGCACACACAATGACACACACACACACACACAGATACACACACAGATACACACACACACACACACAGACATGCACACACAGACACACACACAACACACAGACACAGACGCACAGACTCACACACACTCACAGACACACAGACAAACACACACACACTCACACATATACACTCTTTCTCCTTTATCCACTATCTCTACACTCATACAGTGTGACATTGAACAGCCAGCTGTGTGATATTGCAATGTGTTTGTACCACAGATTCCATGGTGCTACGTGGGTATGTGCTTCTCCAGCTTCTGTTGGCACATTGAGGACCACTGGAGCTACTCCATCAACTACATGCACTGGTACGAACCCTTTTCACACTTCTGACATGAGACCTACACGGATGATGACATATGCCACTTGAATTGGAGATAAAAAAAAGGAGTAGAATACAGATTGATAACCAGCTCCACCGTGCTCTGTATAGTGAAACATACCTTACCAGAATCAGTTGGTAACCAAGCAGGCTGTGTTGTGACCTTTCTGAGATTTTGTCAGGTCAACATTTTGACCTCTTCTGAGGTCTTTGTCAGGTCAATATTCTGACCTCTTCTGATGTCTTTGTCAGGTTAACATTTTGACTTTTTCTGAAGTCATTGTCAGGTTAACATTTTGCTTCTGAAGTCTTTGTCAGGTCAACATTTTGACCTATTCTGAGGTCTTCGTCAGGTTAACAGTTTGGCCTATTTTGAAGTCTTTGTCAGTTTAACATTTTGACCTATTCTGAGGTCTTTGTCAGGTTAACATTTTGACCTATTCTGAAGTCTTTGTCATGTCAACATTCTGACCTCTTCTGAAGTCTTTGTCAGGTTAACATTTTGACCTCTTCTGAGGTCGTCAAGTTAACATTTTGACCTTTTCTGAGGTCTTTGTCAGGTCAGAATTTTGACCTCTTCTGAGGTCTTTGTCAGGTCAACATTCTGACCTCTTCTGATGTCTTTGTCAGGTTAACATTTTGACCTATTCTGAAGTCTTTGTCAGGTTAACGTTTTGACCTCTTCTGAAGTCTTTGTCAGGTCCACATTCTGATCTCTTCTGAGGTCTTTGTCAGGTCAACATTCTGACCTCTTCTGAAGTCTTTGTCAGGTTAACATTTTGACCTGTTCTGAGGTCTTTGTCAGGTTAACATTTTGACCTGTTCTGAGGTCTTTGTCAGGTCAACATTCTGACCTCTTCTGTGGTCTTTGTCAGGTCAACATTCGACCTCTTCTGATGTCTTTGTCAGGTTAACATTTTGACTTATTCTGAAGTCTTTGTCAGGTCAACATTTTGACCTCTTCTGTTGTCTTTGGCAGGTCAACATTTTGACCTCTTCTGAAGTCTTTGTCGGTCGGCCTTTTGACCTCCTCTGAAGTCTTTGTGGGGTCAAATTTTTGACCTCTTCTGAGGTTTCTGTCAGGTCAACATTTTGACCTTTTCTGAGGTCATTTGTTAGGTCAAAATTTTGACCTCTTCTGAGATCTCTGTCAGGTCAACATTTTGACCTCTTCTGAAGTCTTTGTCAAGTCGGCCTTTTGACCTCTTCTGAGGTCTTTGTCAGGTCAAAATTTTGACATCTTCTGAGGTCTCTGTCAGGTGAACATTTTGACCTCTTCTGGGGTCTTTGTTAGGTCTAAAACAAATGTGACTGCCCGTATTTAGGCAAATAGGAACCAGAAAAATACAAAAATAGAACTGGAGCGTGTATTGTAATGTAACAAGACAAGACAGGGACAAATTTTTGACCAACTGGCCTTTGTCAATGGAAACATAGAATAACAAAGAACAAATAAACAACAGAGAATGAATACAAAAATTAAGGGAAAATCAGGAAAACTTCTCAGATGTGTCGTCTTCAGTTCGACAAAACATTTGGAATGTTTTATTGTTTTCCCTTTGTATTGTTCTCTGTTGTCTTATGTTTATGCTTGACAAAGGCCAGGTGGCCAAAAAATTGTGCCTCTTATCTTGTTACATTAATTGTTTTGATTCTATTTTTGCATTTTGCTGATGCTGTGGCAGTTTAGTCCTTTCAGTCCCTCTCACTATTCTTTTGTTCTTGCAGGAAACTGATGAATAGGGTTAATTTGAGACTAAAGATTGTTGTTGTTCGTATTTTGCCGGTATATCAAACTGATCACTGACTGTATGGGGGTAATGTAATGTATTAGGATTCATTGAGGATCTGTTGAGATTTCATACCTTTGTTGCCTTGAATTATCTGTTCTTGGTTTGTTCATTTGAAAAATATTCTGATTTTTTGTCGTAAGTACTGTCTAAATATAAATGTGTTGATGCTTTATAATGTTGAACAGTCTGAAAATAGATTGTGTTTGACATGTACTTGGACTTTGTACACAGACTTTTGTACACATTCTGCTTATGGACTGACTTTTGGGTGATCACTGTTTTGTCATTTTCTTTAGTTTTCTGTCAAAGAGCCACAGAATCATGTCACTGTTTATCGTAAGCCGGAATGTTACATATTGTGCATTCTTCTATGGGTGTTTTTTTTTTTTTTACAGAAATATGGGGTCTTTGGTGACAGACTTAGTGTATTGTAATGTCAGTAATTTCCAGTTAGAAAATGTAGTGACTGATTTTTTTTCCCTATTCTCAAAAGACCTCATGTTTTCTTTTGTTTGGAGCTGAGGCCAAACAGTCTTATTTTCCAGACAGCTTCCTGCACACACGGAATAGACTGCTCCACATATAAAATCCTCTTTAACTACATACTTGAATAAACACACACACACAGAGGCAGGCAGGCAGGCGCACACCACGCACGCACGCACGCACGCACGCACGCACGCACGCACGCACGCACGCACGCACGCACGCACGCACGCACGCACGCACGCACGCACACGCACGCACCACACACACACACACACACACACACACACACACACACACACCAGGTATTTGTTTATTCTGCATTTACAATGTCTGCAAGATGCGATTCTTTGCCTTTGTGCAGTTTGTGTACAGGTGTGAGAAAGATATGGTTTGTAAAACTGAAACCTGTTTCCTTTTTGCTGGTTATACAGGGGTGAGCCAAAGACATGGTATGGCGTACCAGGGTCGGCAGCTGATCAGTTTGAAGAGGTGATGCGCCAGGCAGCGCCAGAGTTGTTTGAACAAGCCCCGGACCTGTTGCATCAGCTGACCACCATCATGAACCCCAACCTCTTGATGGACAAAGGTGTTCCTGTGAGTAGTATTGCTTTGGTTTTTGGAGGTGCCGTGATGTTTCTGAATAAATGTTCTTTCATTTTTACTGGTGTCCTTTTCATAAAGGAAAGTCTAGTTTTAAATACTGTACCATGTTGTCAGCATCATGTTGCCAATAGGTCACCCTGTGTTGGCATGATTTTAGTGGCTGATACTAATAACAGTAATATGAATTGAAAATAACTTGCGCAAGACCTGATGGTCCAGCTCCCTGTGCTCCCTGTGTGCTTGCATGAGCTGGTGAGAACCCCATCGTCATCATACTTTCAGGCTGTCATCATCATTAATGGGCATGTTTCATCTGAACAACTACATTGCTGTTCAAGTTTTCTACTCTTGTCTTGCCCTTTCTGTCCTTGTTTTTAGTGTGGCCTGATATAGGCATGCACCTTTCATTGTGTTGTCTTGACTGATTTGTTTTCCCTCTTTTGGATCATGGTCAACTTTGGTTAGCTTCCAAAACTAATGTGAGGGAACAAAAGTCCCAGCTTTGGACACTGAAAGTGACACAGGCGATAAATCTTCCAAGGCTTGCAGCTTGTACATTAATTTACTTTCCCAAGTGTTGAGGAGAGACAAGGCTTCTGCTTCAGAAACTCCTCCACAGCCGAGTATATCACAAAGTCATCCTCAGAGGAGCTGGAAGTCATAGGAGGGTCGGTCTGTTCTACTATGATTGTAGCGGTTAGGAACTCCAAGGAGCCTCGTAACAAAGGTTCCTTGTAACAGAATCTCTTCCTACCTGTTCTGAGAGTTCTGAATGGAACTGCCACATACTTGACTGTTGCACATGCATTGCAGTTGTGGGACTAAGTCCTATCTTGATTCTCTATTTGACACAAAGATAATCAGGTCAATATGAAGCTGGTTGCTGTGCCTGATCTCGCGGGGATGAGAACTGACACATCGCCAAAGTGCATTGTGGGAAATGTTTGAGAGATGGGACCAGAGCAGCATCAGATCAAAGTTTTATTTGTCCAGAGATACTGATGATCCTGGGCCACAGCTTGATAAAGTCAGTGTTATCCCTTTGACTCCCGCACCCTAGGGATCTACCAACAGCAAAAACTTAACTCATGACTTCCTCACCCTATCTACCAGGAAGCTGGTGGATAGAGTGAGGGAGTTAAAGGGTTATGCAATTTCATGTCATGAACCCTGACATCTGATGGACAAAGTTCCATCCAATCACATTAGTGTTTTTGAAAATGTCTAGATGTTACTGAAAAAGTGTGTGATATGTCTTTATTTATCAAGTGCCGTTTTATTAGAGAAAGCAGAGTGGTTTAGATGTCTCACATGTGTTGTTGAGCATCACAGATGATTTGCTTAATCTTCTTTACCTCTGTTCTTGAACCTGTTAGTCACTGAAATCCAATTGTAATCTACCTCTTGTCTGTTTTCTGGTATTGTGCCTTGCAGGATAGTGTGTGTGTGTGTATTAGTATCTTTTTGTGTGTGATTGGTCTGCTTTTTGATGTAGTCATTTATGTGCAGTGCCTGTGATGGAAAAGAAATACGGGTTATATTTGATCATTGTCTTTTCTTTATCATTTTCGTTTGATAAAAAGAACAAAATGTGTCACTGTGTCCAGATTTATCGTACAGACCAGCAAGCTGGGGAGTTTGTGGTTACTTTTCCCCGTGCTTACCACGCTGGCTTCAACAATGGTTACAACTTTGCTGAGGCTGTCAACTTCTGCCCAGCAGATTGGGTCAGTACTTTGTTTCATTATCATTGTTGCTAGTTATGTCGCAATCAGTATTTCAATCTGTTCACTTCTTCATTGTGCCCATTGTGGATAGTGTTGAGGGAATGAAAAGATTCAGTGTCAGTACATGTTACTCATAAATATGTGGAGCAAAGTGATAGCAGAGTCAGTTATACATGTTTGTGTGCAGACATTGCAAGAGATTCAGGTGATGGACCATAGCGGCACATGATCAGTGTGCTAGAGAATGAATTGAATGTTGACTGCAAAACTGCATATTAACCTTCTGGCATGTTTGCCACCCAGTAGCATGCCTTTACCTATTCCTGCCCTCCAGTTGCACCTCTCATGCTAATAAATTTTCATCACTGACTGGCTTTGCCGCTGATATTACATACAGTTAATATCTCAGTCAGCAAAATCTATGGGATTTATAAAAATTGTAGCATTGCCATGTTAACCAGTGAACAGTTCCATTCTGTACTGAAAGACTTGCAGCTGCCCCTTGAGCATGTAAAAGTAGTAACTGCTCAGATGCTTCTGTGAATGCTAATGACTTAACAAAATGTAAGGCTATTCACGAGAAATGTGGGATCAAATCTTGAAGCAAATGATGAAATATGAAAGAGGGGAATTAAAAGAAGCAATAGATATTGAAATAAACAATCATAGCTAAAGATATTAAAAGAAACAATTACCCATTAAATAAACTGATAAAAGTCACTGTGATTTTGGAGTTCCCCTACTCCTATAAACTAGGAAAGCATAACAATGGCCAGTGACTATAGGTGAACTCGCACATGACTGACATTTTAATGGCTGGTGGGATTGACAAACTCATTGCCTGACATAAGTGCAGACTTCTCTCGATGATTTTTATTCTATTTTTACCCAAATGTTTGTTTGAACTTTTCCCTCACAAGATTATAAAAAACAAAACAAAACAAAATAAAACAAAACAAAACAACAATGGAGTGCATACTAACAATATTGTGTTGTGAGTGTGTTAAAGCAGACCAGTTGACAGAAAGCCTTTCGGATGGCAAGTGGAGACATAGGTCAAATATTTCTTCTGCCAGGTTGCTCTTTGCTGCACAGAAATGACTTTTTCCATAGACAGCACAGCCAAAACATGGCACGGTAATAGTGAAGAGTGTAGCATTCTTTATACCCCGTTTCACGGCAGTGCAGGTGTTTCACATGTGGTGAAACATGCGTGTCTGAACAGAAGTGATTATTTTCTGTGCACACATTATCCATATAGTTTACACATTCTCTCAGGCTTAGAAAGACTGTGCAAATGAATACTTATATAGTGTTGTAATTGCTCAGTCATAATACGAGGGTTGTTCAATTTAAGATGTCACCACCCCCTTAAAAAACGTACCTCTCATCTCAGCAACTTGAAACTTTTACATCCCCTCGAAGTATTCTCCGTTGGCTAGGATGCAAAGTTCAAGCCTCCTACGCCAATTCTCAAGCGCCCTCTGATAGTCGGTTTTAGGCAGACCAGACAACTCTGATCTTACGGCTTTGGCGAGGTCTTGTACCCGGTCAAACTTACGCCCAGCGAGCTTTTCCTTCAGAACAGGGAACAGCCAGAAGTCGCATGGGGCCAAGTCGGGGCTGTAGGGTGGGTGGTCCAAAACTTGGATCCCTTGCTCGCTCAGGAAGGTTGTGGTGACCTTCGCCTTATGGGCACTGGCATTGTCATGCAGAAGAAGGGTCCTCTGGGTGCCGACGGTTGGGCGCTGCTCATGGATTTTTCCTACAACTTTGGGGAGCACAACTTGGGTATAGTAGGAGGCAGTGATTGTTGATTTCTCAGGCAAAATGTCAATTGCCACAAGGCCTTGCGTGTTGAAAAAAATAGAAAACAGTCGCTTGCGACTCTGGAATCCTGGGCGAAGAACAACTGGTCGGTCTCCGTCAGGGCCAACCCACATGCGGTTGCAGCGTTTGTTGGGGATGCCGTAGAATGTGAGCCAACTCTCATCTCCCGTCACTAAGTCACACAGTCGTTTTGGCCCGTTGGGCTCAAACTCATCGAGCAGTTTGCGTGAACATGCCACCCGCTGCTGCTTCTGATCATCACTTAAGAGATGTGGCACCCATCTTGCAGCCAGTTTTCTCATGTGAAGGTCTTTGTGCAGAATGTTGTTAATGGTGCCAATTGAAAGCTCACATGCCTCGCTTAATTCCCGCACAGTCGAATGTGGATCCTCCTCTATCAGTCTTTTCACATATGCAATGTTTTGTTCGTTCCGAGCTGGTAAAGCTCGCTCTGCACGATTACCCCAATCAGATGGCACTCTACCTGCTCCTAATTGTTTGACCCACCTGCAAACTGTGCGGTAAGACACACAATCCGTTCCGTAAACAGCTTGCAAATCTGCGTGTATCTTCCTACAATCGTCACCAAGTTGTAGCCTTGTGAAAGTGTAGAAACGAAATTGCTCATTGGTGACGTCCATTTTTTTCAGGCTCAGCTATTTGAAACACATTTGTAATTACGTCATACTCTGAGTTGCGTCATGATGTCAACTTTATTTTCTGCATGCTAATCAGGTAAACTTTAAAGTTGTGTTTGGTATAAACATTTTTCTGTGCGTTGCTTCGTTTTCAAACGGCAAGCCTAGTGTCATCTTAAATTGAACAACCCTCGTAAAATACCAATCAGAATTGTGATCTGTCTGGTTTTAGTCTGATGGTGTGACAGTTGACATTAATTTGTTGTGTGACAGTGGTGGGACCCCAGCGTGATCTGTACTATCATATAATGGAGGGAATATGTCTATTGAGGCTTCAGCTTTCATCTTTCATTAAACAAATGCATGCATGATGAAACTGCACATTCGCATGTTGTAAGCTGTCACATGATAATAAGTAGATCACACACGACTATTCTGACACTGAAACAACTGAAATCTTTCAAATTCTAGGGGCATTTAAGTTCAGAGAAATTGAAAGCAAGAGGATGAAGATTAAAAGGGTAAAGATTGTCCCATAACCCTGAGGTTGTAGAGGAGAGATGATAGAGGCCTCTTGTTTTTTCAGGGCCAGCATTATAAGGGTGAAATTCATTTACTGTCCTCTGCTTTACTTTCTTTGACTTGAACAATGTCAGATACCCATTCGAGCCAGGTGGCTATATGCTTTCTTTTTCTCTAGCCAGACTAGCAAGTGCATTTGTTCAAAGACATTGGCTTTAACCTTGTGGAGCTCTAACCTTGTGCTTTAGAATGTAAAGAAAAAGACTTGTCATTTGCTGTTCACTGTCTTCTTCAGCTGCCAATGGGACGACTGTGTGTGGAGCATTACCGCACTGTTCATCGCGAGTGTGTTTTCTCTCATGAGGAACTCATCTGCAAGATGGCTGCTGACCCAGACAGCCTTGACCTCTCCCTGGCAGCAGCCACACACAGCGACATGTTGGACATTGTTGAGACTGAGAAAAAAATTCAGAAAGAAAATGTTGGACAGGGTAAGGTAGATTTTGGCATTCTAGCTGAACCTGAAGGTTTAAAAGGACATATGACTTAAATTGATAAGTTGACTGTAGCTTAGCATCTTTTTTTTTATGTATATTTGTTTTGTTGTTATTACCTAAATCATTTCGTTATTTCCTTTTTGCCACTCCTTCCATGTATCTCATTTGACAGCGGATATTGGCTGCTGCTGTTTATATTCCCTATGAGTATTCCCTGTGTACATGTATTATATCTTATTGATTTATCCTTATATTTTTGTTGTATTTAATTCTTGGCAGGTGTGTAGATTAGTGATGGCAATAACTTCTACTCTGGAAGTAAAGTGTCAATGCCATTTTCAATAGAAATTTGACACTTTATGGAAGTATTTAAATTTCATTCTTGATGTTCTTGGTTTAAATTGTTTTTCTTTTTTCGTCGGTTATCATTATGCTTGCCAATAGAAAGTAATTTTTAACCTGAGAATATATGGTTGATGATTATGTGTAGGTGTGTGTGTGTGTGTGTGCTTGTGGGCATATGTATGTGCGCGCACGGTGTGTGTGTGTGTGTGTGTGTGTGTGTGTGTGTGTGTTATTGTGTTAATGTGTTAATGTGTTGTTTAGGGTGTAGTGGAAGCAGAGCGTGAGGCATTTGAACTCTTGGGTGATGAAGAGCGACAGTGTGCTGTGTGCAAGACCACTTGTTTCCTGTCTTCCATCACCTGCAAGTGTAGCAAAGGTATGTACCCATTATCCAACATGTGGTACACTTGTAGAGTTGGAATACTTAGTTACCATACGCTTATTTTTCTTGTGCTCAAAAAGAAAAAAAAAAGATTGTTTTTATCTGTGAGAGACAAATTTCTGTTTGTCTGTCTGTGACAAAATTGTGTCTGCAAGATTTTTCTGGATGGATCTTTTCCAAGTTTGGGTCAGTGTTGATCGCTCTGGAGTTGTGAATGTAGAAATTTGGAAGTCACGGGGCCAAGGTCAAATAACAGATCAAAAACAATATGCTTGCGACAGTAGTGCACATAGAGCACAATAATATTTGAACAGTGCAGAGCAGCAGCTAGTCCATAAAAGAGGGACTTGTGGAAGCAGAACCCAAGGTACAGGACTCCTTGCCATGCAACATCTGTGGAGGAACATGCTACTGCAGGATCAGTCTGGTATCTCATGGAAACCCACCACCAGGCAGTGAAGATCAGTATATGTACTTATCTGCCGGATTGATGAGAGGTCCATCATCATCAACCAACCCATAGTCATTACCATTACCACCACCACTACCACCATCATTGTCGTCGTCGTCATCGTTGTCATCCTCCTCGTCATGACCATCATCATTATTTCCACTGCCACCACCAGAGAAGTAACGGGTCTAGTTATTTTAGGGTCATATTGTGGAACTTCCCAATATGAAGCATTGTGATGCTGGTTTTGTTACAGATGATATTTTGATTGTTACAGATCATATTGTTTTACAGGTGGTATTGTGGTTGTGTTACAGATCATATTGTGTTACGGTGGTGTTGTGGTTGTGTTACAGATGGTATTGTGGTTGTGTTACAGGTCATTATTGTGTTAAGGTGGTATTGTGGTTGTGTTACAGATGGTATTGTGTTGTGTTACAGATCATATTGTGTTACAGATGGCATTGTGGTTGTGTTACAGATCACATTGTGTTACAGATGGTATTATGGTTGTGTTACAGATCACATGATGCTACAGATGGTATTGTGGTTGTGGTATAGATCATATTGTAATATAGATTGTATTGTGGTTGATACAAATATACTGTGCTACAGATTGTGTTACTGATGATTGTATTGTGATTGTGTTACAGATTATATTGTGGTAGTGCTACTGATCATATTGTGGCGTATTGTGGTTGTATTACAAATTATATTATGGTTGTGTTACTGATTGTATTGTGGTTGTGTTGCTGTTTGTATTGTGGTTATGTTACAGATAGTAATGTGGTAGTGTTACATAATTATCTTCTTATGGTTCTGCTACAGATCATATGTGGTAGTGTTATAGATCATATTCTTATGTTAAAAATCATATTGTAGTAATATTAAAAACTGTATTGCTTCACAGATGGTATTTTGATAGTGTTACAGATTATATTGTTGTGTTACAGATCATGTTGAGTTAGTTGTATGGATCATATTGTCTTGTTACAGATCATATTGTGTTACAGATTGTGTATTGTGTGTGTGTGTGCCACTTGTGTAGATTTTCCATTTATGAAGTAAACAGCATGTATTGTGTTCCAGAACGTCTTGTGTGTCTGCACCATGCTGACCAGCTGTGTGGTTGCCCTCCTGGTGACAACTGCCTGCGCTACCGCTACACAATGGACGAGCTACCTCCTATGCTGCACCGCCTTAAAACACGGGCTGAGGTGTTCGACCGTTGGAACATAAACGTCAGCAAGGGGTTTGAAGCCTTTGGAGACAACAAAATGGGTGAGTGAACACCCATTTTACTTTGTGTGTTTTTGTGGATAAAAGTTGATGTATGTCCCATGATCTTGAGATTGTTGGGGAGTGAGATGGTAAAGACATCAACTTTTTCTTTGGCCAGTGTTATGAGGTTGCTGCCCATCTCCTCTCTGTGGTTGCTTTAGTTTACTTAACATTGATGAAAGTCAGGAACCCATTCTTAGCTGGATATGACTGGAGGCTGCATGCACATAATTGCTTGAACATGACTTGCACCTATGCAAACTTGTGGCAGTCAGATCAGAAGACAGTTACTGTACTTCTTTGTTGGGTAATGGATACAATTGCAGGTGATGTGACTTGTTAATATATACATATATCTTTATCATTGCAGGTGATGTGACTTGTTAATATATGACTTGTAAATATATACATATATCTTTATCATTGCAGGTGATGTGACTTGTTAATATTGACTTGTAAATATATACATATATCTTTATCATTGCAGGTGATGTGACTTGTTAATATATCTCTGTCATTGCAGGTGATGTGACTTGTTGATATAAATATCTTTATTATTGCAGGTGATGTGGCTTGTTAATATATAGATCTCTTTATCATTGCAGGTGATATGTATTTAATATGTATATCTCTTTATCATTGCAAGTGACATGACTTGTTAATATGTTTATCCGCTTATCTTTTGATGACTGGGATGAAGTTGTTTTTCCGGTTGCAAGTGAGCAGACTTACCTGTTGTCTTTTTGCCCTCCATACCCCTCCCTACAAGTATACAGTATTCATTGTGATGGTATAGATTTCAGAAACAACTGGTACATACATTTCATTATCTCTCCTTTTTTTTTTTTTCTTTAAAGTAAACTAACGTATAGCATCACAATGTACCATATCCAGCTTAAACATACTGCACACGATCACTCTATTTTTGACTGGAACATACAAAGATTGCCAGCAGGTCAGAAAAAGAAACCTTCAAGCGGATTTTCCCTACCCACAATGCCAGATCATGCATAAACTCACTTCCTCTTTTCTGGCCACAGCAACGAGTTTTCTTCCATATAATTTGTTTATTTGTTTGCATTTTGTTTGCCGTGCATGCTTTAACATTATTTGTGCCATACAGATGGAATTGTTACATATGTGCACTCTTTTATGTATATTGTGTCATCTGATATGCTGTTATACTATTCTTTGTCTGTGAAAGAAAAGAATCCTCTTTGCAAGAGGAGGAAGGAAGGAATAGAAAGGCCCATTATTGTTATTATTATTATTGTTATTAGTATTATGATTGTTATTATTATTATTATTATGTTATTAATTGTTATTGTAGTAGTAGTACTAGTAAAGTGTTTTTTTTGTTGTGCTCTCAGAACTGAGTGAGTTCAAGGAACTGTTGAGTGAAGCGGAAGAGAAGAAATTTCCTGACTGTGAATTGAGGAGTAAACTGACTGCTGCCATTCATGATGCAGAAAAGTGTGCCGGTGTTGCCAAACAGCTGGTCACCAAAAAAGTTCGCACCAGGTATTGATATTGGATGATTATTATTGTTTTTAACTTGACTCGGGCAGTCTCTGCTTGATGGAATTTAACCCCCCTCCCTGTCCCAAAGACCCAGCCAGTGTAGTGTCTGTGTGCAAGTGTAATGGTATATGACAGTATTGTTTGGGATCTTTTTCCCTCAGTACACGGCACTTACAGTGTTAGTGCATATGGAAATACTTAGAGTACATAGAAAAGTCTTGAGAGAAAACTGAAAAAGAAACAAGGAGGTAATTTTATGGTCAGATCTAGATGCAGATAATGTGGAGCCTATGGTTTCAACCCTCATGTGTGCCACATTTTTAGTGAGGCCCTTTTGTTCAGGTAGTTAGACTTCTGTGCTGATAATGCAGTGGTCGGGAGTTTGACCCCAGTATGGACCAGATGAGTTTTGATGGGTTTTCTGGCCTAGTTGGTAAGATCTGTGGACTCAAGATTTCATGTCTCAAGTTCAGTCCGAGCCTACAACATAAATAATTGGCCTGTGTCCTATCTGTCAATGCTCTAATCATTCTGGTAGTGTCAGTGTAGTATTTTTTGGACAGAAAACTATGGTTTAGGGACGTGAGTCTCCAGAGCATGGTTTAGGGATGTAAGTCTCCAGAGCACAACCATGGCTACTGGATTGATGTCTCTAAGGCTTAAGCCTGGTCATTGGATTGATGTCTTCAGGGTATAGTCCTAGTCATTGGATTGATGTCTTCAGGGCACAGTCCTAGTCATTGGATTGATGTCTTCAGAGCATAGTCCTAGTCATTGGATTGATGTCTTCAGGGCACAGTCCTAGTCATTGGATTGATGTCTTCAGGGCACAGTCCTTGTCATTGGATTGATGTCTTCAGGGCACAGTCCCAGTTATTGGATTGATGTCTTCAGGGCATAGTCCTAGTCATTGGATTGATGTCTTCAGGGCACAGTCCTAGTCATTGGATTGATGTCTTCAGGGCACAGTCCTAGTTATTGGATTGATGTCTTCAGGGCACAGTCCTAGTCATTGGATTGATGTCTTCAGGACACAGTCCTAGTTATTGGATTGATGTCTTCAGGGCACAGTCTTAGTTATTGGATTGATGTCTTCAGGGCACAGTCCTAGTTATTAGATTGATGTCTTCAGGACACAGTCCTAGTTTTTGGATTGATGTCTTCAGGGCACAGTCCTGGTCATTAGATTGATGTCTTCAGGACACAGTCCTAGTTATTGGATTGATGTCTTCAGGACACAGTCCTAGTTATTGGATTGATGTCTTCAGGGCACAGTCCTAGTTATTAGATTGGTGTCTTCAGGGCACAGTCCTGGTCATTAGATTGATGTCTCAAGGCTACAGTCTTGGATGTAGTGATGTGAAGAATCTGCGGTTACATATGCAGCTGGCTCCCCCTTTCTCTGACACTGGTGGTGGCACGAAGGGAGAGCACAAGGCCAACACAATTTTGAGTTGTTAACCTCTTCTCTGCTTGGTACGAGTAACGCTCGTAGTAAAATCGAAATTCACCACGCCCGTATACGAGTGCCACTCGTAGTAAACTCGTCACGGAAAGCGAGCAAATCTACACAAGAAATGACTGCGCAAAATGTTTCCAACTCTGTTGCTGATATCAGCGAAGAGCCCCATATCCTTCACGTCACCAGTAACTGACCACAGGATATGCAAATCGCGAGTTGAGAGGTTACAGTGATTAGCGAATTCAAGATGGCAGCGAGACCTAGTACGTCGTCGGCTCGACCTGTTTTCAAGCGGTACACTGCGCTTGATGTGTTGGACGAGATATTCAACGATCAAGACAGTGGAGAAGAAGACATGGGAGGATCGGATCCTGACATCAGTGATGAGGAGGAGACGGATGGGAACCAGCACCATCCACTTTTATCGGAGATAGGTGCTGGTGATGACGTGGATCCTTCGTTCGCTCCCAGTGAAAGCAGTGGGGAAACCAGTGCTAGCGAGGGTGAAGAAGAGGAAATGGGGGATCCTCTACCATCAACAAGCACTGCACCCCCTCCTGTCAGGAGGGGACGGGGTCGTGGACGTGGTAGGGGGTCTGGACGACGGCGAGGGCCCCGTGGAAGCGGCAGGGGGCGTGGCGTGAGGCGTGGTCAGCAACAGCTAGTGAGAGAATGGCGAGAAGCTGATGCACAGCACCCCAACCCTGGTGTAGTTTTCACTGGAAATCCGGGGTTGAAGGTCAGCTGTGCTAATTTTAGGCCGGTTGACTATTTGGAATTATTTTTTTCTGACCTAGTCAACCATCTCGTCATTCAGACAAACCTGTATGCTGACCAGTTTCTCGAGGCACACCCCAATCTTCCACAGTTTTCCAGGGCCAACAAGTGGGAGAAAGTCGACTGTGCAGAAATGAGGAAGTTTCTGGGCCTGGTTCTGCTGATGGGCATTGTGCGGCTACCTTCAATTGAACTGTACTGGTCTAAGAAGGTGCTGTACAGAATTCCAGTCTTCAGCTCCATCATGACAAGAAACCGGTTCCAGGCAAGTAGCTCTATTTTTTTTTCTTTTCTTTTTTTCACTACTTGATTCTTCATCCCTCCACTATTCATTTTGTGTGTGTGTGTGTGTGTGTGTGTGTGTGTGTGTGTGTGTGTGTGTGTGTGTGTGTGTGTGTGTGTGTGTGTGTGTGTGTGTGTGTGTGTGTGTGGTTTTATATATTCAAGTGTGTGTGATACTGTCAGTGTGTGCTTGTGTAAATGTGTTGTGTGTGTGTGTGTGTGTGTGTGTGTGTGTGTGTATGTGTAGGCTGTGTGTGTGTGTGCGTGTGTGTGTGGTGTGTGTGTGTGTGTGTGTGTGTGCATGTGCGTGTGTGTGTGTGTGAGTGCACATGTGTACATACGCATTATTTATTTCTGTTTGCAAGTTTTCCATACAAGTTTGCTGATTTTGTAAAACACAAAAGCACTTTTTTGGTACACCAGTGTGGTGTTTTTATATTCATGTGTGTGTGATACTGTCAGTGTGTGCTTGTGTGAATGGTGTGTGTGTGTGTGTGTGTGTGTGTGTGTGTGTGTGTGTGTGTGTGTGTGTGTGTGTGTGTGTGTGTGGTGTGTGTGTGTGTGTGTGCGCGCGCGTGTGTGCATAAGCATTATTTATTTTCTGTGTGTAAGTTTTCCATGCAAGTTTATTCATTTTGTAAAAGACAAAAGCACTTTTTTATACCAGTGTGGTGTTTTTATATATTCAAGTGTGTGTGATACTGTCAGTGTGTGCTTGTGTAGTGGGTGTGTGTGTAGGCTGTGTGTGTGTAGGCTGTGTGTGTGTGTGTGTGTATGTGTGTGTGTGTGTGTGTGTGTAGGCTGTGTGTGTGTGTGTGTGTGTGTGTGTGTGTGTGTGTGTGTGTGTGTGTGTGTGTGTGTGTGTGTGTGTGTGTGTGTGCCCAGTTGTGGGTCTGCTTACTTATCTTGAAAGTTTACTCTGTATTTCAGATTCTTCTTCAGTTTCTGCACTTCAACAACAATGCAGCCATGCCAGTGCCAGGTGATCCAGCGTACGACCGGCTCTACAAGATCCGTCCTATTCTGGATCATCTGCATGAGAGGTTCCAGGAGGTGTATGAGCCCCGGCAAGCGGTATGTGTTGATGAAAGTCTACTTCTTTGGAAGGGTAGACTGATATTTCGTCAATACATACCGTTGAAACGTGCCCGGTTTGGCATCAAAATATACCTGTGCTGTGAGTCTGACGGCGGTGTCAAGGGAAGTGGTGGCTACTGCTACCGCTTCAAGGTGTATGCTGGAAAGGAGGACCCCGTCAATGAGGTGCAGCCTGTCCTAGAGTCCGTAAATGCAGACAACCCAACTCTCTCGGCCAGCGAGAAGATGGTGCTGTACTTGGTAGCCCCTCTCCTGGAAAAGGGCTACCATGTCTACACGGACAACTGGTACAGTAGTCTGCGGCTGTACCTCTACCTCCTGGAAAGGAACACCTTGGCCTGCGGCACCGTCCGGGAGAACCGGGGTATTCCAGAGGAGCTACGTGGAGTGAAGCTGGACCCCGGATCATCAGCTGCTCTTTGTGGTGACAACAAGATCGTCGCCACAAAGTACCACAGCACAAAAGTGGTGCACCTGCTGTCCTCTGTGCATGGCCACACTGAGGCACCCATTCCACACCGGGGACGACGGGGTGTCAACATGCGTCCGTCTGTTTCATCGAATTACAACAGGAATATGGGTGGAGTTGACAAACAAGATCAGCTGCTTCACCCATATGACTGCTCACGTAAGTCGATGAAATGGACAAAAAAACTGTTTTTCCATTTTCTGCAGGTTGCAGCCTGCAATGCATTCATCTTGCAAAAGTCAAGAGGTGATGACTCCTGTAACACTTTCCTAAGTTTTTTGGAGAGTGTCATCACCTCTTGGATTTGGCCAGATCAGGTGCCAGCTGTGGAAGAGGGAAAAAACAGATGACGAGGTGAGGGTGGGTGCACACCACTTTTTATTTCCACTGCCACCGACACCAAACAAGTCTAACCCCACCAAGCCGTGTCGGGTCTGCACGAAGAAAATAAAAGTGCGGAAGGAATCCCGCTACTACTGCCCCTCCTGCCCATCCAAGCCTGGATTGTGCTTAGGCCAATGTTTCAAGGACTACCACACCAAGTTTGTGTATTGGCAGTAGGGTGTTCTGTGTTAGTTTTTTTTTTCCCCTCAGTTATATATATTTCATTTTCTTCTGCTTTTTTGTGCTTTTGTTTTTGTGTTCTTAGTTTTCCATTCTACAGTGCATTTTTTTTTCCTCACCTGTGTGTGTGTTCACCGTTTTGTGAACGCTGTGACAAGACTGAGTGCCATCAGTGAAAGAAGACCAAGTGGAGTATAGAATGAATCCCCTTGTGTGTTTCTTTGAACCACAATTTGGACAGACAAAAAAATGAACACCATCCCCCAAAGTTATGAAGTAACGAATGTAGACAACCTGAGGATTATGTCCAAGCGCAAGTGCTGGATTCCTATAGAACAGTATGGCAGTAATGTGAGTAC
Organism: Monoplex corrugatus; assembly: GCA_030674185.1. NCBI lineage: Eukaryota > Metazoa > Mollusca > Gastropoda > Littorinimorpha > Ranellidae > Monoplex > Monoplex corrugatus. The sequence goes on along the minus strand of CM060312.1, from coordinate 72,969,939 downwards.
AATATGTTCAGAAACACTAACACAGTTCCCACAGTGTTTTATGTGATAACAAATGGATACCAAGTGTGTGTGTATGTGGGGGGAGGGTCTTTCTTTTTGAACAGACAATTGTTTATTTTTTTCTTCAGACTTTTTTTTCCCATAGTTGTCATTTTGAACATTTACCAATATGTATAATATTATACTATAACAATTTGGACCATACTGTGTACTTACAGTGATGTTGAGTAAACACTAACAGAAGTTTTTGTCAGTGTTTTACAGGTTTTATGTGTTGTAACATGTGTATGTTTTTAGAAACTTTTATTTTCTGTAAAACCACCATCCGTTATATCCCTGGCCATCTTCCCAATGGCTAACAAAATTACACTATTGTTATATAGCATTATAACTTGGGGTAAAATGAAAGAGAAGCCATAAAATCTAAGTCATATGTCAACAAATGAATAAGCAGTGATTGCGGTACTGAACCTACCCCAAATAGTAAAATTATGCCCCTTTCCAGTAGAATTGGGGTACCCCCAGTAACATACAGATTGTTACACAGAGGGACATTTATTGACATCAGTTTGAATCCCAGGTGTTTGTAATATTGCTGAGCAAACACCAAAAGGTATTTTGCTTTGTTCAGTGGGCTTTTATGTGCTGAATTGTTCTAAAACTCTCAAATTGAAAACAAAACAAAAACTGATTTATCACATGTTATTAGTGTGAACCATCATCATTACCAACAAAATCAAATTAGAATGATGTGAAATTGTAAACAAGGGTATAAGGAAGAAGTCCACAAAAAATCTAACAAATAACTCAATAAGTGGATGAGTAATGTACATGTTAGTGAACATACTGCAAAAAGCATGATTATGCCCCTTTTTTCCTAAAAAATAGTACTCCCAATTATGAGCAGATTATGATCAAGAGCAACATTCCTTGGGATTTATATGACTGTCATGTGTTAGTGCTGATGTTGAATAAATAGTAAAACCACTTTTCCAATGTTCTGACTCATTTTGTGTGGCACAGTGTATTTGTGTATACTCGAAAGCTGTTATTTTTTGGTAATTTTTTGTAGTTATGTCAGTTTCTGCTATACTAATTATCAACATAATCAAGTTATTTTGACAGGACATTGTAGACCAATGCATAACAACAAAACATGCAAAAAATCTGAGAGATCTGTCAAGAAATAAATAAGCAGTAACCATTTTATTGAACCTACCCTAAAAAGCTAAATTTTACCCTGGCAAGCAGTTATTCGAAAGTGCTATTATACTGAGCAGTTAAGGGGTTAATGGAGAGTTAAATATGCATATTTATTGACATGGCTTTGTATTTGATATTTTGCATGCATATACACACGAAGGTGGTCCAGACACTAGCATGTCAGCACATATGTTGAACTGGGAGATTGGAAAAATGTCCACCTGGGTGCTCCTAGTCAGGGTTCAATTTGGACCTTCAGTAACAAATGGATCCAATAACTCTTGGATTGTAGGGGAGTGTGGTGGTACAGACTGCAGCTTTTTCTTGGAAGTTGGAATTACAAGGACAGTACCCATCAATCCTCCATAGGTGCTTTACCTTCTCCTATCTTGACCAGGATCAGGTATCCATGTACTGCTGGGTGGACTGGAGACAGGCAGTGTAGAGAGTTTGTTGAGTGAGATGTGCACCAATGCAAGCAGGGTGTCTTGCATGAGCTTTATACCAGTGCAAGCCCATGCAGTCCAGTGGGTGGGAGCTCTGCCTCTATTCCAGCCAGGCCCTCGGTGTTTAGTCCAGTTAAATATTTTCAAATGCATACAATATTGCTTTATATCTTTCTGAGCATTCTCATTCTCTAGAAGTATCAGAAGGCAGTAGCAGTATGAGAGGATGGTATGTGAGAGTATGTTGTCTGTTGGTCAGGAATCGCCAGTCCTTGGAAGGAAAATATGTGGCCAAGCTGACGTTGGAGGAACTGAAAGCCTTCTATGATCAAGTGATGGAGCTGCCATGTCGCATCCCTGAGGCAGCTCTTCTAAAGGTGTGTAACCTTTGGTTGTGTGTCAGTGGGTATACCTTCATTTCTTCTGTTAACTCCATTCAGTGACAGCTTTCAACTTGAAGGGTGTCTGAATCCTTGAATCACACATTCAGTGTCACACACTTTGTCATATCCAGCTTATGCAATAAGGCAAATGATTGCTCTATTTTCAGCAGGAACCCACACAAAATCAATGAGAAATTGGTAAGAAGACATCTGCAGGCTCATCTTCCCTCCCACAATGCCAGGTTGCACATAGGTGTAAGCTTGTTGTCAACTTCACCATCACCCTTGTCCATTGATTTCTCTTTGTTGATCACAGTGTGGTGTTCTGATTTTTCTGGATCATTTAAGAAATCATTCGTCAACTCTTGTAATTAACATTGTCTTTAGAAAATATTTGCAGCAGCTGATTGATTCAAAAGCTCTGCACCACATTTATCATCTGTCGCATTATTGATTTTGCTTTCAGTACCGTCAGTTGCAATGGTCTGTCTAACCTGAGTTCTGATCCAGTTAGCTAATGGGAAATACAACTGTGTACAAGAAAGTATAAGGCTCTACAAATTGATAGGTTGAAACTTCATAGTTTACCATATTTGGAAGGACTTTACTATGTGGGCTAAATATACGCATTACTGTTAATTAAATCGCCAGAGTGATCGCGATCTTCTATTTCTAATGATAGCTCATAAGTGTGGTAACTCACAAGCCTTCAGTGAGTTAGCACATTTGAAAGTGTGACAATTTTACATGATTTGAGCTTTGAAAATGCCCAGGTCAGTGCAAACATTGTTTAATTAATCACATAAATTGATTGAATAATCCGGCTATAATACTTGTATGAATTGATCAGATCAGGCTGTAATACTTGTAGACATATGCAAAAATCCCAAATTTGAGTTTTTAGGTCATTGCAGCTGTTCAACTGTGAAACAGCAGTTGCAGGTTGTGATTTGTGTATTGTTTGTGAGAGTGTAACATACATCATACATTCAAATTGTACTGCATCATTCCCAGCCCCATTCTAATTGGACCACATCACTCTAAGTTATCTGTAAAGGGCACTGTGAAATTGAGTGTTCCAGGACATAGAGCTTGTTAATGATTGTTGGAAGCTTGGTGACACACTTAGGGTGATCACTTTGAAGTAAAGCTGTGTTTGAACAGACTTGCCTTGATGTTTGCATGTGGTCATGTGACCAGTTGTTTGCACACCATTTTGTTCTTCATTGTAAAAGAGTTGCCCTAGCAACATGGCATTCCCAGCAGAGGGTTGAGCACTGGGGACTGCTTTGTTTATGTGGCTTCTTGTCTGATGCCATTTTTCCCTATGAAATTGTCAGTTCTTTCCTTGCCAAATGACATTTGTGGTGATACATTAATCGTTTAGCCAGTGCAGCCACTCAAAAGTTTGTTTATAAGCATGAAATGTTGAAATATTGTAAAGTTTCTTGGACACACTGGTTAGTTTTGTAGTGCGTACTACGTTCAAGCATGGTGTCTAAGAGATGCACATCTGTGTGTAGTGATCATCATTTTTTTTTTACCTTATATGTTTCAGGATCTGGTGGAGAAGGTGATCCACTTTCAGGATGAGGCGCAGGAGGCACTGATGGCTGAAACGCCGGACTCCAGACAGGTGCAGAGCCTGATTGAACATGGCATCACACTGGATGTAGACCTGCCAGAGATACCACAACTCAAACAGGTCATTTTTTGTTGTTTAGTTTTGTTGTTCATCTTCTGTACAGAGCTGTGCTTACCTTGGCTCTCCATCATACCTCCGGGTCCATCAAAGTGAGGTCTTCATGAGAGCAAGGCATGAAGGTCCACAGAGTTTGGGACAATTTTTCACAGTGCTAGAGGTGATACTTCAGAATTTGGATGTTAATGATGGTGCTGTGGAGTTTCATTTCGAATTAAAACTGCATACAGGGTTCGTACGCATCCCTAAAAACCCCTGAAAGACCCCTAGTTTTTGTGACCTCTTTTTAGGGCCCCTAAAAGCCACCAATTTTCAGATAAAAGACCTAGAGCCCTTAAAGCCCCTAAAAATGGAACTGACACTGACAGGCTAGTAAAACTGGGAAGAGGAGGATGTTTTGAAATGAATACAAAAAGAAAAAGAAAGAAAGAAGAATAAAAATCGAAGTTCAAAACGTGATATCGGCCAGGTGGGAAGCAATGCGTCGTCTGCTTGTGCTAAGCTTCTGTCAAGGGAGATTACCATACCTTCGTTTCGGTGATGTCCCTTGGCAATATCCGGATTCAGTCTGCCATTTTGAAATTGTTTCACTCGTGGACTTGTGGTTGAAAACACCGAGACGACACATCAGTGTGAAAGAAAAACTGTTATGGGGAAGTGTACCTTCTGTGAAAGTTGGTTGAGCCATAATTCTTTCAAGGCTTGGGTCAGGCCTGGTGACAACAAGTTTAGGGCCTACTGCACATTGTGCAAAAAGTCGATCGAGTTGGGGAAGATGGGTGAGGCTGCACTTTCTTCTCATTCAAAGAGTAAGAAACACATGGAACTGCTGAAAGCTAGCAAACCTGCCGTGCCGATTGGAGCATTCTTGAATAGGTCCAAGGAACTACCGTCATCAAGGACTAGTACAACAAGTCATTCGAACAGTGAGCAGACTGCATCTGCATCTGGCTCTGCATCAGTCTGTTCAATCACGTCTTTCACTCACAGCCAGTCAGATGTGTTGAAGGCGGAAATAATATGGACACTCAAGGTTGTCACATCGCATTACAGCTTCAGGTCCTGTGAAGGAATCAATGAAGTTTTCTCTGAGATGTTTCCTGACAGCAAGATCGCAAGGTCGTACAGTTCAGGTGAAAGCAAAACCTCATACCTGGCAACATATGGGATTGCCCCTCACTTTCTTTCTTTGTTGAAATTGAAAGTGAAAAATGAAGACAGCTACGTTCTACTATTTGATGAAACTTTAAATCATGACATGCAGCGAAAACAGGCTGACCCTTATTTTGTTAATTTTTGGCCCTAAAAAGCCCCTAAAAAGCCCCTAAATTTTGTGCCTGTAAAGGTGTAGGAACCCTGTGCATAAGAGCACAGAATTCTATGCTCCCTTTGGAATATGTCCAAGTGTCAAGCAGGAGTGTTGTTTGAGATGGTTAATCTACAGTGTTGATCAGATCTGAATAACCTCTCATTGAAGAAATCCAACTGTGTGGTCCCAGTCTTCCCAATAAGACAATAGATAGGAGCCAGTTGAGGCTGAAAAGCCTGCCATGGTAGGGTTTGGACCTCCAAACTTTCAGTCTGTTGCACTTAAAACTGGTCTCCGTTCAGTGTTTGGAAGAGTGGACTTATTTAAAAGGGAAATAAAAAAAGGGTACTGTACTCATCTTATACTGTTCAGACTAACATGGACGTAGACAAAATAGAGGTTTCTACTTTTGGATCTTCTACTGGGTACAAACACGTGCACACACAACATCACAACATACACACATTTACAAGATAGGAACAATATGCAGTTGACAGATGGGAAGAAAAAGAGATTGGTAAACGGGAAGATAATATACATGGCAAAGGGAAGGTAAAAAGTAGTTAGGAAACTGACTGTGTGTGTGTGTGTGTGTGTGTGTGTGTGTGTGTGTGTGTGTGTGTGTGTGTGTTGGAAAGAGTGACTTGTTTTTGTAAGGTCAAGACCCCATTTAACCCTTTCGCTGCTATCATGTTTTGCTAAGGCACATGCTAAGATTTTTTTCAGAAACAGACAAAAATCATGCTTATTATTTTCAATTGCTTATAATTCAGGAAATGGAATGAAGATTGTGTTTATGACAATTTCAAAATGAAATAATGTACCAGAGTGTCACATGTACTCTTTGAAATGCAATAAAAAAAATGTTAAAGTCAATGATGATGTAATCAAGTGATGCAGGAGCTCACAGCAGTTTATAGCACACTTTGATTTTGAAGATATAGACTGTACAAAGGTCAGAAAGCAGTGCCCAGCCACAATATAAGCACAGCCTAGCCACACATTAAATGAAAGGGTTTTATCTCCCAGTGTCTATCCCCAGTAAAAACACTTCTGAGTGTGGTAGTTCTGGAAGCAGTCTTCCAAACACAGTCCTCTCCTTCCCCCTCTTGCTCCCCTTCCCCTTCTAGCAGGCCCAGCAACAGCAAGGATTTAAATTTCCACATAAATATTTTATGAAATAAAAAAAAGTCACACACACACACACACACACACATACACATACACATACACACACACACACACACACACACACACACACACACACTGACATAGGTAGCATGCTACTCCCCCATGCCACGCCCCCTTTCATTTTCCTCAAGCAAATACTGCAAAGAAACCCAGTGAGTACTGCTTCTACCAAAGTGACTTCATTACAACATTGTTTCTGTCAGTATTATCACTGAATGCTTTCAATTTCCTATAAAAAGTCACACCGACAGTCTCTCTCTCTTTCTGTCTCTCTTTCTCTCTCTCTCTCACACACACACACACACACACACACACACACACACACACACACACACACACACTCACACACACCCCTCTGCTCCCACCCTACTCCTCACATAAACACACACAGGCCATGGAGATAGTAGCCTACTCCTCACACAAACACACATAGGCCAGGGAGATAGCACAGGGCAGATGTCGACCAGAAAAACAAATCATCAACAAGACACACACAGCGTGGCTGACAACGAGCGAGCGACGAGTGACACGCCCACAGGTCGAACACACTGCCCATTCAGTCACTGGCTCGCTCGCTGACCAGGCCCAAACAAAGGGCTCAGCCATACAATACACACACTTAGCTGTTCTATTTATAAATATACTGAGAAGAAAGCAATACAATCGTGTTATAAAATTAATAAAGCTCTCAAATACACCTACCTGCATCTGGAACAATCGGATCTCCATAGGCCTACTCTCATTCAGACGATCAGTCACCAAAAGCTTCTTCCACATCAAAATCTGGGTCGTTGGCATCAACTTCACGAAGTTCGAAGCCAGCTGGCTTGAAGTCTTCATCTCCACTGTCTTGATCTCGAAAAATCTCTTCAATAACTTCTGCAACTGTGTAGGTTCGTTGTGGGGCAGCCATAGCGCTTCAAAAACTGAAAGCTCAACTTCGTAGCACCTTGCCAATCGATCGTGATAAATTATGCAAATGATCTAAATAACTTGAACAAACGGCACTCAAAGAGTGAAGATTGTCAAGGGACCTAATCAAATCATAAATAGAAGGTTTCTGCGCAATGCTAGACGAAAAGAGAAAGAGTGTTTGATACAGGACGATCCACGATTGTCAACAGAGCATTGCAGATGACGGTTTCTATGACGAGCGTCATTCGTCAACAGCGCAGTGAAGAGGTTAAAAAGGAGGATGAAAAATGAGTTGAGGGGGTGATGGGATATGAAAAAAAGGAGAGAGATTCATAACTACACAAACATCAATATACCACCACTAAAACATCCCTACAGCCCAGTCATGGACCATTAGAAATAGACTCACACATGTCAGACTTTTTAAGATGTAGAGGTGGGAAGAACTGAAATGGGGAGACAAAGGTATGTACAGGAACAGATGAATGGGAATAGAGGAACAGAATGTCCAAATTCCAGACATGATCTGTCATTGACAATGTACAAGTTTTCTGTCACCCTGTCTTGTGAAGATGGTATTGTCACATTGTGAGGAGGAAGGCTGAGACTTCATTTGAAAAAAATTATTTTCAGTCTCATTTTTTGTTTCACCACTTTCTCTTCTTATCCACTCTGTATGTACATGACAGTACATCTCTAGTTGGACCCCGTTATTTGTTCTTGTGAGGGAGATTTTTATCCCTCCCCGGTGTAGTTTTTTTCTCTTTCTTTTCATTTTGTTTTTTTTGTTGTTGTAGTTACTGGAACTTTAAACACATACCAAAACCTCAAATATCCATCATCCCACACCCAACACCGCACATTTGCAGTTTTTCCCCACTTAGTATAGCATGTGTATGGAGTGTGTGTGTGTGTGTGTTTGTGTGTGTGTGTGTGTGTGTGTGTGTGTGTGTGTGTGTGTGTGTGTGTGTGTGTGTGTGTGTGTGTGTGTGTGTGTGTTTGTGTGTGTGTGTTTGTGTGTGTGTGTGTGTTGTGTGTGTGGGCAAATTCAGAACAGGCCAGTCAGAACTGTGCTTGTTAACAGAGTTGGCTCCATTGTAAAGCATGGTTGTTAGATTGAAATTTCATCATGTTGTTGCGAAAATACAGAATTCCTTTGGCTTTGGATGAAAAAACAAAGCAAAAACAAAACGATGAGAAGTCCTCTGGATCAAAAAAGCAACAATTCATTGAGAACTCCTCTGGACTGACAAAGCTGAGGCCAGTGCAGAAGCATCAGGAGGAATACTCACAGAAGTGTCTTATGCATGTCTGTTTATCTGTCACTATGTTGGTATCAACCATGCATAATATATAATGAAATGTATGTTTTAACCCTTACAGTGCCAGATGATGTAATTAAAGTGTGCATCGCCATTGCCAGGGCGCATTTTGCGAATTAGGGTAATAATTCATAAAAAAATTCCTGAAGCTAAAGGAGACAAAATAGACAATAACATGTTGAATAAAGTTTGTAGCAAAATGATTTCTCTTCAAAATGACACTCACAGAAAGATAAAAAATGAACATTTGAATTTTTGGTGAAATATTTTATTTGTACTCACCAAATTTGCAGAAATTTTGCACTAAGTGGCATGATACATTCCAAAGTGAAACAAAAAGCAATCCTAAATCCATGTTATTTTGAAGGCACACCAATTCAAAGAGAAGAGTTCCCATCACTGAAGAAATGAAGAAATAAAAAAGGCACAAAAAAAAATATTTATAGATTATGGATGTCCGACTCAACTACTGTCAGTGTCTCCACAAACTAATCTTTAAGCCAGTATTTGAGTTTTGTGTGGTACTCCATGAAACAAGGAGAAGCACCATGTCCCCCTTTTTGGTGACCTCAAGGTCAGTCATCTCCTTCACCAGTCTGTTGGCTTTGATGGTACCACAACAGCTGGTGTTCTGCCTGAAGAGGTATCTGAAATCATACACACAAACAGCAATAAGTAACATGTGACAAAATATATAACTGCACCATAAGCAGGATGAACAAGCAAAATAAGTAAGTAACACAAACACATCACACACACACACACACACACACACACACACACACACACACACACACACACACACACACACACACACACACACACACAACACCCCACCACAACCACCACCACCCCCACACCACCACCACCCACACCACATCACACCACACACACACACACACACACACACACACAACACACACAACACAGAGTTGATAACAGTCTGTCCACTGTCTCAGTGAGCTATGTTTAGAAATTCCCCCCTCCTTCTGACTGGCAGCCATGATCATCTGCTGCGCGTACCTATTGGTCTCAGTCACAAGCCTCTGAAGGAGATCTTGTGTGAGAAACAACTTCAAATAATCTACAGCTCCAGAACCCTCAGTTGATACTTTGATGCCTGCATCCCCTGTAAACTCAAACAACACAGGTCTTGTGTTTGTCCCATCGACGAGCTGACCGTCGAAACGTGCAGTTCCAGTCACTGTCCGTCCTCTTCTCGCACCCCCGGACCCGCCCCCTCCCCTGCCCCACCCCCCTTCCTGCTGATCCCTCTTCTTCGTCCTGCACCCCTGCTTCTCGAAACTCTAGGCCTTTTTCTGCTAACTACTGGCACCCTCCCACCCTCCCCATCACTACCGCTTTCAGTCTCAGCACCACTCACCTTTGTCTCCGCCGTGAAAGCAGGATCAACAGTCGAGTCGTGACTGACTGACATATCACTGCCGTCGAAGTCGGTCAAGCACGCGGTGCACTTGTTCTGGCCACATCATCGCCATGAACATCACTTTCCTTGTTAAAATCATCCAAAGAATCAACTGATTCGATGTCAGAATCATTTTGGAGCAAAAGTTAAACGGCAAGGGAAATGGAATGGAAGCGCGTCGTCTGCTTGAAGTGCTCGGCTCGGCGTTGTCGGCCATTTTCGCTGTCGGAGTGTTTACGTAAGCGGGGTCCCCTACTAATTGCTTTGTTTGCAAACTTTGGGACGAACGTCACAGAAACTGCGTAGTATGTCATTATCGGGGAAGGATTGTAGATTGTGTATCTGTGTTCTGCGTCACTTCTGCTTGCCGTAATTCCCCATGAAAAATGCTAAAAATAGACTGTCAGAATATTCGGTCGCTGGCAAAGAGGATGACACAGAGAGCCGACCGAATATTCGGTCGCTGGCACTGAACGGGTTAAACATGAGATTTCTTTGTCTTGAGTTTTTGTCATATGAATGTGCACCCTGCTAATTACACATTTCATTTGCTGTGCTCATTTTTGCCTGAGTGCTACTCTTGAGTGTTAATAGGGGTTAGCAGGTCTGGGTTAGAAATGAAAATGCTGCAGTAAACTGGATTTGATTACTAAATTTGGGCTGTTATTGGTTAAAAGATAGCAGCAGCTCCTCTTGCTGTCTTTCATCAGGCTTGGGTTGATACTTTCTTTTTCCCCTCTTACTGTTTTTGAAAGAGCAGCACTAGGTTGGCATTTTTTCTTAGAATTGAATTTAATGTTCAACAGGTTCTGCAACAAGCCCATTGGCTGGATGAGATGTACTCAACGTTGAAAGAACCGGAGACAGTGACATTGGACGTGATGCGCAAGTTGCTGGAGTCTGGCGTGATGCTTGCTCCCCATCCAGCTCTGGAACAGGCCATGGCCCATATCCAAGATTTACTCACTGCAGCCGAACGCTGGGAGGAGAAAGCTCGCCAGTGTCTGCAGACCAAGTAAGTTTGGTCTCAATTATGTCGTGTTGTTACACATGTATTATTACAAGCCTAGGGTCATACACATGGCAGCACTGTACTGATTGTGCTCTGAGACTAATTGTCTTGATGGCTGTAGGGAGGTAACCACCTGACTTAAGTTGAATTCATAGTCAGCAGGTAGGGTATATAAATGAAAGGGTATATAAACGAAATTGTTATAATCTGTATATTGTCATTGTTTATAGATCCATGTACTTTGAAAGCCTTGCCATGCTGCGAAATGCAATAAATTGCTGTAGTAACACTGCCATATTCAGAGACCATGTGATAGGCTGACTCCACTCTCCATTGAATAAGAACGCTTATAACCTGACCTGTGAATTTGCTGAATTATTTATGCATGGTCATTGGTTTGACATTTTGTGCTCAGTGATTGGTTGAAATTAGGGGTATGGTTCCACAGTCTTTGATTGGCGAGAATGACGTCTTCTGCAGTCTGATGATGAATTTGACTTTAAAATGCTGTTAACAGTGTTGCTGAAGAGCGAAAATAACGTCTGCAGAGTTTGATGATGTGTACAATTTTTAAGTGCAACTTTGCAGTGTTGTTGACACAATTTTGAAATTCCAGGGATTAACTGTGATAGTAACTTGTCTATTTCTGAAATTTCAAGGATTCACAAAACAGTGTGTCCGATTTCAGTGATGAATTGATAGACTTTTCTGACATGTGGTCAGATATTGTGAAATGAACAAAATTCACTGGAATGGTAGGTCCAACATTTTCTCTCCCACTCAAGGCAAAACCATTTGGTTACTTTCAGAAAGTAGGACTACAATAATTTCTTCAGAAAATGGCTGATGAGATGAGTCTGTATACTGAACAGAGAAATGCTTGATCATTCACTGAACAGTAAAGTGGATGAGAGTTGATAGTATGGTCCTAGTCTTCCCAGTGCTCTCTGGCCTGGCCAGAAGGTTCTACATATGGACTGATGTGGATTTGAAACTATGAATCCCAGTTAGTAGTCCATTGTGCTAACGAGTTTGCTGCCTGACAGGTGCATGCTATACATTTTCTTGGTGTCTGTGGAAGCCATCATCAGTGAATCTGTGTAAAGCTGGCACTAAATGTTTACATGTGTTGATTGCAGGCCACGTTACCAAAGAGCATGCTGGAAGGCATCATCAATGAGTCCAAACGCACCCCAGCTCATCTTCCCAATGTGTGTGCCTTGCAGGAGGCTGTGCGTAAAGCCAGTGACTGGATTGCCAAAGTGGAGACCATTCAGGTCAGTCTGATGGTTGACTGAAATTTGTGTTCTGTGTTCAACCCATTGACTCCCACACCCTGTCAGCCAGCATCCGGTATTGTCAAGCATACTGCAAAGCAAAAACTTAACCTTTGACTCCCTTATCCTATTCACCAGCTTCCTGCAGGAAGCTGTTGGATAGGGTGAAGGAATCAAAGGGTTAAGTTTTTGCAGTTGGTGGATAGGGTGCAGGAGTCAAAAGGTTAAGGTAAGAATAACAATAAGAGAATCGAGTGTCGGATGAAATTTGTTACTAATGCAAACATTGTTCTGTGCATTAAAAATATGATTTTATATTGTAAAATACTACATGTATTTCAAAAACAGTATTCAAACATTTAGTCAGTGTCTCCACTTTTGTCTCACACAATTGCCCATCACCACCTGGCACCAACAGTTTGCAAGACACAAATCCACTGAAAATATAATCAAATATGCCGGTTGAAATGAAATCAAAGAATGAGCACTCTTAGTGCATGCATGACATGCATCACACTGGCATCTACACATATATACTCTTACATGAATACTTCTGTCCTTGTAACTGTGCTGTCCACACGTACACAGGGGGAGAGAGAGAGAGGAGAGAGAGAGAGAGAGAAAGAAAGAGAAGAGAGAGAGAGAAAGAGAGAGAGAGAGAGAGCTTTAAACTTTAGATTATTTATTAAACTCAAGGATAGTAACATCAGGTCACACTGGGCCTGTCTTATAGCTTGTCCTTGCTACTCCACACATGTAATATAGACATATTATACAAACCATAACACATAGAGAGAGAGAGATCGAGAGAGACAGAGTGTGTGCATGTATGCGTGTATGTGATAGTGTGTGCATGCGTGCATGTGTGTGTGAGCACATGTATTTTGATCATTCCAGGACTTGCAAATTTCAAGCTCTTTTAGCCAAATTGGTGTACACTGTGTGTGTGTGTGTGTGTGTGTGTGTGTGTGTGTGTGTGTGTGTGTGTGTGTGTGTGTGTTTTTTCATATTTAGATGGTTTTGTTCTTGAAAGACCAATATCAAGAAGGAGAAGGGAGGGCAGGTCAGAGAGAGAGGAGGAGGAGAGAGAGAGAGAGAGAGAGAGAGAGAGAGAGAGAGAGAGAGAGAGAGAGAGAGGGGGGGGCAGAAAAACGACAAACATGTTTGTGGTTTCACCTGTGATGATTAGATTGTGGCTGATCCTACTAACAATCTATTGAAGAAAGGAATGTGTTTGCTTGATGAGCATGTCGGTCAGTTTACTGGTGTACGACTCAGTTTTCCATCTTCTAGTGTTGCTTTTGTTTATTGTTGGGATTAGTACTCCTACCTGGAGGTGTTGTGTGAATTTGAGTATCTTGCTCTGTGGTCTGATGTTAGAGTGAGTTTCCCATCTGTGATGTTGTTGTTGTCAGAAATCAGGTTCGTACCCCTACCTGGACGTGTTGGAGGGCCTGGTGAACAAGGGTCGCCCCATCCCTGTCAGACTGGACCAGCTGCCTCAGTTAGAGTCCCAAGTGGCTGCAGCCAAGTCCTGGCGTGAACGAACAGCACGCACATTCTTGAAGAAAAACTCAACTTACACACTGTTAGAGGTAAGTTCTGTATCATTATAATGATAGATTATCTTTTGTTTAGTGTTGTTCTCCAAACTAACTTGGGCTTACTGTGCATTGTACATTTATAAGACGAAGGGTTACAGAAGTGCTGAGCACACAAAACATGTGCTGATAAATACATGCTTACAAGGTCTAAAATGTACACATACTTGTGATCATAGACATATATAGTGGAGTCCACCGATATCCTACAACGAATTTCCAGCATTGACATTCTCTTTTATTTTCCCTGCCCACTTCCTTCTCTTTCCCTCCTGTAAAATACCATCTGTAACAAACAAAATATACCATGTGTGTGTGTGTGTGTGTGTGTGTGTGTGTGTGTGTGTGTGTGTGTGTGTGTGTGTGTGCGTGCGTGCGTGCGTGCGTGCGTGCGTGCGTGCGTGCGTGCGTGCGTCGCGCGCGCGCGCACGTGTGTGTGCGCGCGCGCTGTGTGTGTGTGTGTGCGCGCACATGTGTGTGTTTGTATGTATGTGGTGTGTGAAATTATGTGGTGTGTGTATGTGTGTGTGTGTGTTTGTGTGTGTGTGTGTGTGTGTGTGTGTGTGTGTGTGTGTTTGTGTATGTGTGTATGTTTTTAGATGATTCTCTTTGTGTATGTGACTTTGTCCATTATTGTGAATATATGTGTATGTGTGTGAATATGTATGTATGTTGCTGTGAGTGCTTGTTTGTGTTTATCATAATTATTGTCATTGACACTGCTTGTTTTTAATGTGATGCTCATGCTGTCACTTTTAGAGTGTGTAGAGGTTTAATGTTCTGTTGGATGATTGTGCTACGTCATTGCCTTACACTATCTGTGTGCCAGGTGTTGTCCCCCAGGGTAGACATAGGAGTGTACAACAATGGACGCAGCAAGAAGAAGAAAGCCAAGGACAGCAGTCAGGGGACAAAGGAGGGGGACAGTGCGGGTGTACTGGAGATCAAGACAGAGGGGGAGACCAAGGACCCTGCTGCCATCGTAAGTTGAACTCCCATGTGTCTGTGGATGAAATGTATTTTCAGAGCTGTATTTTACATTGATGATAAATCATTTGAGACAATACTGTTCTCCAGACTTACTTAGATTCATTGTACATTACATGGAAATTTACTATACGTGAAACGTGATACATACAGAAGCACATATATATTACACGTACAGGCATGTGCACAACATCATGCATGCACACAATGCACACAGCACGCACAACACACCGACAGACATACAACACACAACAACAGACACACACAACACACAACACACCACAGACACACACACACACACACACACAGACACACACACAACACGAGACACAACACAACACACACACACACACACACACACACACACACACACACACACACACACACACACACACACACACACAACACACACAGAGTACTCAGTTTTGTTTGTACATGAATAAAGACATACCAAAGAGTAACAATACATACACATTATGTCTGGTCATAAACGCATGTGGATATGAATGCCTCACAATCAGTATTCGGAAGTGGCAGTTCGTATTGTAAAGGAGTATGGAAGGCTTGGTCAAAATGGCCTGGGTAAACAAGTAAGCCTTTTACACTTGATTTAAAATGAGAGGGAGTGCAGAGATTCCCCAGAAAAGGTGGCGGTGAGTTCCAAACAAATTAGGAGTCTTACAACAAATACATAACTCAGTATGAATCACAGTTGTCTTGTTTATTAGATTGTTGTGCAGCAGCCATGAGATAAACTAATTTCATTTTCCTTGTGAAGTGGTTTTTGTGGGTTGCAAACTTACGAACCACATTAAAGAGGATGTATTGACAATTCAGCTGCTGTAAATTGCAATAGATAGGATAGTTTTTTTTGTATTTTTTTGTTATATTCTATTTTACTACAAACATCATCATGTATCGTGTGAATGTGAGTATAGATTGCATGCTGCTGATACAGCAAAATTATGTATGTCCTGTAAGGAAACATAAGTACATGATGATCACAATGTCTCACCAAACTTGCTGACTGCAGATTTACAGCCTCATTCTGAAGCTTTCATCATATGGAATTAAGTCATTTGTACTGCATCTGGAAATAGGGCTTTGTGTCCTATGTCATGTAATGCAAGGAATGCTGGTTATGTGAAACTGGAAAAAGAGACAATACATAAAAGTGATATAAACTGGTAAGCATTTTATATTGAAGCATACTATATTTTATGTGACATAGGGCACAAGACCTACTTCAGGATACAGCATGTATCACTTACCTCAGTGATGAAAGTCTCAAGATGAGGATAATGATTTGTTGTTAACAATTTAAAAAAAACTTTGCTGGTGAGACATATTTATCTTTTGAATGACAAGGTTAGGAAATGTTGACCTCCTGCATGTGCCTGTCGCTTGAAGTGTGTGGTAAACCTTTGGCAGGTGGCCACCTTTAAGAAGATGGAGAGTCGTGAAGTGGAACAGATGAATGACCTACGAACCAAAAACATGGAAAAAGCAAACGGGCCTGATGGAGACAACCGTTTTTGTGTTTGCCGCAAAGGGGCCTTTGGCTTCATGCTGCAGTGTGAACTCTGCAAAGACTGGTTCCATGGTTCGTGGTTTACTCTTATGTGTCTGCAAAGACTGGTTTCATGTCTGTACTTCACTGTGCTTTTTGTCATTGTTTGTCCGCAAAGACTGGTTTCATGTCTGTACTTCACTGTGCTTTTTGTCATTGTTTGTCCGCAAAGACTGGTTTCAAGTCTGTACTTCACTGTGCTTCTTTGTCATTGTTTGTCCGCAAAGACTGGTTTCATGTCTGTACTTCACTGTGCTTTTTGTCATTGTTTGTCTGCAAAGACTGGTTTCATGTCTGTACTTCACTGTGCTTTTTGTCATTGTTTGTCCGCAAAGACTGGTTCCATGTCTGTACTGTGTTTCTTGTTATTTGTCTGCAAAGACTGGTTCCGTGTCCAGATTTCCTTGTGTTTTTTGTCATTCTTTTTCGCAAAGACTGCTTCCATTTATCATTTTTTGTGTGCAAAGACTGGTTTCATGTCAATACATTACTATGCTTATGGTTATTCTTTGTAAAGACTGGTTACATGTCCAGGCTTTCCTGTTTGTTGTTATATCTGTCTGCAAAGACTGATTCCAGGGTCCGTACTTTTCCTGTGCTTCTTCTTACTCCTGTCTACAAAGATTGGTTACATGTCTGTACTTTATTGTGCATACTGTTATTGTTTGTTCTTGTTTTACAGTGATTATTCAGTTGTTATTCTTTGCTCTAAAGACTGGTTTACTGTGCTTATTCAGTTATTATTTTTTGCTCTAAAGACTGGTTTACTGTGCTTATTCAGTTATTATTTTTTGCTCCAAAGTTTGGTTCTGTGTACGTACTTTACTGTGCTCATTCAGTTATTATTTTTTGCTCCAAAGACTGGTTCCATGTACGTACTTTACTGTGCTCATTCAGTTATTATTTTTTGCTCCAAAGACTGGTTCCATGTACGTACTTTACTGTGCTCATTCAGTTATTATTTTTTGCTCCAAAGACTGGTTCCATGTACGTACTTTACTGTGCTCATTCAGTTATTATTTTTTGCTCCAAAGACTGGTTCCATGTAATACTTGACTGTGCTTATGGATTGTCTGAAGAAACTGGCTCCATGTCCGCACTTTACTCTGCTTATTCAGTGGTTATTCTTTACTGCAAAGACTGGTTCAGTGTCCGTACTTTACTGTACTCATTGTTATATCTTTGTATACAGAGACTGGTTCCATATCAGCACTTAACTGTGCTTTTTGTTCTTCTTTGTCTCAGATGCCGGGGCTCTCAAAGTCTGGCTTTTTGTTTGCTTTGTTTCTATTTTTTCATGCTATTTTTAGTTGTCTTAATCCAATGAGCAGTGGCCAGTTATGTAAGTGGGTCTGTATGCTAATGTCTGTAACACTGGAAAACAAGATTTCATTTAATTTTACTGTCTCTGTCTCTCTGTCTGTCTGTCTGTCTGTCTCTGTCTCTCTGTCTGTCTCTCTCCCCCTCTCCCTCTCTCTCTGTCTCTCATTCTCACTGTGTCCTTATTTACCATTGTAAACTGAGTCTGATTGATTTTAAATGTTTGAAAACTTAATAAATGTGCTGTTAATTGGGAAAAACCCTGTCAGTATGGAATTCTTTATTTTGTTGCTGTTATTTATTAACAGTTGTATATCCTCTTAAAATTTGTATTTGTATGTTTATTCATATATTGCTGACAAGCCCATCAAATTATTCACATACCAGTGTATGTATTTTTTCAGTGACTTGTTGACATACCAGGCACATGAATATATGTCCCCATAGCAAGATGAGTGATTGACTTTCCAAAAGTATGTTGTGCCTTTGCCTCCAAGTCTGCCAAGGGTCCTCTCAGTAACTAACAAAGGGAAAATGACTGTTAGGGATTGCATTTTCGAGAAAAGTAAATGCAGGTCCATGTCCTCAGACCCAGGAGAGGGAAAGGATTGTCTGTCTTGCCTTAAGACAAACAAACAAACAGATATACAAACAGAAAACAAAGGAAGCAGAAAAGAATTTTTGCTTGGCAGAATTAATTGGCTGCTGTGTAGGACAACAAACAAGACAGAGACATCTTCTAGACATACATTGCTGGGAAAAGACTGTGGAGATGTGTGTAGAAAGAATGATCCTAGGTGACCTTTACCGAATGCTTTTGCAATGGCATGTTGCTATATGGAAAAAGAAAGGTCTTAGATAATCCTGGAGAAAAAAAGTCTCTAAGTAATCCTGGAGGAAAAAAGTTCCCTAGGTAGTCTTGGAGAAAGAACGTCCTTAGGTAATCCTGGGGAAAGAAAGATCCTAGGTAATCCTGGAAAGATAGGTCCTAGGTAATCCTGGAGAAAGTCTAGGTAATCCAGGAGAAAGTCCCTAGGTAATCCTGGAGAAAGAAAGTCCCTAGGTAATCCTGGAGAAAGAAAGTCCCTAGGTAATCCTGGAGAAAAGTCTAGGTAATCCTGGAGAAAGAAAGTCCCTAGATAATCCTGGAGAGAGAAAGTCCCTAGGTAATCCTGGAGAGAGAAAGTCCCTAGGTAATCCTGGAGAAAGAAGGTCCTTAGGTAATCCTGGGAAAAGAAAGATCCTAGGTAATCCTGGAAAGAAAGGTCCTAGGTAATCAAGAAGAAAGTCCCTAGGTAATCCTGGAGAAAGAAAGGTCCTAGGTAATCCTGGAAAGATAGGTCCTAGGTAATCCTGGAGAAAGTCTAGGTAATCCTGGAGAAAGAAAGTCCCTAGGTAATCCTGGAGAAAGAAAGTCCCTAAGTAATCCTGCAGAAAGAAAGGCTTTGTAATCCTGGAAAAAAAATCTTAGGTAACCCTGGAGGAAAAAGTTCTTAAGTAATCCTCAAGAAAGAGAAGTCCTAGGTGATTCTGGAGAAAGAAAGTTCCTAGGTAATCGTTGAAGAAAGGTCTTTGGTAACCCTGGAGAAAGTGTTCCTAGGTAATCTTCAAGAAAGAGAGCTCCTACGTAACCCTGAAGAAAAAAGGTCCAGGTTACCCTGGAGAAAGAAAATTCCTATGTAAACCTTGAGAAAGGTCTTTAGTAAGCTCAGGGAACAAAAGAGTGTAGGTAACCCTGGAGCAGAAGGTGGTGAAAGAAAGGTCCTAGGTAACCCTCCCAGAGTGTTCCTTTGGTAATTGGTTGGTATGTAGGGGAAAGAATGATCATAGATGACTCTCCCAGAATGCTGTTTCAGTAACTTGTTGGTGTGTGGAGAAGGAATGGTCCAAGTGGATTCTGCCAGAGTGCTCTTTCTTTGATTTGTTGATTGCCAAATACCTGGACCTTTGTGTCCATTGCATGAAAGGCAAATAGTTTCCGGAGTGTGAAGTAGAATGATTGGTTTTCCAGGAACGTGTGTGCCCCTGCCCAAGTCTGCCACAACCAAAACACGACCTGGCCAACCTGCCATGCTGCATGCGAGTCACGACTTCAAGTTCCTCTGCCCTGTTTGTTTCCGATCTCGGCGACCACGTCTGGAAACCATCCTGTCCCTGCTGGTGTCACTGCAAAAGTTACCAGTGCGCCTTGCAGAGGGTGAGGCATTGCAGTGCCTGACAGAGCGTGCCATGGGTTGGCAGGACAGGGCCCGCCAAATGCTGCAGCTGCCAGAACTGTCTTCGGCACTGGCAACCCTCTCCGTATTGTCACAGCGACGTCAAGAACAGGTACGTGCATACACACACTCATGCACTCAGGCAGTCCAGCTCCCACCCCACATTCAGGCGGGTGCTGGTTGGCTGACCAGCATGCATTCGCACTCTGTCTGTTTTTGTATGATCTGTTATCTTTGTCAGACTTAAGAAGTTTGGTCACTTTCCAGTTCCTTTTTGTACCATTTTGTGTATACTGTGGAGTTTTTGTTTGTGGGGAGGGGGAATATTGGTGTGGATTTAGGGGTAGAAATTGGGGATTGTATGATGCAAGAGAGAGATACTCCATTCCTTCATGACTATTTTTTTTAGACTTAAGATATACTAACTTCTGTGATTTGAAAAAATACTGCTATGCTTAAATGAGTGTGTGTGTTTGTGTGTGTGTGTGTGTGTGTGTGTGTGTGAGTGTCTGTGTGTGTGAGTGAAGGGAAGAGGGGGGGGGGGAGGAGGTAAGCTGACTGACAGGCTGAAGGAAAAAAATAGCATTTGTTAGAATACAAAATATGAAATCAGCAGCAGTTTTATATTTATATTCATTTATCTTTCAGAATACATCTATGATGATGATAATGACATTTATATGGCGTCGGATGTTGATATACATATCAAATAAAAACATGCATTCTCATCAGTCACCAGAGCATCCACTTGTAACGACAAAAACACAAGGGTACAAAACACACACAAACTGGGAGGGGGAAGACAAGAAGGGAGTTCGATGAAAGAGGTAGAAAGTCACAGCTGGACAGAAAGGTATGTCTTAGAGTTAGGTTGGAAAATCACTGCTGGACATGAAGGTATGTCTTAGAGTTAGGTTGGAAAATCAGTGCTGGACATGAAGGTATGTCTTTGAGTTAGGTTGGAAAATCACTGCTGGACAGAAAGGTATGTCTTTGAGTTAGGTTGGAAAATCAGTGCTGGACATGAAGGTATGTCTTTGAGTTAGGTTGGAAAATCAGTGCTGGACATGAAGGTATGTCTTTGAGTTAGGTTGGAAAATCACTGCTGGACATGAAGGTATGTCTTAGAGTTAGATTTGAAGGAAAACAGTGCATGTGATTGTTGAATAGACATGGAAACTAGTTCCAGGTGATGGACCAGACAGAAAAATGTGGTGACTGACTGTGGAACATCTGTATTGAGGAATTTGTAAAGAAGCAGTATCAGAAGCAGAGCAATACATAGTTGTTGATTTGTGGATGGTCATCCAGTAACAAAATTTGTAGAATACTTTAAAAATGTGTTCCTGATTTTAGGGAGAAAATCTTGACAAATAGGATTTCAGTTGAAGCTTGCTTCCTAGGCTTATACCATGATCATTCCAGATTTTACTCACTGTATGGCATCTGTGCCAGCAGTGCATATCAGACATTAACTTGATAAAATGACACTAAATAAGTGTATGGACCTGGTAAACCCTTCCCCTCCCCAAACTGAAAAATTTTGTTTTATTAGTATGTATATTGCAACAAGCAAATTTTGACATGGACTGTTATTGCTATACAAATGACTTTATTATCTTGCTATTGTTATTAATGTTACAGGATAGAGATAATCCACTGTACTGAATACAGCTGTGTACTTTTGGATTGCCAATATATCAGCATTTGCATTTTGTTTGTTTATCACTTTGCTTTGACCATTACCTGATCAATCATTGAAAGGATCATTTGCAGGCAGCTCGAGAGAAGACAGAAAAGATCATCAGCGCAGAACTGCGCAAGGCAGCTTCCAACCCTGAACTTCAAGGTCATCTAGCCTCAGTGACACAGTCGGCTTTCGGCCGCTCACAGAGTGTGGCCAGTGGTGGTGTCAAAACTAGTGTTGAGGCTTCAGCCAATGATGAGGACCGGTCAGCTTCACCTGGTGGTGCATTGGATAAGGTTGAGTCGTCTCAGCCTGAAGTGGAGTCCATGACGGAGGACATTGGGGCAGAGGTGGACATTCCTGTGGTACCGTCCTTGGGCATGTCCTCTGAGCATGCCTACTCTTCTGTGTCGAAAGTGGCTGCTAGTAAGTCAGATCTTCATTATTTTTCTTTTGTGTGATTGCATGCTTGCTCTTGATTTGTGGTATGTCATATGTCTTGCAGTCTAGTTGATAGGAAAAAATCAGAAAAATCATTGCACTCATTGCAAGCAGTCAGTCTTATCACCATTGTTTAACTGCAATTGGAGTGGTCATAAGTAGGTCATTATGGCTGATACCTTATAGGTGTGTGTGCACGTGGACATGAAATATATGGGTCATTGTGACTAATAACTTTCGCTCCTCTCTCCCTCTCCTCATGATTGTGCGTGCACTAAAACAAGAAAAGAGAATGGAAATGGTCTGTACTATGTGTGTCCTTCCCTGCTGAGGTGAAAATTTTTTAATGAAGTGGAGACCCTTCCTGAAGTGTTGAAGTTTGTGTGACATAGCTTTAATAGTGTGTGAAAACCTCAGAAGCTTGGCTGGAGGGTTTGAAAGTTACAAAAAAACCCACCGTATTGACAAATTCGCTCTACTCCGTGAAATTAAGCCTGTTTTGTACAGGATGTGGTAGCATAGCCTACTGGACTAATCTGGTCATGTTTGGTATCATTTTAAAGCTGTTTGTATCAGCAGCACGGTCATTTATATATCAGATAGACTGTTAAAAGGCGCTGTAAAATCTAAGAGTATTTAATAACTAACTTATTTTTCTTCCTTCCACTGCACAACCACTATCAGCAGGCATAATGTGCATGGTCAGCCCTCTCCGGCTGAAATAAGGTCAGGTCACAGCTAGGGGCTTCTGCAACTAAAGGATAGGGTTGGAACAGCTGTGGCATATGTATTTGTTTTTGATTTGAGTCCTCCTTTCACTCGCCATCTACATGATCAGGCCATGTCTAGCTATGAATGTGGCCACAGTGGGCGAGTCCTTTCATGTCTGATGTAAATGATTGTAGAGACATTTGCGTTATGTCCATGATACTGTGGTTCGTTAGAAGATGCCTGTAGGTCAGACATCTGAATTTACCTCTGCAGCTGTGTGACCATGATCTTATGCAAACACTCAGTTTATACATTTTCATTACATCCCAATAGCTACAAAATCTGGTTTATGGGGTTCTAAGACTTCAGTATTGCGAACATGGACCATTGCAGCAAGATAGACATAGCATGCTGTGGAATGAATTGACTGATTCCCGAAGACTCTTAGCCCTTTGACTCCCGCATCCTGTCCATCAGCATCCTGCATACTCAACCATGCTAGCAAAACAAAAACTTAACCCTTTGACTCCCTCACCCTATGATAATATGAGGGAGTCAGAGGGTTAAGTTTTTTTGCAGTTGGTGGATAGGGTGTGGGAGTCAAAGGGTTAAGGGAGCATATTACCTCTACAAACTCTTCCAGTGGACTTTTGTTGTGGGCTGTTCTCTTCAGTTGCGCTTATGAAAATAAAATCAGTGGATGGACTGGCTTCATGAAGACTTTAACCAGACTTTTCATTGACCCTTCTGGAGAGGAACTGTCCTGGAAGTGGGAGACTCAGATCACTCTTTTTCAAGGCTCTGCTCTTTTATCTGTCTGGTTTGAGTGGCGTTACCAGAAGCCAGAGCTTGAACACAGGAGGATAGAGTTATTGACCTGCCTTGTACTCTGTTATCTCAGATGTAACCCTCACTGGTCTCATTAATGTGAATATTGCCTCCTAATCTTGCCATGACTTATTTCCTCTTGGTGCAGATGGCTCCCCTCGCAAACATGCGCGCAAAACTCCATTGGTGCCTCGTCAGTCGGATTGTCCGGTGATGGAGATGCCGGACAAGCTGCGTGCAACGCTGGAGGAACTGATGATGGAGGGTGACCTGTTGGAGGTGTCCCTGGACGAGACGCAGCACATCTGGAAACTTCTGCAGGCCTGCCACCTGCATGGGGACACCAGGTTTCTGGACTTTCAGGTTTGTGGTCATACAGATCTACCTATCTATACCTTTGTTTGATTCAAGGCATGGTTGCTATCGAGGTGGAGCTCCCATCATCCAGTCTGATTAAGTGGGTTTGTGTGGGTCCCAGTCAAACCTGTGAAACATCTTGTGTATGGTGTCTCAAGGTTAGTGGGTTTGTGTGGGTCCCAGTCAGGCCTGAGAAATGCTTTGCGTGTGGGGCCTCAAGGTTATTGGGTTTATGTGGGTCCCAGTCAAGCCCGAGAAATGCTTTGTGTGTGGGGCCTCAAGGACACCCGCTGTGAATGGGTTACCTGACCGTGTGTTGGGTTGGTCAAGATAAGCAGTGTGGAGAGGAAATGGATATCACTGCCTTGATGCTGGCTCAGAGAGAAGTTTAGGCCTCTGTCACCTCAGTCCACTACCATCTTGGGAGTTTTGGAACAGTCTGTATGAATTTGTGTATGTGTGTGAGTGAGAGAGAGAGAGAGAGAGAGAGAGAGAGAGAGAGAGAGAGAGAGAGAGAGAGAGAGAGAGAGAGAGAGAGAGAGAGAGAGAGAGAGAGAGAGAGAGAGAGAGATTGATTGATTGAGTTGAGGTTTTACGTCGACACCCACCCACCTCAGGTGATATGGCCGACAGGGATAACCATCCCAGGGAAGTGGGGGAAGGGGGACCTATCTAATCCTATACTGACACCACCAGAACAACAATGATGTTAAGATGGGACAGCGAGATGGCCAGTTTTAATATAGCGTACCCCGGGATTCGAACCCACAACCATTAGCATGTGAATCCGACGCTCAAACCAACTGAGCTACTGGGGCCAGGAGAGAGAGAGAGAGAGGGGAGAGAGAGAAGAGAGAGAGAGAGAGAGAGAGAGAGAGAGAGAGAAGAGAGAGAGAGAGAGAGAGAGAGAGAGAGAGAGAGAGAGAGAGAGGGAGGGAGGGAGGGAGGGAGGGAGGGAGAGGAGATAAACTTTGGAAAGTGCAGTCCTGTCATATGCATTTGGATATCAGGTGCCTTGATTGTCAGGTCTGTTTTGTGTTGTGTGTATGTGTGTGTGTGCGTGCGTGCGTGCGTGCGTGCGTGTGCGTGTGTGTATTGATGCCTTTTGTGTTGGTCTACCCATGCGCATACATGCAGTGATATGCAGAGCCGCAAAACGCTCTTCTCTCTCTCACACACACCCACACCCACCCCGCACCACACTCACCACAACACACCACACCACACCACACCACACCACATCATACTACACACATGTACACACCATCCCACCACCACCCACCCACACTGTCTCTTGTCTCTGTCTCACATACACAAGCTCACACACACACACGCACACATGCACGCACACACGCACGCACGCACGCACGCACGCACGCACGCACGCACGCACACACACACACACGCACGCACGCACACACACACACACACACCACACTTCAACGCAACAAAACGTCACGCTACACCACACCACACCACACCACTCCACACCACACCACACCACACCACACCACACCACACCCACACACACATTTGCACTCACACTGCTTTAATTAAGATAAGTCTTGACTGTAACTGCAAACAATCATTGTTGGATTTGCGCAGGATACAGAGAACATGGGATTTGGAGCACTGAAAGAGGTCCGAGAAAAGAAACCAGTCAAGATGAAACGTATCAAGGACAAGGAGAGTTTGAATGTCAAGGCCAAACTGAAGGCACTGAAGGAAAAGAAGCTGAAACGGAAGAAGGTAAACCAAGAAAAGAACAGTGAGGGTGCTAGCGTCAACACTGGTGGAGATAAAGCTGCTGGAGAGACAGGTAGTTCGCCCCCGAAAAAAATCAAGGCGGAACCGGGATCTGCTGTCCTGAAAACAGTAAAGAAGAAAGTGAAACGTAAAGACAAGGTGCAGCTCAAGGTCAACAAGGATGGTTTTGATGTTCCTTTATGTAAGTCTGTGTGTGTGTGCGTGTGTGTGTCAAGCTGTTCATTTTGTAATCTCTAATCCTTTCTACCCATAGATTTTAATTTTGTCTGTTGTGACTCGGGTAGTCAGGCAACAAATCATTTGGTCTTGGAGCCACATTTTTAGCTAGAAATAAGTTGTCCTGTTCAATGTGAAGCCAACACTGAGGTTGACACGCCAGCGACAACAGTGGCGATGAAGATGATGTACCACCTGGGTGAAAAATCTTTGGAAATTTCCGCAAATACTTGTTTTCTCAATGCCGTGCGAACCGAAACGCGACGTCAAATTTGTGGTACCAAAAACTGGGGAAAACCGGGGCCGGCCGCAAAACTGGGGGGGTCTTCAGTTCAATCAAGTATTACTGCCTCTTTAATCGGTGTTTCATTCTTATTTTTTGTCTTATGTGAATAAGAAATGAATAAAGATTTGAATGATTGTCTTTCTATATACTTAGAGCGAAAATGGAATTAGTTATTTGATGAAAAAGTTGAAAATCCGCGTTTCGGGCGCAATCGCGGCGACGGTATGCGTTTAGAATCAAAGTTTGTTCGGGATGCTTCACTATTTCGGTCGGTACGGCTATATTTGTGAACCAGTCACATTGTAATTTTGCAGCCAATGAGAATTAATGTAACAGAATGATATATCCCGACGACAGCTATGTGTGCCAGTTTCGAACAGAGATCGACGCTTCCAAAGTTTTGCTTTTTTTCATCGGAAAAGTTTGCAGGCAAGTCGCCATTTTTGGAACTTGTCGTCGGCGGGATTCGATTTTACATGCTTTTTTCTATATATTAGTGTAATATGAAATCAATTTGATGTAAAATACGGCCGTACGCCAACTTTTTACATGAGGATCTGTACCAGATCAACGTCGGAATGTGCCGACGCCAGTAGCCTGAGTAGGCCTACAACGCGAAACAGAACGCTGTGCAAGTTTCAGCTCGGCAAGTTTTGTGCTGTCAAAGACTAGATCTAGCAATCAACAGATCAAGTTCTGTTTTATCTATAACATTGTATTTTTCAAGAAAAGGACTACTGCGTTTGAACTCGATTCGGAGTTGTTAGCCGAAGCTTGGTTTGTCAACCATTTCCTTCCTGAGGTCATGCTAATTCGCATGTCGCTGTGTAGACCTGCTCACCCACAGACATCTAAGATAATCTTAGATGTCTGTGTGCTCACCCCATGACGGGTGAGCTTACTACTAAAAATACTATGTGATCGACGGGCTTCGCGGGGCCGTGGAAAATGGGTTTGCCCAAACAGAGGGGTAACCCGCCTCCTCCAACTCTCTCTCTCTCAAATTTTAAATGAATGAATAAACATTTAAATAATTTTTTTTTCAAATCAACAAACAATTCTGTGCAAGTCATTGTACTTCTCTCTCTCTCTCTCTCTCAAATTTTAAATGAATGAATAAACAGATCTAAATAATTTTTTTTTCAAATCAACAAACAATTCTGTGCAAGTCATTGTACTTTCCTTGACATGAATCTCTCTCTCTCTCTCTCTCTCTCTCTCTCTCTCTCTCTCTCTCTCTCTCTCTCTCTCTCTCTCTCAGAGAGCAAAAAATGAATAAATAAGTAAATAGGCCCCAGTACATTCATATCCAAGTCATTGTTAACAGGCATGATCCTCTCTCTCTTTCTCTCTCTCTTTCTCTCTCTCTCTCTCTCTGACAACACACACACACACACTAATACACACAGATTTAGAATGTCACAAAACAAAATCTTTTGTTCATTGTTATAATATTCTTTATTTAGGTTTTGAAACTGAATAGAAGGCTGAGTTGTATTATTTGTAAAGTAGGCCATCCATTAGCCTACGTAGTTGTTTCAGTTTGTAGTCAGTATCTGGAAAGGATATGCCTATTGTCATTAATTTGTTTTAACGGGAAGATTGCATCTTATTTAGTAGTAGCCTATTATTGATTCGTATTAAAGGGCAAGACTACACTGGAAACACTTAGCAGGATTGCTCTGCTTTGGTGGATTTTTACCAGTAATATGCTAAAAATCAAAGTCGCGAGTTTGGGCTTAATGTTAAAGTAATATTGATGTGGAGACTATGCATTATGGTTTCCTTTCCTTTCCAGTCTCTCAATGAATAGTATATATTATGCAGAAATTCATATATTTCTCTATTGTAGGAGTTAAGTGACCTGTTCCTGAAAGGCGAGTGGTCCCATATCCTTCCAGAAGTTTTCTTTGGACGCTGGCTGTGCTAAGTGTTCGGGGACTTGACTCATCCACAGTCAGTCAGTCAGTCAGTTTTCTAAACACTGATGAATAAAATAAAAATCAAATGTACTGTGCAA
This sequence comes from Monoplex corrugatus, assembly GCA_030674185.1. NCBI lineage: Eukaryota > Metazoa > Mollusca > Gastropoda > Littorinimorpha > Ranellidae > Monoplex > Monoplex corrugatus. The sequence continues at coordinate 72,941,746 of CM060312.1, read as the reverse complement.
AAATCTTGTCTGATATGTTTTCCTCTGTGTGTGTGTATGTGTTGTATGTGTATGTGTGTGTGTTTAGTTTTTAGTAGAATATTGATCAGATGATATTTTTGGATAGCCTGCAGCATAAAAGCATGCATTAATTTTTAATATTTCAACAATTTAAGTGATTCCAGAAGTCATTGATTCTCAGATTTCCTTTTATATGTACAGAAACTGAAGAAATATTACAAATTATTCATAAGACTACTGAAGTAGCGAGTCGTGACTTTTTTGGTTTAATTTGCAGTAATAAGACACTTGAACGATGAGCAAAATGATTTTATATCTATCTCATGAAATGATTATATATCCTTGTTTTGTTTTTTGCTTCAATTTTGTCTGTTATTAATACAATATGGGCAATTATTAATGAAAAACAGATAAAACATGTCAAACATCACATGTTTCCTGTAATAAGACAAAAATGGCTCGTCACAGAGTTACGATAATGGTTTCATTCAATTCGGCATACAAAAATACATCAACGATCAAAATTTTATGACATTTGGTCCTGTCTGTCTCTTACAATTACAAAATGAATGTCATTTCCAGCAAAATCAGCATACCATGCCATTTGATGGGTTTGTTCTGTGACAGCTGGTCCCACACATCTCTTCTTTGTCCCACTAAAACGTGGGTACCAAAATTTAAGAAATTTTTGACGAATATCTCGTGAACTAATAGTCCGATCTGAAAAATTTAAACTGCTTTTTACTCAGAACAACAATATCTTCAAAACCATATAAATCTTTTAACTCAAAACCCAATTTCAATTTTTCATGCGGCATTGCTACTTTTATGTTCAGACCAGGAGTAACCAGGATTCCTGAAACCGGCCTCTAGATTTCATTCCAGGAGCAGCTGGGAGCATGTGCACAGTACTTTTTCGTCACACCGTGACCTTGAACGCTTAGTCACGGCAACTCGGAAAGTTTGTTAGGGCAAAGCTCTGGCACGAACATATTGCTATAAACTATTTTTAGGCCATAGTACCACGCTAATTCACAAAGAGCATGAGAAAACTGACAGCGAGTTGAGAGTGAAACTGACCGCATTCCACCATGGCTGCTACAGCGAGTATCAGTGTCAAGTTTGACGAAATGTGACCTCCCACCACCAATTCAGTCTTAACTCGCAGTCAGTCAAACGGCACTAGGAACTGACAAGCTGACTGAGGGTCTATCTGGGCTGTCTTGACTTTTTCTCAAAATTGATTTTTGTGGCCTATAATCTATCCCTCACAGAAATTTTTTTCTTGAAAAAATACTATTAATTAATTTAAAATAGTATTTTAATGCACTGATTGCAGCAAAAAGAACGCAGCTTCCTACCAGAAGTATCTCTTTTTGTCTCTTATTGTGAACCGTAACTTGTACAGTATCCCCACATGTAATATTTTGACAGAAAGCTCTTTGGTGCACCTTTGAGATAATGACAGCTAAAATTATAAACAAGCCAGGTTAAAGCCACCAAATAAAGAAATTTAAGGAAAATGTGTAGGAGAGTACATAAAAACTTTAATAGAGGCTGTTTTCTCATAATGGCCATCATACAACTTAATTACTTTAAACATACATAACTTGTACATTTTTTGGAGTACAAGCTTTATTCAAGTACCAAAATAATCAGAATGTACACTGTCCAGTGATCTGAATATCTCAAGACACCCAAAATGCTAGTTAAGACTGATTTCATGCTGGCAGGTCACAAATGGTTGATTAAACTGAAGAGGAATTAGGAGATCCATGCTGAGAGTTTTCTTGTTTCAGCCATATAGGCGTTACTTAATTTTATGACCATTGTTTTGTGAAATTATAATAGGCACAATCTTATTATAATTTACACATATATCACGCCTAAACGAATATTATCCATCAAGGAATTTCACTTACTTTTTGTTAGGCCTGATCGGTTCAGCGAACCCTCGTCAGACTGGTGGGCAGAGGCTTGTTGTAGAACTACTCAGTTGTGAGAACACTTCTCACTATCCGTGTGTGACCCCATTCTGATTTTCTGTTCATCAGTAGGTTGCTTGGGGTGTTGTGTATTTGGACTGCTTCACTGATTTGTCGGTCCAGTGCACTTTTATGTTTGCCTGTCACTGTCATCACAAACTCAGGTGTGTTTTCTTCATGTTTATGTGTAGTATTAACATGTCTATAGAGGACTGAGTCATTATCTTTGTTCTTATAGACTGCCATGTGTTCTAACCCCTACTGTAGCCATTGCGGGCGGTCTCTCCATAGTAAACAGATTTACATTTATCACACACTATTTGATATGTGATATTGTTTGCCCTGCATCCCCCCTTCTCACTCCCTGCACATACCATACAATTTTGTTGGTCATTACATTTTCTGTTGGGAAACGGGTGGGATCGCTGGAGGATGTTTTTGATTGACTTCCCTGATGTCTCTACTACTCTTATCTTTATGTTAGTTTTCTTGATTTCACATTCAAAGTCTTTCTTCAGTTTGGATTTTGGTGTTGGAAGGACAAAGACTACGCTCTCATATCCTCCTTTCTTATACCATTCCTGTTTATTCTTTCTCTTTTCCTCTCTCCTCTCTGCTCTCTTCCGAGCTTTCGGCCTGTACATCGGCTGTTCCCCTTCTTCATCTTTGTTTCTGATCTGTTCATAAGCTGCCAGGGCAGATTTGACTATTTGGGTCTTAAACTTCTTGCTGTAGCCGCAGTACTGCATGCGCATCATAAATTTGTTAATGTGCCTGACTGTCATTTCCCACGGGAGCCTAGGACTACATCTAAGTAGTATGCGCAGTACTTCTTGGGTTAATACAGTCCTTTTGGTACTTCTGGGCATGGCTGAATTGGCATGTATGACAGATTTGGTAGATACTTCCTTTGCGTAGTACTCATGCATTACTACCTTAACGTGCCTGTTGTCTTCTTTTTCAACTTCTTCAACCCACATTTTGATATCGAGAAGGGGGAGTTTATTGTCTTCATGCATGGATGGGTAGTCTATCTCTAGTTGGATCGACTTATGTATATTATTGCCTATCTCTTTTAATAAGGAGATCCCTCTTTCCTCACTGTTCCTTGTTTCTCCTCTATCCTCCTCAATTATGAGTTCCTCCTCACCATCTTCGTTGAGGTATCTCAGTCTACTGTCTGGAGCTATCAGGATGACATTAATATCGTCTACATATCATTTGTACATCAGGACTCGGATCCCTACTGTTCTCAGTTTGCCTAATACCTGCTTGTCCCACCAAACCATGAAAATCCCTGCCAGTTCACCTGTTAGTTCAAGTCCAATAGGGCCACCATTTGCTTGTTTCTTGATGGTGTCATCGAACCTATATATGTGGTTCTTCATGATGTATTTTATGGCTGTCTTTAGTGCTTCAGATAGCATCTTCTTAATGGTTATATTGTCTGGTGTTTCGTATCCTTAAGAATGTCTGGAAAGACGAAATTACTTCATGCGAGAGCACAGAAGAATTGTTAGCTTCAATAGAAGAAATAAACAAATGTGAAATCCAAGAAAACATAATAATAGGCTCCCTTGACGTCAAAGCACTATATCCTAGCCTAGACGTGGATTATACCGCAGAAATCGTTGCAAAAACCTTCTATGACAGTGATTTCAATGTCGAAGGACAGTAGAGAACTCGGACTGTATCTCTCCCTCAATATGACAACAAGAATTGAAGGACGCAGACATCTCTCACTATTGTCCAAAAAGAAAACACAAGAAAGGCAGACCACCTACCATCACAGGGTGTGCTACTGATAAGGATGAAAACAAGAGATATGCACCGTGGATCTTCCCATGCGAAACACCAGATAATATAACCATTAAGAAGATGCTATCTGAAGCACTAAAGACAGCCATAAAATACATCATGAAGTGTTCTCACAACTGAGTAGTTCTACAACAAGCCTCTGCCCACCAGTCTGACGAGGGTTCGCTGAACCGATCAGGCCTAACAAAAAGTAAGTGAAATTCCTTGATGGATAATATTCGTTTAGGCGTGATATATGTGTAAATTATAATAAGATTGTGCCTATTATAATTTCACAAAACAATGGTCATAGAGTTAGGAGATATTTTTGCAGAATTGGAAAAATATGAAAAAGAAATGTTAGAGGAGTCAGATATTGAATTGAATGAAGAATTAGGGGATGACAACGCGCAGAGTGACCCAGAAGATAATGTGCCACTAGCTGAGCTTTAGTATTCTCAAGTCTATATAGGATCTGATTCATCATCATCATCAGGTGCCTTGCCGCATGGCGTTGGTGATCATGGACCTCCATCTATCTCTATCTCTTGCCGCCCCAAGCATCTCCTCCACCCTCCTCATCCTCAGCCACTCCGCAAGTCCGTCTAGCATTTTCTCCCTGGGTCTACCTGGTGCTCTCTTTCCCTCCAGCTTTCCTGATGTTACCAGATGCTCCAAATCCCCCTTCCTCATAAAATGGCCTATAAATGTTGCCTGTCTTTTTCTAATCTTCCTTATGAGTGATCTACTTGTATCTGCCTCCATCAAGACTGTCTCGTTTGTTTTCTTTGCTGTCCATGGAACTCTCAACATTCTTCTTAGAAACCACATCTCGGCTGCCTCAATCTTGCTCTGGCTTTGCTTGCTGACTGTCCACGCCTCACATCCGTACAACAGTATTGGTTCTATATAACATTCAAGGACTCTCTTCCTGATGTTAACTGACAGGCATTTGTTGGTAAGAATGCTTGTCATCTTCTTGAATGCTGTTTTGGCTTGGCCGATTCTGCCGGCCATTTCCGATGTGCATCTGCCATCTGATGAAATGACCGTTCCCAGGTATTTGAACTTATTAACCTATGTCAGGCTTGTGCCATTTGCTGTTATTTTGCATGAGGGGATTTCATGTTTTTTACTGATCACCATGACTTCAGTCTTCCTGCTGTTTAGTTCCAACCCCTTACCTTTGCTTTCAATTTCTAGTATATTCACAAGGTTTTGTAGGTCCCTTTCGTTTTCTGCAATTAGCACGGTGTCATCTGCGTATCGAATGTTGTTTATCATTTTCCCTCCAACCTTTAATCCAGGGTCTTCTTCTAGGTTTCTCATGATGTTTTCGCTATTTAGTGGAAACAGATCTGGTGACAAAACACAACCCTGTCTGACTCCTCTTTTGATGTTTTGGAAAGAGCTTATATTGTTTTCTATTTTCATTGCAGCTGTTTGTTCCCAGTACATATTCCTGATTATTCGTAGATCTTTTCCATCGACATTGAGTCTCTCCAGTTGGTTGATCAATTCTTCATGTTGTACCCGATCGAAGGCCTTGGTATAGTCAACAAAACATAAATACAAATCCGTATTCATCTCAATTGACCTCTCTATGATAGTTCTTAGGATGTATATGGCATTAATAGTTCCTTTCCCTTCCACAAATCCACACTGTTCTTCTATTTCTCTTTTGATTCTATTCCTTGTCCTCATCATGATCATTCTTAACAGGATTTTTGTTACATGACTCATCAAACTGAATGTGCGATGGAGTTCGCATTCTATAGCCCCTGTCTTCTTTGGAAGTGCAATGAAAATTGATTTTGACATATCATTGGGGATTTTTCCAGTGTCATAAATCTCATGTAGGAGGACTGTTATATTTTCTATGCCAAATTCCTCCAGGGCTTCAATCATCTCTGTAGTAATGTTGTCTGGTCCTGGGGCTTTTCCTGGTTTCATCTTTTTCAGTGCTGCTCTAACTTCATCTTTCATTATGGGTTGTCCTTCACAGTTCTTTTTTATAATATGTTCTTTTTTTATAGAGTTATCACTGTGTATTCTCCTGATGTTATCATGCCTGCCCCCTTCCATCTCACTTCCCCTAGTCCTAAAATACTGATGTTAAGCCTTTCCATCTCCATTTTGATGTTGTCTAATTTTTCCTTCTGCAACAGTGTTCTGATGTTCCATGTTGCTGTTTTGGTGTTTCTAAGTTTGACTTTGTTGATTTTGGTCGCAGTAGCTGGCTGACGGTCTGGTGTCACCTGCGCCGCATGACAATCCCTACCGGATGAAGGTGCTCCACAGGAGCACCTATTAACGTCATTAACTACATTCTTCATCTTTCCTTTGTCCATGGTTGTCCTGAGGAAAACTACAATAGTGGTTTCCTCTTGCCTTCCATCGTTTTTTTTTTAGGGTTAACTCCCTTAGCCTTACTCTCTCCCGAGATGTCCACAAGGCAGTGGAGCTATTTACCCATAGTTTGGGGATCTGGTTTGTGGGCACCAGGGCATATCCACACGCCTGCATGCCGCACGTCTGGGGGCCAGACCTCCTCGGAGTCCCAGAAGAGATTTAGGATCTGATTGGAACCAAAAAAATGACTGATTTTTAAATGGACTGAAAGGGATCTGAACCCACAACCTTCTGGTTGGTATTCTGTTATGCTAACCACTACACCATGAAACCGGTGCTCTTTGGAGCTTTTGATTCAGGTTTTTCCATCATGAGTGTGTTGGTGATATCACCATGCATAACTGGTATGTGCAGCCAAAGGCAAGGAGGAACCAGGTGGAGACAAATTAAAGAAGAAGAAAAAAGAAGCTGAAGGTGAAAGCAGAAGTGAAGAAGGAGGGAGAGAAGAAGAAGAAGAAGGTGAAGAAGGTGACAGTGAAGAAGGAGAAGGTGGCCCAAGACATGGACAGTGACGATGAAAACGAAGAGGACTGTGCTGCTTCCCCGTGCCTGAGACCCATTGGTGAGTGCTGGGCTTGACTCATCTATTCCCTCACCATGTCCACCAGGTTTATGCAGCATATTGCTTTTGCTTCCTCTCCCTGTAACCAGCTGTACGCAGTTTATTGCTTTTGCTTCCTGACCCTGTCCACTAGTTTCATGCCGCAAATTGCTTTGGTCCCTCACCATGTCCACCAGCTGCATGCCGCAAATTGCTTTTGCTTCCTCTCCCTGTTAACCAGCTGTAAGCAGTTTATTGCTTTTGCTTCCTGACCCTGTCCACTAGTTTCATGCCGCAAATTGCTTTGGTCCCTCACCATGTCCACCAGCTGCATGCCGCAAATTGCTTTTGCTTCCTCTCCCTGTTAACCAGCTGTAAGCAGTTTATTGCTTTTGCTTCCTGACCCTGTCCACTAGTTTCATGCCGCAAATTGCTTTGGTCCCTCACCATGTCCACCAGCTGCATGCCGCAAATTGCTTTTGCTTCCTCTCCCTGTTAACCAGCTGTAAGCAGTTTATTGCTTTTGCTTCCTGACCCTGTCCACTAGTTTCATGCCGCAAATTGCTTTGGTCCCTCACCATGTCCACCAGCTGCATGCCGCAAATTGCTTTGGTCCCTCACCATGTCCACCAGGTTTATGCAGCATATTGCTTTTGCTTCCTCTCCCTGTTAACCAGCTGTAAGCAGTTTATTGCTTTTGCTTCCTGACCCTGTCCACTAGTTTCATGCCGCAAATTGCTTTGGTCCCTCACCATGTCAACCAGCTTTATGCAGCTTATTGCCTTCACTCACTACCTGTCCACTAGTTCATGCCATTGCTTTTTCCTCCAGCTTATGCGCTTATTGCTTCCTCTCCCTGTCCACCAGCTTTATGCAGCTTATTGCCTTCACTCATCCCTGTCCACCAGCTTTATGCAGCTTATTGCCTTCACTCACTCTCACCCTGTCCACCAGCTTTATGCAGCTTATTGCCTTCACTCACTCCTCACCCTGTCCACCAGCTTTATGCAGCTTATTGCCTTCACTCACTCCTCACCTGTCCACCAGCTTTATGCAGCTTATTGCCTTCACTCACTCCTCACCCTGTCCACCAGCTTTATGCAGCTTATTGCCTTCACTCACTCCTCACCCTGTCCACCAGCTTTATGCAGCTTATTGCCTTCACTCACTCCTCACCCTGTCCACCAGCTTTATGCAGCTTATTGCCCTTCACTCTTCCTCACCTTGTCCACCAGCTTTATGCAGCTTATTGCTTTTGCTTCTTACCCTCTCCACCAGTTTTCAGCAGCTTATTGCTTTTGCTTCTTCACCCTGTCCACCAGTTTTCAGCAGCTTATTGCTTTTAGTCTCACTCTGTCCACCAGCTTTTATGCAGCTTATTGCTTTTGCTCTCACCCTGTCCACCAGCTTCAGCAGCTTATTGCTTTTGCTTCTTACCTGTCCACCAGCTTCATTCAGCTTATTGCTTTTGCTCACTTACCCTGGTCCCAGCTTCATTCAGCTTATTACTTTTGCTCACTTACCTGTCCACCAGCTTCATTCAGCTTATTACTTTTGCTCACTTACCCTGTCCACCAGCTTCATTCAGCTTATTACTTTTGCTCACTTACCTGTCCACCAGCTTCATTCAGCTGATTACTTTTGCTCACTTACTCTGTCCACCAGCTTCATTCAGCTGATTACTTTTGCTCACTTACTCTGTCCACCAGCTTCATTCAGCTGATTACTTTTGCTCACTTACCTGTCCACCAGCTTCATTCAGCTGATTACTTTTGCTCACTTACTCTGTCCACCAGCTTCATTCAGCTTATTACTTTTGCTCCTTACCCTGTCCACCAGCTTCATTCAGCTGATTACTTTTGCTCCTCTCCTGTCCACCAGCTTCATTCAGCTTATTGCTTTTGCTTCCTCTCCCTATCCACCAGCTTCTTCAGCTTATTGCTTTTGCTTCCTCTCCCTATCCACCAGCTTCATTAGCTTTTGCTTTTGCTTCCTCTCCCTATCCACCAGCTTCATTCAGCTTATTGCTTTTGCTTCCTCTCCCTATCCACCAGCTTCATTCAGCTTATTGCTTTTGCTTCCTCTCCCTATCCACCAGCTTCATTCAGCTTATTGCTTTTGCTTCCTCATCCCTAGCCACCAGCTTCATCGATTATTGCTTTTGCTTCCTCTCCCTATCCACCAGCTTCATTCAGCTTATTGCTTTTGCTTCCTCATCCCTGGCCACCAGCTTCAGCGGATTATTGCTTTTGCTTCCTCTCCCTATCCACCAGCTTCATTCAGCTTATTGCTTTTGCTTCCTCACCCTGGCCACCAGCTTCAGCGGATTATTGCTTTTGCTTCCTCTCCCTATCCACCAGCTTCATTCAGCTTATTGCTTTTGCTTCCTCACCCTGGCCACCAGCTTCAGCGGATTATTGCTTTTGCTTCCTTACTGCGTCCAGCTTCATTTAGCTGATTACTTTTGCTCACTTACCCTGTCCACCAGCTTCATTCAGCTTATTACTTTTGCTCACTTACCCTGTCCACCAGCTTCATTCAGCTGATTACTTTTGCTCACTTACCCTGTCCACCAGCTTCATTCAGCTTATTACTTTTGCTCACCCACCCTGTCCACCAGCTTCAGCGGCTTATTGCTTTTGCTCACTTACCCTGTCCACCAGCTTCATTCAGCTTATTACTTTTGCTCACTTACCCTGTCCACCAGCTTCATTCAGCTTGTTACTTTTGCTCACTTACCCAGTCCACCAGCTTCATTCAGCTGATTACTTTTGCTCACTTACTCTGTCCACTAGCTTCATTCAGCTTATTACTTTTGCTCACTTACGCTGTCCACTAGCTTCATTCAGCTTATCGCTTTTGCTCACTTACTCTGTCCACCAGCTTCATTCAGCTTATCGCTTTTGCTCACTTACTCTGTCCACTAGCTTCATTCAGCTTATCGCTTTTGCTCACTTACTCTGTCCACTAGCTTCATTCAGCTTGTTACTTTTGCTCACTTACTCTGTCCACCAGCTTCATTCAGCTTATCGCTTTTGCTCACTTACTCTGTCCACCAGCTTCATTCAGCTTATCGCTTTTGCTCACTTACTCTGTCCACTAGCTTCATTCAGCTTATTGCTTTTGCTACTCACACTTATCTACTGCTCACACCGAGCTTCATTCAGCTTATCGCTTTTGCTCACTTACTCTGTCCACTAGCTTCATTCAGCTTATTGCTTTTGCTCACTTACGCTGTCCACCAGCTTCATTCAGCTGATTACTTTTGCTCACTTGCCCTGTCCACCAGCTTTCTGCAGCGTATTTTGTTCACTTACCCTGTCCACCAGCTTCAGCAGCTTATTGCTTTTTGCTTTCTCACCATGTCTGCCAACTTCATGCAATATATTGCTTTTGTTTCCTCACCCTGTCCACCAGCTTCATGCAGCACACTGTTTTGGCACAATCACAATATTCACAAGCTTTCTCCTGCATCATTCTGTTGCTTGCTATGTTGATAGTAGTTTGAAAATATTTCATGGGCTTTTCATTTTTTTTTTAAAGAATCCTTTTTAACCTCTTAACTCACTTGCTACGTACGATTATGCCCCTTTCCGTTCCCCGAGACGCTCCATTTGTATAGGTCATGAGAAAATTTTTTATACAAACAAATGAAAACATAGAGTTTTGAAATTTGGCAGGTCATATATTAAAAGCTTGGTGCACAAAATGCTGAAACTTAATTGTCTAACCCTCATGGTTGCTGAAAAATGATACAAATAAAATTAGAGAAATTTTCAAGTGAAAAATGTCTTACAAAATACATAGGTCAATACATCAGTTCCTACAGTCACATTTTGAATTTCCTTTTATAAAATCCAATGTGCACACACTCCACTTGCACTGAAGGAAGAGATCGTCTTGAAGAGCACTGATTGTTCAGCCATTTGCTTTTCCGTCGTCTGCTTCGCTGCAGAGGTAATGGGTCGTGAACTCTGCACTGCCCACACACCAACTGCATAGTACAGTGACCTTATGGCCTGAAACGAGGCTAAGAATGACCGAAGAATCTATTTCTGGCTATTAGTTTCGATTAATGGAACTACTGAAAGCCCCGCGAATTTTCAAAACTCAAGTCGGATTTCTCATACACTCGTAGACAAGCATTGTTGAGACATGATCGGGAAATCCCGACGCTCATAGCGAGAGAGTTAACTGCTAGTAACATAAAAACTACAGAGCTCATAAAGTCTTCTGACGCCTACGAAGATAGAACTGATAGAGAAAGTTTGGCGTACACAACATAATGTAAATGTGAGAAAACCACTGACTGATGTTGCCAGTCTCAGAATGGGTTCATAAAAGTGATTTACTTCCTTTACATGACTCGATGACCTATGCAGCTCTAAATGAATTGCTTTTATTTTTCGAAGAATTGAAACTAGTTTTCACCCAAATGGTGACACCAGGGAAGTTCAGAATTGTGGATGTTTTCAATGTTTGACAGAATTTGAGGTGCTTAAAGAAATTATGATTGATTGTATGATGATTCAGAAAAGAAGAGACTGACAGCAGTGGTAATTACCTGCTGTTATTGAGAAATGTGCGTTCTACAGAGCAGACACTGAAAGTTGATCTTCACTTAGCCCATTTATAAGGGGTTTGTGGCCACATTTGATTCTGACAACTGGCCAACAACTTCAGAATTCATAACAGACAGTCTTGTTATTGACAGCATAATTAGTGAAAACCATTCACCACTGATGGATAGTATTTTCAAATTGGCAGGGAAGGAATAAGGTGACGCTGGGGGTAGGGGGGCATGTCACCAGGTGGGTGGGGTTGTGACTTGGTCAAGCAATTTAATGCAGTGTTAGGTTCTTATTTTCAGCACAACAGTCGGTGGTTATCCTGTACATAGCCATTCACACAGTGCATGGAAACTTTAGAATTTGTCAGGAGGGCCACATCTCCTGATTTTTTGTTTCTATGATGAGTGCTCATGAGGTTTTTTTTTGTGTGGCAATATTCACACAAAATGTTATATTGTAATTTAAAGAAATAATTAGACAAATCATCTCTTATGCCTTGTTATGCCTGTTTCAACATTCTGTGTAGTTTCATGCATGGATTCCCACAAATACTAATGTCACAGTAGTTTTAGTGTACATGGTAGTCATGAAAATTATTCTAGCACAATAATCACACAACTATGTAAACCAAAATTGAACTGAAATTGATGACAGCATGTACATATCAACATCACACCTGCACATACTTTAATCCCCAAACGTCCACGCCATGGAGCATCGATGGAAATCCATTGGTACTGTTGGCAGTGGAAATTTCCACAGTGCTAATTTTAGAACTGCTGAATTATTTTTTATGATCAACACAGAAGATTAATTACAATATGCTAATTAAGTCAGACAAATCACTGGTAACACACACAAAAAAAGCGCTTTTGATGCCATAATAGCTTTGTGAATAACGGAGTCCTTTTCTGGGTAATTAGACTGACCTTGACGCCATTTTGCTGCGTGTGCTACAATCTCTGCTATTTACCGACTGCGTATCGGAGCTCGTATTTTGTGAGAATAAGTTCATCGGAACATGAAATCGATCTTGATGTCTCGGAAAATGAATATTCTGAAGAGTTCGACCCCTCTGACACATCTGATGTTGCCCAAAAACACCTTTGAATCGACATCGAAGTGGATCTGATGGAGCAGAAGGGTGAGTTGACTGATTGCTGGTTGTCTAAATATAGATATTTCCACTTCGCTTCAGTTGCAGTAGATAATCTGTTATCTTATATATCATGATGACTGAAACTGTCACTAAGAAGTCGTTTTAGCACACATAAAAGTCTTTTCGTAGTGAAAGACTAAGGAGTTTGTTCATGCAGACTTTGTTTGTGAGACGATAAAGTGCGAGTGAGAATGACGTCGCTGACTGACTGAGAGAGGGTGGAGAAGGAGAGAGAGCTTGTAGGCCTACGTTTTGTGTTCCACTCTGTGTGTGCAATTTAGCTGGTGTATTTATTAGTTTATTTGCCGTGTGTGTGTGTGTGTGTGTGTGTGTGTGTGTGTGAGTGTGTGTGGGGTGTGTGTGTGAGTGTGTGTGTGTGTGGGTGGGTGTGTGTGTGTGTGTGGGTGGGTGCGTGTGTGGGTGGGTGCGTGATGAAGTAACAGTTAAGATTTTGAATTTATTCTAAATAGCCTGTCCCATCTGATTTCAGTTTATGGAGCTATATGAATGCAGACTCTGACCTCACTGATATGCCACCCAGGTTCACCCCTGCTTAGGTTCCAGGTGTTCAGTTGCCAGATGAAATGAAGACCCGCTCCAGTTTCCAGCGGTTTGTGATGCCCTTCGTGTTTTTCTAGATGTTTTTTTTTACCGTGGATATTATACAACATCTGTGCAATTGGACTAATAAATATGCTCACAGACATGGACCAGAGGAACCAGCTCTGTACAAAGGCTGGTTTGACATTACACCAGATGAAATGTACCAGTTCTTTGTGCTCCTCGTTTACATGGCAGTGATAAAGGCACCCAGTGTGGATACATATTGGTCTACCGCTAAAGTACGTCATGGACTTTGGGCCCGTTATTTTATGTCTAGACAGCGTTTCAAAGCGATTCAGTCATTTCTCAAAGTATGCAATGAGGTCACTGAAAACATTACTGCAGACAAACTGAGAAAAGTGCGTCTACTACGTCGACTACATCAGATGCAAGTGCAAAAAACTGTATTGGCTGTACCGCAATGTATCTGTTGATGAACATACAGTCAGAAACTGTGGTAGATTTACATTCAGGCAGTTCATAAAAGATAAACCTACTCGCTGGGAAATGAAATTATGGATACTAGCTGATGCATCAAATGGCTCTACATAGGATTTTGAGGTATATACTGGAAAAGGTGCGCCAGTTCAAAAAATGGTCTTGCTTATGATGTAGTCATGCGCCTTTGCAGACACTTACAAGGTCAGTGTTATCATGTTTATTTTGACAACTTTTATTCAGGTGTTCAGTTAGTGAAAGATTTGTTATCCAGGAAAACAGGTTGTTGTGGCACTCTTCAGTCGGGCAGAAAAGCGGTACCAGTAGATTTCAAAAACATTAAGGCATTTACAAAAGGGCCAGGGGTTTTATGAGGTGGAAAAGATAAGGTAACGTTCTGTTTTTACAGTGGTTAGACAATAAACCTGTCACTTTTATATCAACCATCCATAAAAAGCTACCAAATACAGTCATGTCAAGCGTTGCACTAAAGTAAATGGTAAGTATTGCCCCTTGTATGTTCGCCAACCAAAACTTCTAGATTGTTACAAGAAGTACATGGCTGGAGTGGATAAGAGTGGCCACCTGATAGGAAAGTATATGACACTCGGAAAAACTCACAGGTGGTGGAAAACTCTCTTTTACCATTTTCTTGATGTAGCTTGTGTGAATAATTATATTCTGTTCAATGATTTCCGAAAAAAAAAAAAAAAAAAAAAAAAAAATTGCGGCATTGTTGAACTGCAGCGCCCTTGGACATATAATCAGGCTAATTTTACCTTCAAAGCCAAACCTACACCTCCACCAACTCCCACAACTGGGCATATTCTTCACCCAGTTCATGCCAAGAAAGCCAAGAACTGTGTGTTGTGCTATAAACAGTACAAAGTAGAAAGAAAAACTTTCGTCAATTGTAGAACATGTGACAAACACTATTGTTTCATTGCAGAGAGGAATTGTCTTTGGGATGCCCATAAATAAGATTACTAAGAATGTAAATTGGTAGCTTCTTTCTGGCCTATTCATTTTGAAGGATGTTACTGTTCAGATCAGTATCCTGTCAGTTGTTCACTCTTGTCCATCCCGAATTAGCCAGAGCCTGTTAAATGAGAATTTTTTTTTCTCTCCAAATTTAAATTGATAAATCAGCCTCACACAGGACAATAATATTGAAACTTGAATGTTCTTGATTCATAAACTTGCACTTGCCTTTTTAAATTATATTCTAACACATGGTGTTTCTTGCAAATTGGCATGTACATGAGAGCTTGAGATAGAAATGTCGGTGTGTGTATGTTAAGTTTTTTTTAATTTGCTTTAAAAATCTGTTTATATATATATATATATATGTGTGTGTGTGTGTGTGTGTATGTGTGTGTGTGTGGGGTGTGTGGTGTGTGTGTGTGTGTGTGTGTGTGTGTGTGTGTGTGTGTGTGTAGGCCTGCAAAATGGAAGACTGGCATTGTGACTGGTCAGTAAGATCAGTGATAACCATTTTTTTGTCTCAAGTTTATTTTCACCAATGGTGAACATATTACTATGCATGCAGTTAAACTGGTATTACCCTCTCAATGGAAGACACAAGTGAATAACTGTGAATTTGAAAATAGACACTTAATTTTGTAACACTAACAGCAAAAAAAGTTTGCAAATTATATGTCCATGATGTCATATTGCTGTTGTTGGGTTGGTATGTAAATGGTCAGCGCTTCCTGTTCTGGGTTTCCTCGCATCTGTTGCACTTTTATTTGATTGAAAAGAAAAACGAACTGTGCATACTGCAAATCATGATAAATATTGTGTAAAAGATTGGTCTTTTCAGACAAGTCTGATTTGAGTTAAAATGAAATGAATAAATTCCTTGTTTGATTTTTTTTCTTCGTTTTCATGTATGTACTTATTTCTGAAATTATGCTAAGGTATTACCTAATATGAAATCAATATATTTTTCCCTTTCTGTGTTATTAATAAATAAATTATGTAGGTTACAAATTCATTCAAATACCTTTATTTTGGTATGCAATGTGCATATATTGAACAAAATATTGTGATCTCAAGGACAGATCATTATTGTCTATGGTCGCCATTTTGAGTTTTTTTCATATGTGTCCATTTTTTTTAATTTGAATTGCTAAAAAATACATTATGAGGGTAAATACTGAAAAATCATACTGTGTGTGTGTAGAATTGATTGCTCTACAAGAAAAAGCCAAATTTCAGTTAAAAAGACAACACATTTTTTTTCTTCTTAGTGACTTTCATGTTCATTCAGTTTGCTTTAATTGGATGTATGATATGTCTATGTTGTATAATATCTGTGGTTCATAGTATGAAAAATAATAAGTGTATGAAATAGAGTCTTGAAAGCATGTGATTTCATGCAGACTGGTAAGAGTTAAACAACCCGAGTTACTATTTCCTTTCAAGTGTTAACGGGGTTCATACAGCCCCTGTGTAGCTTGTGCACACTTTCACATGTAACTCTGATAATGATTCATACACTCAAAATGAACCCGCAATCGGTGTTACACTACAGCGCATAGTTTGCGTTCCATGAGCGAAAACATTTCTGTGCTTATGGATAATCATTAACATGGTGCTTTGAACCAGTATACCTTCCCTAGGTTCTAAGTATATAACACAACAGCTGATGAATATCAACACACCTGTACAACAGTGTGATATAAACAAATAGCCACTACACAGATCCAGTTGTTCACATACATGATGTTCGACACAAAACACATATTACACTACCAACACATTACACGCCTAGAACTCTGTAGCAGCAACCAGTAAACACAGTTTTAGGTACTCATAGACAGTGACAACAACAACGAAGCTGAACTGGACTCCTGGACATAAGGACAGACTGGAATGCCCCTCCCACATTTTGGCCAGGTGTGGACAACCAGAGGACAAGTGATGAAGACGCTTACAAAACATTTTGACAGTGACAGGCAGGTCTCCAATATTCTTTCAGACTTTGGGGACCAGGGTCTGCGTACACTGAAAACATTGACATCTTTCTTTCTTCAATTCCCTAGGGCACCAGGCCTAACTACGACAATAGACTCCTGTCAACTAACTGACTGGGTGATGCAGACATTTGCTGCTCAAGCGGCCAAATCCTCACCTCTGACTAGAGCTAGAATCTCTTTCAAAATATAAACCACCCAGAGATGAACTGAAGTTCTTAATGAATTTACACAAGATAGACATGGTACCCCAGAACCACATGAAACATGAGAGGGAGAATAGATAACAAGTCTTATGAGGGTGTTCACACTCATACAAACATGCACAAACACACCTATGTATAAACATACAAACACACACAGGAATCCACACTCACACACGTATATGCATGTAGCTTGACACAAAGCGAAGGCCGAGTCCAAACATGTATTTTGGAGGTAAACATAGCAAAATGGCTCATGCGAGTGCATGGATTGCAGAAAAAGGGAGCTCACCTAAGAGCTTACCTTTTTTGTGATCCATGAAAAAGTCTGAGATGGTGTTTTGTGCAGTAAATCCAAATGAGTTTGGAGAATAACACTATACAAGAACAACTTATTTGTGTGAAAATATCGGAAAAATTCAAATACAAGGTGGTGTTTTACTTTGACAATACAAATGGGAAATGATTAGGAAAAGAAGACAAAAGTCCAACAGACGTATTGATTGTTTTTGAGTTGCTAAAGAGGCATTCATCATGCTGAGAGACTCCGCATGTGCTCCAGTCAGATCTGCTGGTGATAATCTTGGAATCTCTTGAGCCTGTGCAAAACTGTATGCACAGGTGATGACTGGGTGAAAAATTATAATTGTGACTGTGTACTTTGTGTGTGTGTGCTGTGTGTGTGTGCAGGCAAAAACTGTAATTGTGACTATATAGGCCTACTCTCTGTGTGTGTGCTGTGTGTGTGTGCAGGCAAAAATTGTAATCGTGACTGTGTACTCTGTGTGTGTGTGCTGTGTGTGAGTGCAGGCAAAAACGGTAATCGTGACTGTGTACTCTGTGTGTGTGTGTGTGCAGGCAAAAATTGTAATTGTGACTGTGTACTCTGTGTGTGTGTGTGCAGGCAGCGTGATGTGGGTGCAGTGTGACTTATGTCAGCTGTGGTTTCACCTGCACTGTATTGGACTGGACCAGATGGACGAGGACAAAGAGTATGCATGCGTCATCTGTGTGAAGGCCAACACAGCTTCTGCTGACAGTGTGGAGATAAAGCAGGAACCTCAGGATGATGATTTCTCAAGTGTGGAACAAAACACTTCCAGTGGTGACGTGGCCATGCCCAGCAGTAACTCTACTCAGGTTGAAACATCAGGCAAACTGTTGGAGAGGAAGGAGAAAAAAATGGAGACTAAGGACATTGTGGTAGAAGGGAGCAGTGATCAGAAAAGTGAAGGAGATTCAGAGGTGCAAGAGGAAGAGGGGGAAGGGGTTGAAGTCGATGATGAAAAGGAGGAGGATGAAGAAAAAGGGGTGGATGAGGGAACAGATGGGGGCAGCAAAGGGTCAAAAGAATGCAATGAAATGACAGAGGTTGACATGGTTGACACACCTGTGTCGGCACCACTCCCAACCACCCCTGTTACAAACACCACAACTGACAGCTTGGACACAACTGTCCAGTCTTCACCCTCCATCACCCAGCAGCAGCAACAACAAAGCCAGAACATGTCCGTGTCATGACATTGTTTTCTTCCTTTCCATTCAGCATCAGCCCTGTAGTCCATCTTGCAACACTAGTGTGGCTGCAAGTGTTTTCAAGCGTCCTAGGTGTTTGTTTGGTTTTCTGTCAGCAGTTCTGTTTTGGTGATGTGAAGAGGTACAGTTGCCTGTGAAGGTGGATGTGTTGGGAGAGCAGACAGCTGATACCTGTTCCCTCAGCCAACACATCAGATTCAGTCCTGGATATGCAGTGACAGAGACTCAGCATGCATGGTACTGGACATAGGTTGTAGACTGGACAGCCACAAACCCGTTCACAGCTGAGGAGCAAGTTTGTACAATACCTATGTTTCAACTAATCCTTTCCACTCACCCCATCTGTTTTCAGCTTCCTGTATATTCAGCAGCTTTCTGCAGGCAGCTGGTGGATAGTGTGAGGGAGTGAAAGGATTAGAGAACAGTTTTTACTTTTTGGACTTTTCCCTGTTTTTATGAAGTCAGTCTGTAAATGTGTTTTTCTTAATCTGTAATCCTGTTTTACATGAAGTTACAGTCTTTGTTGTAGTGGTATAATTTACATACGGTAAACTCATTTTTGTCAAAACATGTTTGGTTGGTTGGTTTACTGTATATGTCTTAGTTTCATCTTGTCCTTCAGCTTAATGTGTCATGAATGTTGTCAAGATGTGTACTTTTATTTTTGAAACATTTTTTCTTTTATCATATGAAAGCCACAGGTTGCTGGTGATGGTATGATTTTGGTGTGGATTGAAATATATTGGTTACAAGTCTAACAGGTTCACGTTGTCAGTTTTCTTTTTGTGCTTTGTTATTTTTGTTTACCCTTTTGCTGAACATGTTTGATGTTTATGACCTACTATCTCCGTAGCGAAGCAGACGACGGAAAAGCACATGGCTGAACAGTACTCAATAACTCGGCGCTGTTCAACACAATCTCTTCCTTGAGTGCAGTGGAGTGCGTGCATGTTGGATTTTATGAAATTTTATTCAAAATGTGACTGTAGGAACTGATGTATTGACCTGACCGTGTATTTTGTAAAACATTTTCCACCTGAAAATGACTCTAATTTTACTTGTACCATTACTCAGTAACCATGAGGGTTAGAACATTGAAATTTCAGCATTGTGTACACCGATCATTTGATATATGACCTGCCAAATTTCAAAACTCTCTGATTTCATTTGTTTGTATAAGAATTTTTCTCATGACCTATACAAATGGTGCGTATCAGGGGAATGGCAAGGGGCATAATCGTATGTAGCGAGTGAGTTAAAATATGTCTTGGTGTGGGATTGACAGGTTTTAAATATGTCTTGGTGTGGGAGTGACAGGTTTAAAGTATGTCTTGGTGCGGGAGTGACAGGCTTAAAATGTCTTGGTGTGGGAGTGACAGGTTTAAAGTATGTCTTGGTGCGGGAGTGACAGGTTTGAAATACATCTTGTGTGTGTGTGTGTTGGCTTGCTGTTCCATCTTGTGTGCCACCTGTGTGACATTAACTTCTCGCTGCTCCTTTAGACTGGCCGTCCAGTTTCAGAAAGACTGTTTTCGTATTTTTGACATACATGTAGGTATTCATCGTACAGAGGTGAAATTCAAATGCCATCATGCGTATAAGCATGTACACACTCCACACACACGCAGACAAACATGAAAGTGTACCCATGTTTTCATCTGTAACAAATTGATAATGATTTGCTGTTATGTGAGGAATGGGTAGAAATTATTTTCTTTGGTCACAACAGAATGTTCCTACATAAAATACAGGTTGGAAGACATTTCGCCATAGTACAGTGCCACCTGTGCACCCATCCTTTCATTTGTTCTTCCTGGTTACATGCATTTTTGTTGTTTATATTGGAGTGGGCTTTTAACGGAATTTTTCTGCTTGTTCTTTTATATGCGCCAAGTGCATGCTGTAAATGGGACCTGCATTTATTACCATCTATTTTAAGGTGGGGGAGGGGGTAGGAATGAGAAAAGTGCCTGCCTTGTAATCCAAGACCTGTGTGATGTCAGTCACACTGTTGATATTTGAAAGGAGTAATCCTTTCACTTCCTCATCTGGAATGTGGTGGATAGGATGAGAACGTGAAAGGGTTAAATGTATGATGACACTGACAGGTTAAATGTATTGACACTGACAAGTGAAATATATAAAGACACTGACAGGTTAAATGTGTTGACACTGACAGGTTAAATGTGTTGACACTGACAGGTTAAATGTGTTGACACTGACAAGTGAAATATATAAAGACACTGACAGGTACAGGTTAAATGTGTTGACTGACAGGTTAAATGTGTTGACATTGACAAGTGAAATATATAAAGACACTGACAGGTTAAATGTGTTGACTGACAGGTTGAATGTGTTGACACTAACAAGTGAAATATATAGACACTGACAGGTTAAATATGTAAAGACACTGACAGGTTAAATGTGTTGACACTGACAAGTGAAATATACAAAGGCACTGACAGGTTAAATATGTAAAGACACTGACAGTTTACCCTTTGACTCCCGCATCCTATCCACCAACTGCAATAACTTAACCTTTTGATTCCCTCACCTATCCACCTGCTTCCTGCTCCTGCAGGAAGCTGGTGGATAGGGGAGGGAATCAGTGGTTAAGTTTTCGCTTTGTTAGCATGGTTGGCAATGCAGGATGAAGTTCTTGCTCTGTTAGCGTGGTTGGCGATGCAGGATGCTGGTGGACAGGGTGTGGGAGTCAAAGGGTTAATACATTTCTGATCACACCAGACAGCTTTCTCTTTGCATGAGATTCTGCCTGTGGATTGCAACCAACAAATTGCCGTTAGTGATGTATCACTTTCAGTTTTGGCTGTTGCTTGGAACAAGGGAAAAAGTGAGAATTTCACCATGCAAGCGTTTCAGAGGGATATTGCTCTTTGAACTATTGTAATGTGCAGTTTAAAAACTTTGCTTTGCATGAGTTTCGAATGAATAAATGAACAAAAGTTTTTACTCTGCTCAGTGCTTGCTTGACAAAATCTTCATGCATGAACTTATGCTGCGGACAGTGAAGATTTGAGTGATGGTTCTAACAGTGATATTGGCGACAGTTTCCATGAATATATTTTCAAAAGTAGCGACATTGATACGTCGAATGGCTGTGAAGGTGTTGATTGTTCAGTTTGTGAACACCATGGGAAGCAACAGTCAAAACATTTGTGGTGCTTGAAGAGACCTATGAGGCATGGTCAGATCTGATATTCAGTATCATTTTGTTTTGCAGTAGACAAGTGCACAATGTGTCAGGCAGTTGTTTTTACACAATTTCACAAAGTTCAAAGTAGATCTGTTCAGAATCTAGCATATAAGAGGATTTCATATGACATGACTTAATAGATTTGACTGCAGGTCAAAATTATGAAAATATTTGCTCCAGGGACATCAAACTCAGTAGTATTGTGTGGTCAGAAATGTATTAAATATGTAAGGACACTGACATGTTAGGTATATAATGACACAGGCATGTTATATGATGATGCTGACAGGTTAAATGTGATGATACTGATATGTTGTATAATGATACGGACAGGTTAGATACAGAATGACTCCGATATATTATATAATGACACTGACAGGTTAGATATATAATGACACTAATATGTTGTATAATGACACGAACAGGGTAGGTGTAGAATGACACTAACATGTTATACAATGACACTGACAGGTTAGATATAGAATGGCTCTGATATGTAATGACACTGCCAGGTTAGATAGAGATCGATACTGATATGTTATATAAAGTCACAGCAGGTTAGATATAGAATGACTCTGACATATTATATAATGACACTGACAGGTTAAATATAGAATGACACTGACATGTTATTTATAGAATGACACTGACATGTTATATGATGACACTGACAGGTTAAATATAGAATGACACTGACATGTTATATGTTGACATTGACAGGTTAGATATAGAATGATACTGACAGGTTAATATGACCGACAGGTTAAGTATGTAACAGTACAGAGGGGTTGAATATGTGATGACACTAACGTTAAATATATAGTGACACTGACAGGTTGACCGCGTAAAGAAAAAGTGAAGCCTGTGACAAAATGAGTTTGTGTAGAAGCATTGAGGTTTTTATACAGCACGGCGGTTTTTTCCGTTCCCTTTAGTTGGGAGGAAACTCCCTGTACGCGCAGGAATGTGATATCTTGACCCAGCCTGCCGGACTGGTGCACAGCATGCTGGCCAGTTGTAAGACGGTTGTAAGATTAGCGCGTGCCAGTTCCGCACAAGACTGCTGCCGCGCTCTTTCGCGTATCACACACATATGCGGTATTCCCCACCCAATGCACAGCTGCTTAGCCAGACAAAAAATCACTTGGTTCACACTTTCGTTGTTTTCTTTTCTTAATGTGCTTACAGTTATACAACATGCATAGAAATAAATAGAGAAGAAATTTCTCAACAAAACAAGACCAAACATGGCCTATAAAAAGTTGCATGCACCTCAAAGAGATTGTGTTGAATGCGAGTGTTGGAAGCAGTACTAATCATAAAACATACACAATTAGAAAAACAAGTGAAGTTTTAAACTTCCTTTTCACAGAGATGTGACTTTCCATTCATACAGTTTGCTCACATAGTGACATACTATCAGTCTGCATGCCATTCCACTCACCCAAAGGCGTGAGTTATTCCCACGGTTCCGAGCAGGTCAGCTTTAATTACTCCACTGACAGGGGAAAGATAGACACAGACAGGGGCCAGACTGTGCTTGTTCTGTGTTTCACTGCTTTTTGTTTTGGCCTTCCTGATCGTTTTACTGGTCTGCCACCTTTTCTTGTTCACAAAACTGAACACACAGAGCAGTCACTTATCTGAAGTGACTGATCATATGGAACCCACAGGGCTGCCGAGTTTTCTATGTCCCTTTGAGCATTTTGAAATGTTGTCACAGATGGATTGCTTGAGCTTTGTTTTTTCAAATTGATCAATCTGGAGTGACATTTTTGACAAAATGTTTCTGAATGTCTTCTCTGTCTGACCGAAAGTTTATATTGTGAAATGCCTTTAGTTCAGTATCCATATTTCTGCAAAATTTTACGCTAGTTTCTGCCGTTCTTTTTGAGCGCCCACCACACACTCTACACAATAAATGTAATCTTTTTAAATGCAACTGCTTTGAATGTTCTGTCTCCATACTGTTTTGATTAGACACAAACAAATCACATACTAAATTAGTAGCTCACCACGAAACCACCCTAATATATAAATGATGAAAAAACACGCGCACACACAACCGATTTGTTCTGTTAATCCTTTTGTGTATACATTAACACACAAAGTTCATATTTTCCGTAAAAAGTAGATAAACCAGGCACCACAACAAATTACTCAGCAAAATAGACCGCACAGAACAAAAGAACAGTCTTTTGTCTAATTGTGTGCACAATTCTTTTGCCCCAACAAAGTTTGAGGCGGACACTGCATGCTTTTGTATTAAGTACATGGAATGTGTTAGTTTAATAGATGACAGAGAAGCGATTCCAGCCTTTGTTAGTTTAACAGATGACAGAGAAGCGATTCCAGCCTAGCGCCTGCAAGCAGGCACCAGTGCCAGAGATAAGAGTTGGGGAAAGGGAAGGGGGGGGGGGGGTCATGTATGAGCCAGCCAGGCCTGCCTAAATGGTGAGAAATGGCAGCATTTGTAAAGCGGTGACAGCAGCTTGTACTGCATTACTGGTGAAATTCATTCATCTGGTCACCCAAAGCCAGTGTGTGGTGTGGGTTAGGTGGTAACATTAACAGTACTGCTGTGCTTCCGGGGTATTGATTTGTCAGGAATTTTTTTAGATTTTCTGATTGGATTAGAGATTGCATTTGTTGCTCTTCAATCATCATGAATGTAAAATGTACAAGTCAGACTGATCTTCGCTCCATAGCTTTTTTTTTTTCAGTTAAGGAAGCCAGCCACTGCATGGTTTTATGTTTTGTTTACCAATCAGCAATTGTTTGGTCTCTCATTGAAAGCTTTGGTCGAACATTTAACAGCTTCTGATCAGGAATGGAAACCAGATAAAAGAATACAGTATGTATAGGTCTAGAAGGAAGGGGCGGATGGGGATATTGCTCCTCTTCGAAAAGCATAATGAGAGACAAGAGAATAGAACACTTGATATGCATATCACAGAAACCACAGGCGCAGTTGTTCAGGAAATTGCCTCGACAGATTTCTCTCACATCATCTTCACAGGTCATGTTTGAGGACATAAGTTTCAGTCAGGGTGGTTAAAATGTTTGAAAGATTTTTCTGTTTGTTGTGGTGACTGTATAACTAACAGTAATGACTAACACTGCAATCGCAATCCTTGATTTCTTTCCCTGCTTAACAAAGCATCAGAGAAGTTCTGTTGTGTTTTGTCCGTAAGTTTTGTGTGTTTGTTTTTTGTGTACACTTGACAATGGTCATACGTGCCTGTCTTGATTTTGTAAATTGAATATGCACTGTAATTCGCTGTACATGTGTTTGTGGTTACTACAATCAAAATGGGGATTCACAGTGAATTTCTGAAGTTGAGAAGATCGCGCTCGTACATACACACACACACACACAGACAGAGGAGACAAAACTACTGAAGTTTTAAAATCCATTGGGCCCGCTGCTAGTAAAGAAAGATTGTTTCTTTCCAGGTGTGCAATGTGCTGTTGTAGCTGTGACTCACGGCGCACAAATCCGAGATACTTTAGTTAATAATAATAATAATTAATAATAATAATAATAATTACAATATTTATATAGCGCAAAATCTCGATAAAAATCAAATCTAAGCGCTGAACATACACTTACGCACGCGCGCACACACACACTTACACATGGCTATAAATGGGGAAAAAGAATAAAAGCAATGGAAAATTATAGAGAGCATATTATATACAAATATATATTACAATGTGATTCCCCTCCGAGTGGAGACAGGCTACAGACGGGGATGAGTGAGGTCAGGATTTTATGCAGAGGAGAAAAGGTGAGTTTTGAGAGCGGACTTGAAGGAGACAAAAGTAGGTTGCTGACGGACAGAGAGAGGAAGTTTGTTCCAGGAAAGTGGACCAGAAACAGAGAAGGCTCGTGGACCATAGGTATTGAGCTTGGTGCGTGGAAAGCGAAAAGTCAGAGGATCGGAGGCAGAGCGGAGGGTACGTGAGGGAAGATAGATCTCAAGTAGGCTTGACAGGTAATGGGGGGCTGCGTTATTGAGGCTTTTGTAGCACATGGTGTCTAGTTTGTACTGTATGCGCTTTGATACAGGGAGCCAGTGAAGTTGTGCCAGGAGAGGAGATATGTGGTCAGCTTTTTTCTTTTTGAGTACAAGGCGTGCAGCATTGTTTTGAATGCGCTGTAGGATGTGAATGGTGGAGGCAGGAAGACCAGACAGGAGTGAATTGCAATAGTCAATGCGAGACATTATGAAGGAGAGAACGAGTTTTGCAGTTGTTTCCACAGAGAGATACTTCCTGGTCAAGCTTATACGATGGAGGTGAAAGTAGCAAGATCTGGCAGTTTGAGAAACAAAGTTGTTCATGGAGAGGGTAGAGTCACTTTCTGCCGGCTATTAATAGCGCGCCCCTTCCCTTCCCCAAACCCTTTTCACCCGTCCCTTTATCACTAGTGCGGGAGCACAAAGACGCGCTACACTGACGGACTTTGGTCGACCCTGCCTGGCTAAAAATAGCACACGCAGGCAACGCCGGCTCGCAACTAAAGGGTGGCAGAATGGCTGGGAAAATGCAGCCGTGGACTGTTCCAACATGTTTAAAGCAAAAGAGGAGAAAGCAAGAAAAAATTAACCCGACAGCTTTTTTTGGGTCTTTTTGTTTTTTTTTGTCCATGATTATATTCATATTCGGTGCTGTGATTATGTGGGCTTGATTGAGTGTTTGCTTCATACTTCCCTGCTTCCTTCTTGAGGAAAAAGAAAAACGGAGGCTGATTCTTTTTTGTGTTGTGCTTTGTGAAGTTTATCATTTGCTGTGTTACATGTAGCTAAAACTTTTCTGTAACAAAATGTTGTGACTTGGTGTAGTGTTTCATGTTTGGAAAAAGATGTGGATTTTTTGGTGGTGGTTTTATATTTACAGCAATGCCTTCAGGTAATTCTCAGCAAACGGCATTGATTTTGATATGTAGTTTGTGTTGAACGTGTATTGTCAGAATGCATTCCCTTTTCTCTTACTATTTTCGTTTATTTTGTCATTTGAAATATTTTAATTGTTAGCTTACAGCATTTTCTCAAGTCAGCATAGAAGAGGCTGATTTCAGTCAAGTGAAATTTGTGACGGGGAGATCCTTTTCTGTTTGTTCTTATAGTTTTGATTTTATGATTTTTATATTTATTTTATCAGCAGTGGAGTTTGAAGTGTAAAACGGACTGTGGAACATGAAAGATGGGGTCGAAAGAACTAAGCATTAACACATACGTGACGGGAAGCATTGATAGGGTTTTTTTTTTCACACTGGCAACCTCTGTGGACAGGATGTTCGATCATAGGTTCACCAGTTAAAGGTACAAAACTGGCTCTAATTCTCCTTACATTAAGCGGGGAGTTATCTCCCATGTTTGCTTCTGTGAATGTTTGGTTGATATATTTTACATGCTGCCAAAACAGCTTTTTAGATGATACGAAAATAAAAAAACGGCAAGAAATTGTGGTCTCACTCATGAGGAAATCATGGGATTGCTTACTGACAACAATCCTGTTGATGGTAAAAAGAAAGTTTCTGAGGCAGAAAGTGATTCAGAAGAGGACGAAACATACACGTAATACAGTGATGGGTATGATAATTCACTGAATAGTTGTATTGATTAGAAAAAATAAACCACCCAAGAAACATTAACCATTTATACTACAAAAATACTTAAGTGCATAGATTTTGACAAGTTCAAATTCCTCTATCATGTTACCATGGGAAGTGTATAAAATTTCTTGTAATTCTATCATAATGAGATGTTATTTTTAACAAATATGGTAAGTACCCTTATGCGCCACATTTTCAGAAGGCAACCTTTGGCCAGTCCAGCAACGGTCCTGAGGCAAGCCCCATCACAATAGAGTTTTTTTCTTGTTTCATGAAAGAGATTTACTTTTTTATTTTACGAAGAAGGTTGTTGAAATCATTTTTAGTGTCAGGCTCATTAGCTCAGTTGGTTAGAGCGCCATGTTGATAACACAGAGGTCGTGGGTTCAACACCCATGTGGGCCACATGATTATCTAGTGAGTCCCATTAGCATGGTTGGTTAAATGCTGTGCTGAAAGCATGAGGATTTGGGGCTTGATTTTATGCAGGCCACATTTCAAGTGACTGCTGCTTGAATTGGATGGAACACAGAGTTGTTCAAGTGTGGTGAATTCCTCTTGAATAAACTTCAGACTACTGCATGACATGAACAGCATATGGATGGAACACATGTCTGAGGACCTGGCACATTAATCCAACATTCAGTCTGACCTGGCATCAGCGAATCAAAGAGGAACAATTAACCTATTCACTCCTCTTCTCCTCCCCTTATCCACCAATTTCCAACTGGAATAAGGATAAGATGATGGAGTGAAAGGGTTAATTTCTGTCCATGTAATGTGGTGTCAGACAGGGAGTGGAAGGAGTTTTAGGTTTCAGACCTCGTCTGAACCCTGGATAGATGAAAGAGGCTTGGTGCTGACCACCATTTTAATGTGGCTGCTAGACGGGAATGCTTTCAGCAAGTGTCTTCTGAATGATAGTGTTGTTTTAGTTGAGGCAAGAGTATGTTGGTTTTGCTTTTTTGCAGGTATTATTTATCCAGAATATGAGTGCTTGTCTTAATTGTCATGTTTTGATTGATTTAATTTTCTTAAGCTCACTAGACGGTAACTAAGTAGTTTCCTTCCTTACCCCTCTCGCAATTTTTTTTTAACTTGAATAAAAAAAATCCTTTTCATTGCAAATTTTTTTTCTTTCAACTATTATTATACGGTGGTGTGTTTTTATCCATCCAAGGCGAAAGCGCATCGATCATTTCCCCACCTGCACCTCCCCCCTTTGATTTAGAATGATTTTCTATAGTGTTGTTGAACAAGAGGGTTACTTTTCTTTAAGCTGAAATTTCACTGTCATGCTTTTGAGGTGAAATTTACATATGTATGTGTGTGTGTGTGTGTGTGTGTGTGTGTGTGTGTGTGTGTGTGTGTGTGTGTGTGTGTGTGTGTGTGTGTGTGTGAGAGAGAGAGTTTAAAATTTGTTACATAAAATACCAATAACAATGATGTAGCCAGTGCATTTGACAGAAGAATTAAGAGATTCATTTTTCATAATTTGTCAGTGTCAGGACTGCAACTCCAATAATTACGAAAACAAATAGTATAGTGCTGTGTTTTTAAAGAGTAAATGTACTGTTTCTGGTTTAGTGAAAGAAATGCTTACGATGGAAGTGGAGGAGAGGGGAGGGAGCTGGCAGTGTGTGAACTTCGTGCCCCATTTCACTATTTCCATGTACCTGGGAATTGGAAATGTGTTATTTTATACCCAAGTCTGATGGGAAAAGATTAATCTCCTTTGCTTGACCAATTCTATGGCTGCTGTGGTTAAAGTATCTGAAATTTAAAGCTGAAATAAAAGAAAATCTTAGAGTTATAGATAAGATTAAGTCTAAAATACCTCTGGCTACTGGTGTAAGACATTTAAAGAGTTTGTGCCTGTAGGTATATTCTTTCATCACCAGACGGTTACAATGTCCATTTTCAAGGAAAACAGGATACACTCTAGGCTCTCCTTGCATTGTCAAATCTTGTTGTTGGTAAATTATTATGTGGGAAAATGTTTTTGACAAAATGTATTTGAAGGAATTGTATTGTATTGTGCATGAGAACTTGTGACCCTCATGTTAATTCTTATCAAGTTGGCTTGATGTAACAAAGCTGTACATCTACTGTTTGAACATCTTCACAGTCATCTTCGTTTCCATCTGTGCGCCGTCATATCTCAGTTTCTCCATCACATGTACCATGTAGTCATCGTTCTTGCAGCAGTGCGTGTGTACATGGGAATAATTTATCAGATGGTTGGGAAAGGCATGTGACATAGACATAAAAATCACTTTTTGTTGTACAATATGCTCCGTATAAAAGCAGCACTTAGGGTTTTTTGCAATTATCCACACCAAATATGTGTAAAATGTGTCTGATAAGAACAGTCCTGGCCTTTTTATATGTTTGAGAACATTGTGTTGGATTACTGCAGTGTGTTGGATTACTGCAGTGTTTGTACCCTTTTCAGATCATACGGTCACAGACCTGTCAGTTTTTGTATTGATCCCCAAGCCGAAGTTTGTGCTTTTATCTTTCATATCTGCTAGGACAGGGCAGCTAGTTCCATGTCAGATGTGATTGTGTAAATATTACTCTAGTGCCAGTTAAATGGATGTATTATGTGGAAAAGTTAAAAAAATCTTTAGTTTTATTTCAGAAATGGTGCTTGTGTTTGTGAAAGATTGTGAGTGCGCTTGGAAGTTTTTGTCTTTTGTGTTAGTATGAAGTTGGTAAGGGCCATTTAGACAGTTTCTTAGTTGCATGTAATAGGCCTAAGTCACATGGCATTTTTAATACAGTATTGAGATTGTGCAGTTAGAATGTAAACATCTCTCCTTCAGTGGATAGTTTGGTGCTAGTACTGATTTTCTTCCTCCTTCAAGCAAGCAATTGCAGTAGTTTGCACCTGTCATTAAAGTGTTTCTGGGCACATGATGGCCAGTTTGTATCCAAGATTCTGTTTAAAGGAGGACTTTACTGAGAAGCTCCAAGGCTTCTGTTGTCATTCTCCTGGAAGGGTTTTTCTTCCTGGCCTCAATATTTTCCAAGAGGTTAACCCTTTGACTACCTTACTCTATCTACCAGCTTCCTACATTGTCAGCCATGACAGCAAAGCAAAAACCTAACCCTTTCATTCCCTAGCCCTATCCACCAGCTTCATGCAGGAAGTTGGACAGGGTGAGGGAGTAAAAGAGTTAAAGTTTTTGCAGTTAGTGGATAGGGTGCAGGAGTCACAAAGGGTTTATGATCAGTGTCCCTGCAATGTTGCCCCTCTGTTGTCAGGGAGGATCTGTTGATTCAAGTGTTCTTTCAGTGTGTAGCCTCATGTTCATGCTCTCACTGGTGTAATTCTTGTCACACTTATTGTAGAAAATATATACATGACTCGAGCATTGTCTTGGGGATGAACCAGTTGGGATCTCATTGTGTTGAATGGTTTGTGGTAGTGTTTTTACAGGGAATTTCCTACACATTTTCCCAATAGACCTTTCACATTGAGTAGTGGTGGAGGTATTGTCTTGTCTTCTTCAGTCAACTCCCATGGTCATTAGGGAGAATGACAAGTTGAAGAACCAGTCCATATTACCACTTGAATGACATGCTTCTTGACTTGGTCTGTCTTTCTCTTGCTGTTTCTGTGTGCTGTCCATGTTGACAGCTGAATGTTCATTGTGATACGTAGAGTTCAACTACTGGTCTGTGTACATGGGGTCGTGGTATACAGTTAAGGTTGTGGTGCCATCATTTTGGACATTAAGCGTGCAGAAATGCCTGCTCTTTGGGTCTGTTGTCAATTTGACCAGTTGGTCCATGTTGGTTGGTTGATTTGTCTGAACTGTCTCTGTGTCACTTAATTTTGTGAATGAGATTTTTTGTGTCAATTTTGTGAATGGGATTTTTGGATGATGGAGACATGAATCCAGTGCACTGTATTTGGAAAAGAAGGCACTCCGTGTCCTTGTCCTCAGAAAATCTGAGACATCCACAAAATTATGTATTACACAAAACAGTTCACACACCATATCAGTCTCATAGACCAAGATGTCAGACTGACTGTTGGCCCAAACAAAAGCATTTCTGCACACTTCAGTGCATGTTTGAAGTGATGGCACCACAACATTAACTATATACCATAACCCCATGTACACAGACTGGTAGTTAAACTCTATGTGTAACATGAACATTCAGCTGTCACAACTGTCTGCAACACAGCTATCAACATGGACAGCACAAAGAAAGAGCAAGAGAAAGACAGAACATGTCAAGACACATGTCATTCAAGTGTTTTCACATGGACTGCTTCTTCAACCTGTCATTCCCCACAAGACCACTGGAGGTGACTGAAGACAAAACCATACCTATTTCACTATTGTATGTGATAGGGTCTACTAGGAAAATTTGTAGGAATTTTAGAGTGAAAGCCTACCATAATATGTTCAACATACCATGATCCCAACGAGGGTCCATCCCAAAGGCAAGAAAAGCTTGAATCATTTATCATATTTGTCATGAATGCAACAAGAATTGACTCCCGCAGCCTATCCACCAACCCCAAAAACTTGACCCTTTGACTCCCTCACCCTATCCACCAGCTTCCTGCAGGAAGTTGATGGATAGGGTGAGGGACTCAAAGGGTCAAGTTTTTGGTTTGCTGACATTGCTGTCAATGCAGGATACTGGTGGGCAGGGTGCAGCAGTCAAAGGGTTTACTACAGTGGTGAGACAGCAAAAACACAGGGCAACACAATGAATCATTTATCATATTTCTTGTCATGAGTGTGACAAGAGCAGTAGTGAAACAGCAAAAACACAGGGCAACACAATGAATCATTTATCATATTTCTTGTCATGAGTGTGACAAGAACAGTAGTGAAACAGCAAAAACACAGGGCAACACGATGAAAGAATGCCTGAGAGTCAACAGATCTTCCCTGACAACAGTTGGGGAACATTTCAGGGACATTGGTCACAACATTTCTTGGGGAAATAGCTACACTAGGGCCAGGAAGAATTAAGGGTTCCAAATAAAAGACCAAGGAAGCCTTAGAGATGATACAGACCAATCCATCTTTGAACAGACAATGAACTGCCCAATATGTAGGCCTACCCAGCAAAATCTGCACAAGAAGCAAGAGGATTTTGGTGCCAATATCAATCCCTCCACACGCTAAAAAAGTGAGAAGGCAGAAAATGTTAAATTGCACAAAACAATCCACCATGAAGACGAGATATGTCTTGGATGCAAGTAACAAATTACAGACAGCAAAAACTGTCCAGTTTGAATTGGCAAATGGAAAAAGAAGGTGAACACGCACACACTTCATCAAGTTGATGTGTTTATTTTTGGCATCACCTGAATTCTACTGGTCTAGAGCGGTGAGATGTGGGGATACAGTGACCACCACACAACACCAGCTGCCATCAGTCACATGTCACTGAACAAGGCACAGTGCCTTGCCCTGTCTGCTCAGTGCACACAACTTCTTTCTTCTACAGTTCTAGCATAATATTAATGCCACAAAAAAATGCAACTTGCCATATTTACATAACTACACCTGAAAATGACAATAAAGGACTCGACACAGCAGTGCTGAAAATACCACCAACTCAATTTCTGAAAATGAATGTACTGGTCACGTTACTGTTATAACTGTATAACGATTCCTTTCCGTTTACGTTTTTCTATCCAAAGTACAATATCAAATCAAAATGTTTCATCTTAGCACAAAGTAGAATGTCAAGAAGATGAAAGGGTTACCACAAAAAAGTCTGGTTCTTATGATTGAAGGCAAAGGTACAGTTTTCTTTTTGATGAAAATGAATACTACATGCTGACCAACAAGAAGAGCACAGAATAGTGTTTACTACTAAAGTCCCCAAAACAAAACTGTGAGAGCTGACATTACGGCAGCTGCAGTGAACTTGTGCTCGGTTACAATACTATACAACTTCTTGCCTTCATGAAGACCACAGAGACTAGAGACCAGCTCTAGCTGAGGACAATGACAGTTTCATACCATAATCTACTATCAAACAACTGCATACAGTAAACACACAGTGCTAAAATGCTACGGCCCTATGGCCACATGTCCATTACATTATAGTATGATGTTATTAGTGTTGGTGGCAAAACAGCTCCCCCTATCCCCCTTAAAAAGAAAGAAAAAAAAAAAAAGCACTAGTCACAGATATTCACACAACACTATCGCTCTACCAGAGAAAACATGAAGTCGATGATCAAAATGTCTTGTCTGCTGTGATGATGCAAAAATCGCTTTTTATCTTGTGCTGTGATGACAAACGTCACTTTCACAGAAGATGAAATCGGTACAATGTGTGAAAACGGTCAATGCTAACTTGACTGAAAAAGGGATGTCAAATTGGCTTTCATACTGCAGCATAGACTTAACATACTGGGGATGAACTGATCAGAAACCTACAATCTGTCCTTGCATTAACCATCTGAAATAGTGAATGTTTGCAAGGACAAGGCAAAACTGGTACGCACAGATCCTTAACATTAACTGCTGAGCTATAAAAGATAAAAAAACTCTATATAAAGAGAACCCATTTACAGAATTTCTCTGCTAGCAGTGATCTGAAATGCCTGAAATTTGTGAAAGGGGAGGGGGGGATCATGGTAATGATAAACATTCACTGATAGTGACTTGAAATGTTAGAACAAATAATAACAGTACCGATGAATATTTACAAGCTGATGTTTAAATTAAGACAAAAACGTGAAGAAATGTAGCAGCGTATGGCATCTGTTAAATCTGAATAATTATTTACATCATGTCAGATGACTACAGCTCATCTGTATTGCACACCAAAAATTCTGTTTTGTTCCTTTTCTTCAAATACAAAATTGTCTGGGAAAAGATTCTGCCGTTAATGAAAAAGCAAGTATTTCAGCCTAAGAAATCTAGCAATACAGTCTGCTGAAACTTGTGCAAAGAACATCATCCCACCTGCTTATAACTCATTTATCCATTTTCTAGAAATGCATGTGATCTAGAATTGTAAATACAGCTGTAAATAATTCTCACAGCAGCTAAGGAAAAGTGATATATCAAAATGTGAAAACTGTACACATATTGAGGTAAATGACAGGATGAAGACTGAAAATGCTCTGTGAAAGAGGAAAAAGCAAAAGCAACAGTATATGAGGGTCATCCTATGAATAGCGAGAACGTCTTATTAAAAAGTAACTGTCACAGTGTTTTGAGACATTACACTCGCCTGGCACAAATATTCTATGATCTAATAATGAAATTACTTGACATGTTTCATGCCGTCATGTAGTGTACAGTCATTCCAAACATCATAGCCACATTTAGTGTTAAAAAACAGCATGCTTGAATTTTATAAGGGAATTCTAGTGCAGATTACTAAAAACAATACAAAGTGTATGTGGGACACCACCTCTTTCACAGGCTGCATTCATAAGTGGGTGTCATTCTTTTAAGTTGGACAAAATGATGTGAAAGGCAAGCATAGTCCGGGTAGGCAAAGTGAAGCTATCAAAGAGGAAATGTTCAAAAAGTTACAGAAATTTGGTTAAAGACAGGCAAATAATGTGCTAAAAGATCACTCATGGCACTGAACTGGTCAAAGACCAGTTCATGCATTTTTAACAAGTAAATTTGGAATAAGAAGAGTTTCAACAAGATCGGACCTGCATATCTAACTGAAGATCAAAAATGGGCACATCACTGATATAGAGACAGTTCAACAGATTCAAAAATGAGGGTGACAGCTTTTTAAATCTAACAGTCCCATCAATGACACCTGGAACTGATGCTTTTAAAGAGACTATCATCAGAATGCCGCACTCGTCTTTCCAAGGCCACCAAGTTGAAAAGAAAGGAAGGAAATTTAGAGGTGGTATGTGCCTATGTTAACATGGGGCTATTGACACTTATATTATTAAATGGGACAATCTGTTTAAGACTGCTACAAGATGTTTCTGATGGAGATAATAAGATCTGCAATCCAATAGAAATGTAAAACTGTTAACCGATTTACCACTAACATTGCATGACAGCGCATCTTGCCACAAGACAGAGAGGATAATATCACAAAGCAGAGACGATAACATTGCAAAGTACAGACGATAACATCACATGATGAAGTTGTATCATTGGAGAATTTAACCGTTCCTGGCCTATTCACCAGAAATAAGTCCCCTAGATCTTGATCTATTGCCCAAGCTGAAAAAACAAACAAACAAAAAACATACAAGGTGGACGTCCCTATAATTTAGAGATGACTAGAAAGCAGAGGTGGCCAAGCAGGTACAACATACCAACTCTTTTCTCAACAGATAGGAACAAGTCATTCAGGAGAAGGGATGTTACACTGAAAGAATATAGAAATATGTTGATCATTACTTTATTTCTTTACATTTCTATAGGCATATTCTCACTATTTAGTGGATGATCTATAGACATTTTCTCACTATTTATTTGATGATCCTCATATTCCAACACTCTACACAAGTGGAACACCAAGGACTTGAAAATGGGGTGGACAATGCTGACCACTACCACAATACTCATGAAGAGTGACTAACACACATATCCCTACCTGACACAGCACAGCACAGCACAGCACAGCACATCAACCCAGTGAAATGAAAGACTTGTGGGTCACGCGTCCTGAATTTACTACACTGCAACCATCCTCTCTCTCTCACTCTCTCACTGCCTACCCTCCGTCTTTCACTGATTCGCATGTTACACCCTTTTTCACATACAAGCACACACATACATGCACATACACTTGATGTGGCCTCTACCCCACTGGCTTTTCTGAAGACAAACCAGTGATGAAACTTCTGTGATCAGTGAATCACAGATGCCCCCCTGTGCTGCTATCAAACTTTTTACCTTCAATTCACAATGCTCCCTTCTCTCCTTGCATCAAGATGCAAACCAACAAGCAAGTGTAAGATCTAACTCTTGAGACACATTTGGATATACACACTAACACATGCACATGCCCTTGTACAAAAATGCCAACATCCACATACATGTACATGCATTTACAGAATAAATGCACATCACTAGATACACGACATACTGTAAAATGTCTCAAAAAGTTTTGTACAAATACAAAAACTGTTGGCAAGCATATGCTGTTTGCATCCCTGGGACTGTTGATACGTGTTCCGATGATGAGAGCTACACACAATATCTAAAGAAAAGTTGTTTGAGCTACACAAAGGATGTCCTGATAATAAATGAGCTACAGTGAATGGGTAAGTCACAAACACACCAGTCCGTGTCTTCACACTGTTCTTCACAGCACTTTTTTTTCCAATCCCCCCCCCCCCCGCCCCCCACTGTCCATGTCTATGATTTGTGGCTCCTGTCGCACACAAGTTCCCCCAACAGATATGAGACGTGACACAATTCCCTGTTGGATGAAGTCCCAACAAATGGTCCAATATACCAGAGACACGACACATGTCAAGTCTAAACAGGAAGTTCTGCAGGAAGCTGGTGGCCAAAGTGAAGGAGTGAAAGGGTTAAACTGTATTTTAATCACAAGTGGCCCACGTCTCCACGCAGGTCTGCAAAAAAGTTGATGGCTGCTTTAGTTCAAACCTCTGTGCCATCAGGGAGCCCTGGTCGCATCATGACAGGAGCACGAGGTTTGAGGCGTTGGAGCAAGGGGGAGGAGGTGGAGGAGCCTGTTGGATAGGGGCGGGGATGGACAGGGGGAGGGACAGGCTGAGGGCTCTGAGTCTGGCCCAGGTTGTCGTCTCGGCTTCCAGAGCTTCCAACACTGCCTGACACCTGAAACACCATAACACTTAAGAATCTTACATTCACAACGCAGTTTGTGTGTGTGTTTTTTGTTTGTTTGTTTGGTTTTTTTTTGACAGGTTTGACCCACTACAAATATTCAATCAGGTTTGACCCACTACAAATATTCACTCTTCTTGTGAGGACTTCCTCATGTGTAATGAGTAATCTTTTATTTTGTTACTTACTTTTGGTGCATTTGTGTCTGTTTATGCACCCACAAGATTTGTACACAGTGCCCAGTAACGCAAGCTTGGATTGCTGCAGCATACCCAAGCTGATTCGAACAAAACCGACATAACCAGACACGAGGAAACAAACCCCATTGTTGCATGTTGAAAAAAAAAAAGTGATGAAAATCCATGAAGATAGAAGGAAAAAAAAAAATCTGAATTTGGTTTTAACGTTGAATTCAAAAAACAGTCTTCACGCAAATAACCTTACGTTTGCAACATAGTAATATTTAAAGAAACCTCCTCTATCTGAATACTATCTTATGCCCATAATCCTGTAGTATCTTATGCCTGTAATATTGTGTCTTATGCCACTTTATCTTATGCCTTTTACACGGTATCTTATGCCTTAACACTTTATCTTATGCCTTTTACACGGTATCTTATGCCTTAACACTTATGCCTGTAACACTTTATCTTATGCCTGTAACACTGTATCTTATGCCTTAACACTTATGCCTGTAACACTTTATGTTATGCCTATAACACTGTATGTTGTGCCTGTAACACTGTATCTTATGCCTTAACACTTACCCCTTTAACACTTTATCTTATGCCTGTAACACTATCTTATGCCTGTAGCATTGTGTCTTACATGTGTAACAAAGTGTCTTACACCTGTAAAACAGAGTACCTTACAATCAGTCACCCTGGTGTAGTGGTTAACTCAACGAATAACTGACTGGAAGACTGTGGGTTCTAATCCCCATCAGTTGGTTTAAAAATCATAGTGGGATTTTTCAGCTCCAATTGGCTCCTATCCAGACTTGAGCATGCTATGAGCTCATTGAGAAGATCGGGACCAAACAATCAAGTCCTTACTTCACAGATGAGTCACTGGGGGTGTTGTTCAAATTATCTGACCAACACCATGGATGTCTGCATCTCCTGGCCTGGTTGGTGCCAGGATATGTAATGACAATAAGTGTAGAGTACTGCCCTGTCATTGTCTATTCATTGCCCATCTTAATACCAAAATCATTCTGGTCGTGTCAGCTTGGTGTTTCATATGTCCTGTCCCCTCCTTGTTTCAAGACCTTGCCAGCCCTTGGGGTTCTGAGAAGGCTTGAGAAGACAGTTAGATATGAAATTGTGTGATGAATATCTCTTGAACAATTTCCAAATTCAAACTCTCCACATATAGTTCGAAGGAACTGTGCCATGAATCCCCCTTAAATGAACTCCAAATTTTAACTCTATAATACATACAAAACCTTCCACACTGGAAACTCATTTACCTGTGCTCACACATATGCTTACACATCAATATTCCATGTTCATCTGTTACACAACACCACTATTAAGTACAGCATGATACACAGAGAACCAAACTTGACAGAATATGCATACAGATATAAAAGTTGAACCTTGTAAGTTAAAATCTACCACATCCATGTTAAAAATCAAAACAATACAGAACAACCCAGTTAATGTTACTGTAAATTTAACAAATGACAAAAAAAACATATCACATAACAGTGGATTCTATATCCACTATGACTGTCTCATCCATGTTAACCCTTTGACTCTCGAACCCTATCTTCCAACAGCAGGAAGCTGGTGGACAGGGTGAGGGAATCAAAGGGTTAATTTTTTTGCTAACATGGCTTACAATGCAGAATGTTGGTGGTCAGGGTGCGGGAATCAAAGGGTTAAAACACACTGCTAGCTCATGTCACACACCCATGACCAACATTCAAACTTATCAATGTCCACGTATCCATTTCCACACACGTTCATTTCACACATTGTTCACATCCACACACATCACCTGATTCACACTGTTCACATCCACACACATCCCTGATCCACACTGTTCACATATACACACATCCCTGATCCACATTGTTTACATCCACACACATCCCTAATCCACACTGTTCACATCCACACACATCCCTAATCCACACTGTTCATATCCACACACATCCCTGATCCACACTGTTCACATCCACACACATCCCTGATCCACATTGTTCACATCCACACACATCCCTGATCCACATTGTTCACATCCACACACATCCCTAATCCACAGTTCATATCCACACAATCCCTGACCCACGCTGTTCATATCCACACACATCCCTGATCCACACTGTTCACATCCACACACATCCCTGATCCACATTGTTCACATCCACACACATCCCTGATCCACATTGTTCACATCCACATACATCCCTGATCCACACTGTTTACATCCACACACATCCCTGATCCACACTGTTCACATATACACACATCCCTGATCCACATTGTTTACATCCACACACATCCCTAATCCACACTGTTAACATCCACACACATCCCTAATCCACACTGTTCATATCCACACACATCCCTGATCCACATTGTTCACATCCACACACATCCCTGATCCACATTGTTCACATCCACACACATCCCTGATCCACACTGTTTATATCCGCACACATCCCTGATCCACATTGTTCACACACACATCCCTGATCCACATACACACACATCCCTGATCCACATTGTTCACATCCACACACATCCCTGATCCACACTGTTCACATCCACACACATCCCTGATCCACATGCATCCCTGATCCACACTGTTCACATCCACACACATCCCTGATCCACATTGTTCACATCCACACACATCCCTGATCCACGCTGTTCATATCCACACACATCCTTGATCTACATTGTTCACATCCACACACATCCCTGATCCACATTGTTCACATCCACACACATCCCTGATCCACACTGTTCACATCCACACACCCCCCTGATCCACACTGTTCATATCCACACCATTCATATCCACACACATCCCTGATCCACATTGTTCACATCCACACACATCACCTGATCCACACTGTTCACATCCACACACATCCCTGATCCACATTGTTCACATCCACACACATTCCTGATCCACATTGTTCACATCCACACACATCCCTGATCCACATTGTTCACATCCACATACATCCCTGATCAACATTGTTTACATCCACACACATCCCTGATCCACACTGTTCACATATACACACATCCCTGATCCACACTGTTCACATATACACACATCCCTGATCCACATTATTTACATCCACACACATCCCTAATCCACACTGTTCACATCCACACACATCCCTGATCCACACTGTTCACATCCACACACATCACCTGATCCACTGTGTTCACATCCGCACACATCCCTGATCCACATTGTTCACATCCACACACATCCCTGATCCACACTGTTCACATCCACACACATCCCTGATCCACACTGTTTACATCCACACACATCCCTAATCCACACTGTTCACATCCACACACATCCCTGATCCACACTGTTTACATCCACACACACCCTGATCCACATTGTTCACACACACCCCTGATCCACACTGTTCACATCCACCCCTGATCCACACTGTTCACATCCCTGATCCACACTGTTCACATCCACACACATCCCTGATCCACACTGTTCACACACACCCCTGATTCACACTGTTCACATCCACACACATCCCTGATCCACACTGTTCACATCCACACACATCCCTAATAATCCTTACCTGTGTGTGTCCATACACAATCAATATTTACATGTATGTCAGACAAAAACCGTAGCCAGTGCATTCCCTAACCATGTGCTCATCTCTCCACAAAACAACCTACAATTATTTTACTTTGAAAGAATTCCCAGTGTATGCTACATCTACAAGATCGTCATATACAACCTTCAGCTCTCTTTCTGCTCATGGCCGATTCCATACTTACAAAATTTCATGTGCTCTGTGATAAAGATATCCTACATAACAAATATATGTTTAAGTGCACCTACAAATCACTTCAACCACTAAACACAAACTCCATCACATTCACATCTTGATCAAATGCTGAATGTAATGGCAGCCCACATATCTCCCCCTCACCAGTAATAAGAATGAATTGTCTATATGGCCACCGAAAGTAAATATCTTGTCCAGAATGGGAGCTTAGTTTCAGTTCAAAACACAATTGATAGTCATCACTATGAAATCTTGAATTGCTTGTTTTTTTTAAAGCACTTAAACGCTTCTT
This sequence comes from Monoplex corrugatus, assembly GCA_030674185.1. Classification (NCBI taxonomy): domain Eukaryota; kingdom Metazoa; phylum Mollusca; class Gastropoda; order Littorinimorpha; family Ranellidae; genus Monoplex; species Monoplex corrugatus. The sequence continues at coordinate 72,900,582 of CM060312.1, read as the reverse complement.
TTCATCTTTAGGATCCAAGCCCTCAACCCTTCTTTAAGTACGAAAATTCATTAATTGGTCAGTCAAGAGTTGTTTCTCTCCTCCTCCTAATAAAGACATCTGTTAAGTGTTAAAGTAGTTTATTCAGAGTATAATTACCCTTTTGACTCCCTCAACCTACCCACCAGCTTGCATCAACTTTCTGCAGGAAACTGATGGTCTGGCTGAGAGAACCAAAGGATTAAGAGCGATTGACTCCATCGCCATCACATCTTGATCAAATGCTGAATGTAATGGCAGGTAACATTTATAGGCCATTTTATCAGGAAAGGGGAATGGGAGCACCTGGTCACAACAGGAAAGCTGGAGGGAAAGAGAACACCAAGTAGACCCAGAGAAAAATATTGGACGGACTTGTAGAATGGCTGAGGACAGACAAGGTGGAAGATGTGCTATGATCGCCAACGCCATGTGGCAAGGCACTTGATGATGATGATGATGAGACTTTGTCTTAAACTTGGGTATCAATGCCTTTTAGGCGCCCAGTGTGAAAGTCCAATGTGTTAAAAATTGAAACAGCACTGTGAAGACCCCAATTTCCATATGAATGTTCAGTATTTGTAAGTAGACCTACTAAGTGCACCAGCCCCACTTTCTGAACATTACGGTAACTTTTGTTAACAAAGTATAAAAGTTCCATTTCCTTAGTGTCAACAGTCCATGATTGCAAATACCAAGTGCACAAAGTGTTCTACCCAGTTCCCTTATCACTTCCTCCCCTCCCCCAGATTAGATGAACAAAGTAGTACTTTACCCTACTACTGCCCTGTCATACTTGTGCAGCAGTGTTGATGATGTACCCACATACCCAGAGAGAAGTGCCAAATAGGTAACATATATAAATAAAGCAAAAATGTTAAAACCTTTGTAACATCATCCCAAAAGTTTCACTTTAAAGTCAAACATGACTGAAGTGACAATTACTACACATAAACATGTGTTTTCAGCGTTATGAAAGGGAAGACAATGAAAAAACACCAGTGGGGAAAGACAGGGGGGCCTTAAGAATCAAGAAATCATCATACCGTTTCTTTCATCAGACTGACTGCTTCACCTTGAAACATTTGGAAAAACAACAGCCATGGACACCACACACTTCAAAACACAAACTGAAACGGCAGTATATGATGGCTACTCCATTAACCTCACACCAATGAACAGTCACAAGTACAGAAATCTAGCAAAGAGCTGCATTATATTAATAATAATAATAATAATAATAATGATAATAATAATAATATTTACAAGGCGCCAAACCTTGATTCAAGAATCAAATCATGGCGCATGCTCTCATCATATACCAACAATCAAAACTCCAGGCACAAAATGCATGCAAACTGGTAGAGGGAAGACGCAAGGAAAATGGGGTGTGTGACCCCTGACCCGAGCCGTCATCCTACCTGTGTCACACACACACACACACACACATACGCACACACACAAAAGATGCTGAGCAAGCGTATGCTCAAGCCTGACAGACAAGTGACCCTTGACCCAAGTTGTCATCTTCTCTGTCACACGCACCATTATACATTGGTCCAACATATTCTCTCTTTTTCTCTTCTCTTTCCCCTTCCCTCTGTTACTCACTTTCTCAGTCATGTCAAGGACCTGAACAAAGGAATTCTCCTCACATGGAAACTGATGCTACTTTACGGAAAGAATCACTGACCATGTCTCTTAAACACACACACACAAACACTGTACACACAAGCATACACACACACATAATATATGTTTAACAAAAAGAAATGTACTCACCACTCCACTGTCTAAGGAAGCACCGCTGTTACCTCTTTTCATGCCGGGATCTACCGAGGAAAATGAACATTGTTAAGATGGACCATCACAATGAGACTTCAATTATGAACAGAACCAAAACATCTTCCACAGAAAATAAATATTGTGAGATGGACCATCACAATGAGATTTCAATTATGAACAGAGCCCAAACATCTTCAATAGAAAATAAATACTGTAAGATGGACCATCACAATGAGATTTCAATTATGAACAGAACCCAAACATCTTCCACTGAAAATAAATATTGTAAGACAGACCATCACAATGAGATTTCAATTATAAACAGAACTGGAAACAATGTGCAATTTTATTTTTTTCAAGTCCAACAAAAGTAAATATAATGTGCATATTCATAAACTGATATACTGATTCTGTAGGTGAAGAGCACTATGTGGTTTCTGATTCCATGTATACCTTCCCATTTCCCCACCCACCCACCTACAATTCTTAGTGACCTCAGTTCTGATGATTCTTTTGACCTTAAAAAATAGGCCCTACAAACTGATAGTGTATGAATTTCATCATCTTTCTTTATTCTCTTTACTCGTCTAACGACAGTAATCATTTCCACTTTTGATGGTGTCTGGTTACACTGATTTAACCCTTTGACTCCCACTCACTGTCCACCAGCATCCTGTACTTGTCAACCATGCTAACAAAGCAAAAACTTAACCTTCTGACTTCCTCACCATATCCACCAGCTTCCTACAGGAAGCTGGTGGATAGAGTGAGGAAGTCAAAAGGTTAAGTTTTTACAATTGGTGCACAGGCTGCGGGAGTCAAAGGGTTAACGAAGAAGATCCTGTAAAAGTGAAAGTAATGTTCAATACAAAAGATCGGAACTCTGATGAAGGGCTGACTGAAAGTCAGTTTACACACAAGAAACACATAATTACATATATAATCTTTGATAGCAAAATACGAGTGGTGATTGTGAAGTAATCGTTGGTTATAAACTTTGTTAATTATTGAACAGAATCTAGAATACAACAACACTATACTGTTAAGTTAGTAATGGGAAGGGTGGGGAAAATTACAAAACATGTCTGAAATCACAACAGCATACATGTTTAATACAAAATGCGCCTCTGAAAAAAAACAACAACGCATCTACTTCATTATGGCATCATAAACAACGGCATAAACAAAGCAGACTACACTAAGCACATATCAGCAAAAATGGCACTGCATTCCGGCACTTTATACACATAGCATGACTATAGTTTCTAGATCAGCAAAAACTGAAACACACTGCATTAAAAAAGCTACAGTGATATTAAACTCAAAATGCACACCAACATAATTTGCAATCTTCAATTAAAGATTTGAAATAAAAAAAAAGCATATGATTTACAAAACAATTAAGCAAAACATACTACTATGTAAGCTACATATTTAGGTACAGTAGCACTAGTAAACCATTCTGGCATGTCAGAGGCAGTGCATGTGAACACACACACACACACACACACACACACACACACACACACACACACACACAAACAAATAATCAAATGGCATAAAAAAAACCACTGCAACAATGGTAAAACAAACAGCAGGTGAAGCGAAATGTGTGAATGAACAATGGAAACAAAACAGCCAGCATAAAGAATGAAATGTAAAAAGTTTGGTCATTACACGATCGCCGATCCATGACTGGAAAAGAGATCTCCAGACATCATGTTACAATAACATCCATGTACATGGCAAGTCTACTCACAATTTCTACTTCTTCCAACCCTCAAATCCTCTACACCACAGCCGTTTCCCATTTAAGCCTCTAACCCATCCCCATTTCTCAATTCTACTTCAATTTACTATTCATTCATTGTTCAAGATTGATAGAGTACAACTGTCACAAAAATTAAAAAAAGGGCTTGTATTTAACAGATCCCACCACCACCTTTGAATCACTACTCCATCTTAAAAACAAGTGACTACACTAATCAATATGTCTATGCTAACTCTACTCCATCTTGGGTGGGCGTGCATGCTGGGTGTTTTCATGTTTCCATAAGCCATAAGACAATGACATGACTTAAAAGGATCTTTAACAGGCTTAACGGGCATATTTCATGTTCTGTGTCCGCATACACACACAAAGGGGGGTTAGGAACCAACAGGTCTGCACACATGCTGACCTAGGAGATGTAAAAACATTCCATCTTTTCTTTAGGCAGGATCAAACACCAGACTTTCTCAGTGGAAGTCTGATGTCTTATCCATCTGACTTTCAAATGTGTCAATAAGCCATCTCTGATATAGGTACACCACAACAAACTATGACTACAGCATATACCACAATAATTAATTCATTCATTATCCAAGTAAACATTTCTCTGTCTGCTCCCGGTACACCCCCCCCCCCCCCCCCCCAACCACCCTGTCCATTCAACTCTTCTTCCCCTTTCACTGAACATTCCTGCTAACAAGCCCTATACAACTCCATATATATCAAACTCTCTTCTGTACTTTAAATGATACTGCTGACCTGGCCAAAAATAATATGAAACAAAAGATTGCTGCTGAGAACATGTGCACAGCTGTGAACTTTATTTGACATAAGATATAAAAAGGGTCTATGCTACAGACATGTTAATGTGTATTGTTACCGCATTCACCTGTATGAGCACTTCACCATCAGCCTAACCTACCACCACCAACAACCTCAACCCCCTTCAGTGCTCGCTGCATGCTCGGTTTGCAACTATGCATGTTTAACAACTATGTTCATGTCCCACCCACACTTAGTGACTAATGGCTTCCATACTAGCTTAACCATGCGGCTCCCTCATCCTGTCCATCAGTCAGTTATACAGAAGTCACAGCTGTACTTACTCTTTTATTCCTTGTAACAACATGTGTGATTTGAACTGAAATGGCTATTCTGTCTGCCCCAAACATCCTGACGCTATGAAATCCATGTTATGTGTGATACATTGTAAGTAGTTTACACACACACAGGTCAGCAGAAGCAGTACAATGTTAACTGACTACAAACGTA
>CM060312.1:72880736-72890736 GCA_030674185.1 Monoplex corrugatus | reverse complement strand
CAGCAGAAGATCATTGAAGAGGAAGACTTCACGTTGGTGCAGACCAATCTTCTCTTTCTTGTTGGGGTCATGCACCTCGTACAGGCGACAGTAACACACCAGGCGACGGTGAGACAGGGCCAGTTGCTGCACACACACACACACACACACACACACACACACACACACACACACACACACACACACAGTCTGTTTAAAATATCTATGAACAATTAGGACTACTACAGTAAGTGTGCGAGATGTATCTTTTATCAATATATATACATATATTTTTTTCAGGATCATTGCAGTAAGGAAAGTTTTCTTTGTGTTCACCTTTTTTTTTTCTTTTCTCTGTCTCATCTTCGCATCTTAATGGCCATAGAAACTGGTACAGTTTTCAAAATGCGATGATGTCAATGAGGATGATAATCATGATGCTATAGGGTTCCATCTATGACTGAGACAGTGTGATAGGCTGAAATCTATCGTGATGGACTGAAATCTATTTTTATTATCATAATATATCTTAGCATCACCCAGGCCCTTGAGCTACAGACACCTGAGTGTTAGTCAGAAGATTTGAGCAACACCCTCAGTGACACATCCGTGAAGTGGATGAGACTACTATATGGTCCCTGTCTTCCCAATGAGCCCTTAGCATGCTCAACTCTGGGTAGGAGCTGATAGGAGTCGGTTAGAGCTGAAAAATCCTATAATGATTTTTGAAGGGACTGATGGGGATTCAAACCCACAACATTCCAACTGGTAGTGCGCTGTGCTAACCACTATATCATGGCAACTGGTTATGCCCTTTATTATTATTTCACAATATATATAGTACTGTACCAATTATTTGTCACTGTTCTAATTCTGTCACCTTGCATAAGACAGTGACATACTGGATACCGATGAGACAATGGCAGTTACTGACAAGATACAGTACACCAGTCTGCTGTTTTGTATGATGTATCTCTGGCATTTCACCATACATTTAGCACTTCATTTAGCATTTCATTTATCTATTTAATTTGTTGTTGTTGTCATGATGGAAACGTGATATGATAATCAGGCTGGTATCTTTAAGGATAGTGCGACTCAGCAACACCCTTTCCTTCAATTAAACAAATTCAAATGTATGATTATGAGAAGAGACGATTTAGGGCTCACAAGTTCCTTGCTGACAGGGACTCATGACTTGTGTGACCAGGTCCACACACACACACACACACACACACACACACACACAGAGACATACATACATATATGCACATAGATAAAACACACACACACAAACAGACACACATGCATGCGCATACACACATACACACACACACACACACAGAAGTAGACACACACTCACCGGTTTCTTGCCCACAATGGTCTGCTCCACCTTCATGACCTGAGTCACCTGATCCACACCTGCCTTGAACTCCTGCTGCTTGATCCGCTCGTAGATCCCCCCCAACAGGTCAGGGTCAAGGTCATCCCCATCATCGATCCCTGAAACAATACAACAGTGTGACCTGGTCAGTGCAGTAGGCAGTCTTCTTCTTCTCCTCCTTCCACTACAAGACTGGATTCTCTCAGATCTTCCCTGCGCACAACATGCTCAGCAGAGGAAAAAAGCTCACACAAAAAGATGAAAGAGGTGTTGTCTACGTAGATCTGAAGGTAACAAAACAGGATGATAATAAAAGCATCTGTTGCAAGTGTGTCTGTGTGTGTGTGTGTGTGTGTGTGTGTGTGTGTGTGTGTGTGTGTGTGTGTGTGTGTGTGTATGTATGTGTGTGTGTGTGTGTGTGTGTGTGTGTGTGTGTGTGTGTGTGTGTGTGTGTGTGTGTGTGTGTGTGTGTGTAGACTTAATTGTTTGAATGTCCATGCCAGACAGGACCATGGTCTCCAGTCCAGAGCACATATTACAATTCTGTACACTGTTCTGACAAAACAGAAGCACTGGGCTACTTTAGAAGAGCAGCTCTTGAGGCAAGAAAGATGAACTGATGAACACCACACTCCAGCCACACCACCACACTGATCATCTGAGCAGTAACCATGCCCCCCAAAAAAAACAACAACAACAAACAAAACAAACAAACAAACAAAAACAACAACTCCAAAACCTTCCCCCCAAAACTGACACACACAAACACAAACTAAACCCCCACAACAAAACAACATAACTCTACGCCAGACTTCTTTTTTTTAGCTGGAGACTGATAAAAGTTAATCCTTTAACTTCCGCGCACTATCCACCAACTGCAAAAACCCTTTGATTCCCTAACCCTATCCACTGGTTTCTTGGGTGAGGGAGTCAAAGGGGTAAGTTCTTGCTTTGCTAGCATGGTTGACAATATAGGATGCTGGTGGACAAGGATTCGGAAGTCAAAGGGTTAAAATATGTAAGGTTGTGTTGTGCTAATACCCTCGAAAACACACATTTGTTTCTGTTCTTGTTCAGGCCAGGATGACCCCAGAGCAGGGGGGAACATGAACACAGTTAACAGCAACACCATCTCAGAAAACAGAATCAAGTATGGAGGGGAGGGGTAAGGTGAAACCCCCTAACACACACACACACACACACACACACACACACACACACACACACACATACACACACATAAAGGGCCTACCACACACACACACACACACATAAAGGGCCAGATAGGGAGAGGTGAGGTGTAACTCCCACCCCCACCCCCAGCCAGAGGGCCGGTACACACAACAGCCATATATCACTTGCTGTGTGCCATGATACTTGACATGACAAGTCAGCAACCAGCTGTGTGCTCATCCCCAGTCTGTTATATCCATATCCATCTCGCTACTCATCCCCAACACATTTGTCATTTGCAGTGCATGCAGTCTGCATCGCCATCCACAATCCGGAATGTTTCTTTCGCCTTCACGTCTAACAACTCCACATCTGTTAGATCGTTCCAGGATTGTCTAGTCGCAGACAGTCGGCATCCCCATTTACAATCACCAGGCAATCCAGCCCTCTCTTCCTTCCACACTAACAGGCTTACAACAATGTAGTGTTGTTTTCGACATCCTTAACCCTTTGATTCCCGCACCCTGTCCACCAGCTTCCTGCACTGTCGATCATGCTAGCAAAGCAAAAGCTTAACCCTTTGACTCCCTCAACCTATCCACCAGCTTCCTGCAGCTGGTGGATAGGGTGAGGGAGTCAAAGGGTTATGTTTTAGCAGTTGGTAAATAGGGCGCGGGAGTCAAAGGGTTAACTGGCTCTTGGCAATGTTGTTGGGTTTTCCCATGTCTCTATAACATCACAGGAAGTCCACATTGATCATCTTAGTAAAATTTAAAATTTATTTTTTCTTAGTATGCTCTCATATTTTATCAACAGTGAAGCATTTACAGTCTACACTGAATGAATCCCAATAATACCTATGCACCATTAGTATGGGTTGGTTACTGCAAAATTCTGAAAAAAAGAGAAAAATTCCTTGCACAGAAGAGCAAAAAAACTTCTAGTAACTGACAGCTCTCTAACCACAGGCCAAAAATTAAAAAAAAAAAAAAAAAAAAAGCGGAAATACTTTCACTCAAAAACCTATCAAGTACATGAGAAGCACACACATCTATAAAACTGTACCCTGATCTGCCCCCAACGACTGAACAGAACTTAATACCCTATGCTAAACATACTACACAAATTCAAGAAACAACCGAAATAATCATGGCATAAGCCACGATCTTTTGCATAAACCCTACAAGTTGGCAAGACCTTGAGATCTCAATAAACTAGCACATGGGTTCTACGTTTATCCTTTTCATCAATCTGCCATTGAACAATCTGGGCTATAATTATCTCTCCATTATACATGTCTCTATATGTAATGCTCCATGAATTTAAAAAAAAACCCCATAGGGAATGGACAAAAGCGACATGCCCGATACAACATCACATAAACCACCTCTGGACAACACAACACGAGAGAAATGTAGTGAAGGACAACAGAGATGACGACTGAAAGACACACCTGACCAAGGACCCATCAGAAAACACACCTCACAACCCGAGACATCATTACAAAGCACTCATCCCCCTGTCAGCAATAGGAGTCTCCATTAAAACTAAAATCCTTTTATCAGAGGCCTGGGTTTGAAGGAGATAAATAAAATGCCCAGTTTGAGAGTTGGACGAATGAACACAAGACGCCAAAACCATTCTAGTAACCTACCTCTTTTTTTCTCTCTCATACAAACAGTATCATAAATAATCCACATTATGTTCTTTTCCAGGTTAACGTGACCATGAAGAAGCTTCAGTCAACATAAAACTTCACGTGCATCGAGGACAAAGGCCGCTGCTTGTCGTAACCGTGAACACAGATACTTCAATATTCAATATTCTTCTGAAAAAGACTTGTTCACACACATTTTCCTCAAAAAAGTGCTGACTTCTGGCTTTTTCTTTTTTTTGGGGGGGGGGGGGTAATTTTTTTTAGGAGGGGGGGGGGGTTCCATTTGACATTGTCCTCCAAATTTGACCCCCTCAACGATTCAATGAAACAGGTTTGACCAAACTCTGCTAAAGATCCATTCAGCAACAGCAGAGAAAATCGTGCTATCACATTCTGATTACACAGACAGACAGATGGACAGACAGTAAGACAGACAGACATATCTCCTGGGAAATATGAAAGAATCTTTCGCTATTAAAAAGAAAAAAAATGGAAATGGTTTCCAAAGCACAGTCAGCCTTTGGGCAGAGTCAAGGCCACAGAAACCCGAAGCAGTGTGAAGAAGAGACAGGCAAAAAGAAGCCAGACACATATACATGATATATGATTCCCTGCAAGGTTTTTACCACAATTACATCAGTCTGAACTCACACAAGTGATGTTGCAGGCACAGACGTTGAGTATACGGTGGAGATATAGTGTGTGTGTGTGTGTGTGTGTGTGTGTGTGTGTGTGTGTGTGTGTGTGTGTGTGTGTGTGTGTGTGTGTGTGTGTGTGTGTGTGTGTGTGTGTGAGGTGTGTCTGTGTATGTGGTGATAGGGGTGTGTGTGCGTGCGTGTGTGTGTGTGTGTGTGTGGTGTGTGTGTGTGTGTGTGTGTGTGTGTGTGTGGTGAGTGTGGAGGGGATAAGTGTGTGTGTAGATAGACAGGTATGTGTGTGAGTGGTGATAGGTGTGTGTGTGGTGATAGGTGTGTGTGTGTGCGTGCGCGCGCGTGTGTGTGTGTGGTGGAGATTGGTGTGTGTGCGTGCGCGCGCGCGCGCATGTGTGTAAGCGTGTGCGTGCGTGAGTGTATGTGTGTGTCTGAAAAGACAGAGAAACAGAGAGAGGGAGGGAGGGAGGGAGACAGACAGAGAAAGAGGGAGGGAGGGAGAGAGAGAGAGAGAGAATGTGTGATTGTGTGATTGTGTGTGTGTGTGTGTGTATGTGTGTGTGTGTGTGTGTGTGTTTTGTGTGTGTGTATGTGTGTGTGTATGTGTGGTGTGGTGTGTGTGTGTGTGTGTGTGTGTGTGTGTGTGTGTGTGTGTGTGTGTGTGTGTGTGTATGTGTGTGTGGTGTGGTGTGGTGTGTGTGTGTGTGTGAGCACGTGAGTATCTACGCTTTTAAATGAAAACTGTCGTGTATGCGTGTGTGTGCATGCGTGCGCGCGTCTGTGTGTTTGTGCGTGTCTTTGTGTATGTCGAGGAAATGGGGAGACGAGAATGAAGGAGGCAAAGGGGTCCGTACTAGTTTATGTATGCATCTGCACATGGACCAACATTGTGAGGTGTTTCCATATCACTGGCACGTGCATAGGCAAGTACAGACAGATACAGCCAGCCAGGCATACATACACGTACATACTCGGATATACATGCGGAGACAGAAACATAGAGTTTCCATCCCCTGGCCCCACACATGTGTACACACACACACACACACACACGCCACACACACTTTTCTCTCCATCTCTCTCTCCTCTCTGTCTGTCTGTCTTCCTGTCTGTCACACACACACACACACAAAACACACACACACACACACACACACATTCTCTCTCCACCTCTCTTACACACACACACACTCTCTCTCTCTCTCTTACACTCCTCCATCTCTCACGCTCTCTCTCTCTCACACAGAGAAACAGTCAGTCTCCGTCCCCTCGCCCCATATCTGTGCACATACACCCACACACACACACAAACATATTCTCCATCCCCTTGCCCCATACCTGTGTATACACACACACACACACGCGCACGCGCACACACACACACACAGAAACAGATTCTCCATCCCCTCGCCGCATACCTGTGTACACACACACACACACACACACACACACACACACACACACACACACACACACACACACACTCACTCTCTCACTTTCCCTTAATTTCTCTCTCCCCTTTCTCACACACACACTCTCTCTTTCTCTCACTTTCTCTGACTCATCAAACTTTCCCTCTATCATAACTCTCTCTCACACACAGCTCCCCCTCTCTCTACCCTCAGCTCTCACTCTCTCGCACCCACACGTGTCCTTTCTCTTTCTCTCTCTTGTCTCTGTCACACACACACACACATATTTTCTCTCACACACACACACTTTCTCTCTAACACACACTCAAACACACACATACACACATATGCATACACACACTCATTCACCCTCTCTCTCTCTTTTCCCCCTCCATCTCTCTCGCTCGCTCACACACACACACACACAACACACACACACACGCGCGCGCACAGAGACAAACATACAGATTCTCCATCCCCTCGCACCATACGCGTGTATACACACACACACACACAAACACACACGCACGCACGCACATACGGAAACACACATTCTCTCACTCTCTCTCTCACTCACTCACACACACACACACACACCCACCCCACGCACACACACACTCACATTCTCTTTCTCTCTCTATCTCCCTCTCACAAACATCCCATTTCTCTTTCTCCCTCTTGTCTCTGTCATACACATACACAGTTTCTCTCTCTCTCTCACAAACACACGCGCGCGCACACACACACACATACATACACACACACCGCTCGCGCGCATGCATGCCCCCCCCCCCCCACACACACACACACACAAGCACATGTCCATGCACACGCATGCCGGCACTGAATAGTATGTAACGATGTTTACAGCACAAGGTTTATGTGTGCAGGACCACGGCGCACGTGTCAAACCCAAACAGACGGAGAGCAGAGGGAAACAGCGGGGCGACTAGAATGCAGACGAGGGTATGCGGGGGGGGGGGGGGGGGGGGAGGGACGGTGGAGTGGGGAGGACGTGGGGGAGGAGGGTTAATAAGGGTGCACTTCGTTTCGCCTACGTTTATTTCGCATCAAGTTCGATTGGCCTATGCACGAAGAGAGAGAGAGAGAGAGAGAGAGAGAGAGAGAGAGAGAGAGAGAGAGAGAGAGAGAGAGAGAGAGAGTGTGTGTGCGCGCGCACGTGCGCACGTGCGAGTGCGTGTGTATGTGTGCGTGTGTATGCGAATATGTGTGTGTGCGAGTGTGTGTGTGTATGTGTGTATGTATATATGTATGTATGTATGTATGTTATGTATGTACGTACGTATGTATATATGCATGCACGTATGAATGCACGTATGCATGCACGTATGTATGTATGCATATATGTATGTATGTATGTATGTATGTATGTGTGTATGTGAGTGTGTGCGCGCGTGTGTGCGAGGGTGTGGGTTTGTGTTTGTGTGTATGTGTGTGTGTGCGTGCGTGTGTGAGTGTGTGAGGGTGTGGGTTTGTGTTTGTGTGTATGTGAGAGTGTGCGTGCGTGCGTGCGTGTGCATATGTGCAGATGTGTGCGTATGTGTGCGCGCATGCACGTGTGTGTGTGTGAATGAGCTGAGTCACGGTATTCAAACGTCAATTCAGTCAATCAAGTATTTACTCAACTCTAAAAGGCCACATGTATTCATTTAAACATTAAAAGAAATATTCTCAGGATTTAAACAGGGGCCAGATTTACAATCTATACAAATATACACTCCTCCATAAACGGGTTGAAAGTGTACAAACATATGTGCAGTCTCTCAAATTGCACTGCGTCGTCATGAATGATGATCGATGGTCACTTTTTGACAAGCAAAACTTGAAAGCATTTGCTCAGTATTCATACAAGTCGGAGCTTTATAAACGGCCAAACGATTCCCGTCCTATACGTGAAACTACAGCAAATAAAGACTTCACCGCTAGGAAAAGGTTGACGCCGCCAACAAACAACAACAATAATTAGATCTAGTAGTCAGGGCTTAAAACACGAGGAAAAAGACACTGAAACTAGGGGGGAGGGGGGGGGGGGTCCGGGGGCTATGAACGCTTGCAAGCCGATCACGGATGCCTTGCTCCTTTCGTTTTTTTTTTTTTTTTTTTTTTTTACAAACCGAAATCGCGGAATTCCGCCCAGACGCGGAACGTTTTAAGCCCTGAGTAGTAATGATGATGATCATAATAACAACAACAATAAAAGTGATAACACTACTACTACTACTACTAATGATGATGATGATGATTTCACTTATAAAGCGCACATAATCCACGTCAAAAGCATGTTCGTTGCACTTTACAGGAACAGCACAAACAATGGTCCTGCACACACACTGAGGATGCTGAGATAGGATATACTGTGTCTGTCAGGTGTGTGACCCTTGACCTAAGTTGTCATCCTGCATCTCTTTAACACACACCACACACACACACACACCACACTGAGGATGCTGAGATAGGGTATACTGTATCTGTCAGGTGTGTGACCCCTGACTTCAGTTGTCATCCTGCATCTCTTTAACACACACACACACACACACACACACACACACATGCACGCACACAAACAAGGATGCTGAACCAGCGTACACTCAGCCTGTTAGGTGTGCGACACTTGACCCAAGTTGTCATCCTCTCTCTGTCTCATCTATACACACATAAACACACACACACATCGTCTGTTGAGCTAGGGATGTACTAGGATGCTGGTTTTATGTGAGTTGATCTGAGTATGTTAAGCGCAAATGTCTGCCTTATCCACTATTCATATTTATGTTCATTTTTTAATCACAACAGATTTACTTTTTTAAACTACGGTTCAGAAATACAAGAAAGCAAATTAGTCTTCAAGGGGTGGGACCTGGGAAATGAATCTCTCTCCAATATACTATTTTTTTTATACCAAAGTAGCTGAGCAACGCTTTGCTCTTCATGATTTTCAACAGCCGTGGTATCTTTAGTGTACGCAGGCCAGAAGACATACGGGGTCTGACTCGTCGTTTTACCTTTTCGGAAGGACTAGACAGTCGGTTCGATTTTCCAGTCAAACTGGGGAGAAAAGTCGAGGCCTCAACGGAAAACAAATCCAGGAACCTCGAGTTTATGTATTGGTAGGCGAACGTCTGAACCATTCTGCCACTCTTCTCTCAAAGGTAGACAAAATCACTTTCAGTGAAATGGTAGATCTCCATTGGTTGAAAAGTAATGAGAGAGAGACAAAGATGGCAAAAAGGCATACTGATGATAAACAGATCAATCTTCTTTTGCTTTTTCTTGTTTTGACTGAAGTTTTCCAAGAGCGCCACAGAAGGGGGTAGGTGGGTAGTGTTGGAAAGAGAGATGGGCAAAAGAGGGCTGCAGCGCACACAAAAATGCAGCTTTCAAAAACATTTGCAAATTTAGTTTATTCGTTATTTATTGTAGTTGAACACGACCCCTTCATCTGTGCTTCCATATTTTACTGCTCTCTCCACGATGGCCCCTTTAAATCTGTTGGTTACAGCGTCATAAAACACTATGCTGACACACAGAATGCACCAGAATGACCGCAACATTACGATGAGCAGCAAACAGGCCAGTATTCATGATGCGGGATGGGACTGAACTTCACACGGTTCTCACAACAGAGTCTGCCAGCTTGCATATCTTACAGCCCACCAAAAGGTTGAATCATCACTTCTGCTTAGGCACACATGAAAACATATGTGACTGCCGCTGAGGTTCTTAA
>CM060312.1:72803236-72875736 GCA_030674185.1 Monoplex corrugatus | reverse complement strand
CATGTATTAGGTAACCCAGACACTGAGAACAGGGCCAGTCTGGTTTAAACTCCACAGAGTCTTTGGTAACGAAGGCAACCACATGCTAAAACGTAGGTAAACATCCATCAATAATGTGCAGATAACATTTCCCCAAATCTCCAACACACTGTCTCTGATGACCTCCATATCGCAGACATTCTTAAACAATAACCGAGCATTGTTAGTGACACAGATTTCATACAAAAACCATCATTCTTAAAGTGTGTGTGTGTGGTTTTTTTTTAAATACGGGTTATCGCACTTGGGCCATCGCATTAGTGCTAACCTTTCCCTTCCCCATTTTCTACGACACCTTGGTCATCATCCACCATCACAGCATTATAAAAACTGGGGGTAGGACCCGTTTGGGACCGAAAAATCCCACGGTTTTGAAAGGACTGTGATCCGCCAGAGAATTGAACCCATGCTCCATGCGTTATCTGCATTCTGCCGGGGACAATGAAAAAAAATGAACCACTGAAAACATAAGCGTGGCAGCCATTGTGAACTGATTCTGTAAAGATTTTTATGACTTATTTTATTTTTTACATTTTGTGGAACAACAAGCACAGGAACAACTTATTTTATTTTTTACATTTTGTGGAACAACAAGCACAGGAACAGATTTTACTTATAATATCATCATCATCATCATCATCATCATCATCAGGTGCCTTGCCGCATGGCGTTGGCAATCATGGACTTCCATCAACATGTTCATATTCATCACACATCTAACACGGCGGAAAAGTATCAACAGTACACTCGTGTGAAAAAAATCTGAATGGCAAAATTTGACACGACAAATTTAAATGGATGAGCATCTGTTTCAATAAGAAGATAAACCATGGATATTTCAGCTAGCTACATATCTACTAGTGATTTGGAGGAAAGTCAGTCATTGCTAAATCTATTATATGCCATGCTCACTGAAGCTATTTTCTCTGTTTTAAATACTTTTAAAATAAACTGGCATAAGGTTTAGTCTCTATGTTTGCATTTATAAATACATAATTCTGCGTAGAACATAACTGACGTTACCTGATTTGAAATCGGTGTCATGTCTTTTCAACTGATTAATCAAGTCACAAAATCCCTTGCCCTTCCCGTATTTGTTGTCCATAAGACGGACTCAGAAAGATAGGGATGCAAAAGCTACATGCAGCTGTTTAGTCTTTCTCCATTGATTTAACCATCAAGGTATTCGCCATATCGGTTTCAACCGCTCTCCCATTTTGAAAGGGAACTGAACAGGAAGCAAGGCCACCATCAAATTTTTCTAAATGCTCTGTCCCCATTGATTAATCAACATTGATATCAGCAGGTTGGGCACTAAACAGCCACTCGTGTTCTATTTTGAGGTCTGAAGTCTGTTTGTGCTGTGCTGTTTGTCTTCCCTGGTATTTGTCGTCCGTCTTTAAAAAAAAGTTTCTTCTTTGACATACACTGTGTTGTATTCTTTGTGTGTTTTTTTTCTTCTAATTCCCCCCCCCCCCCCCCTTTCCTTTTTTTTTCTTTTAGAAAAGGGGAGATTGTTTCATACTGATTGGATGGAAGAGAGAGAGCGAGAGATAGATAGATAGATAGATAGAGAGAGAGAGAGAGAGAGAGAGAGAGAGAGAGAGAGGAGAGTGTGTGTGTGTGTGTTTTACTGTGATAGTCTCCCATGATCATTTCGTGAACAAGCTTTATTCTATCTGATGCTTCTCGAAGGTCAGTAACCTTAAAAAGTGATTTCTATTTTAATCCTTGCGTTGACAAGGTTTACTTAATAATACTAATTACAGTATTTATACGGCGTCAAATCTTGACAATTCAATTCAAATTAAAGAGCACTCACGCACCAGACAAATGCAGACAATCGACACGACTACCTTACCATCTTTAATATTAAAGAAAAAGTGCATAATCTGAGGGAAAGAAGTAGTTATAGAATTCAGTGTTGGAAGAAGAGGTGGGTTTCAAATTTCAAACAGGATTTAAAAGCAGAAAGGGCAGGTGCTATGCGAAGGCAGAACGAAAGTCTATTCCACGCTGACGGTCCTGACGCTTCTTGAAAATCAGTGACCTTAAAAAGAACTTAAAACCCATATTTTCTGATTTTATAAATGGCAACTGTCGGACTGGCGTAACGATTTTTACCCCGTTCATCGGCTGTAAATCAACGCCCACTCGAATGTTCGAGTTTTTACACGTGTGGCCTTTTTTTTCACTCCTCCATTAAGGCATTCACACTCCCTTTTCAGTGTGTGTGCATACTGGGTGTTTTCGTGTTTCCATAACCCCCCAAACACTGACATGGTTTACAGGATCATCATCATCATCACCATCACCATTACCATCATCATATACCTGCTGCATGGCGTTGGCGATCATGGCCCTCCATACCAATCTATCCCTTGTCGCTGCAAGTACATCTCCCACCCTCTCCGTCCTCAGCCACCCTCCAAGTCCGTCCAATATTTTCTCCCTGGGTCTACCTGGTGTTCTCTTTCCCTCCAGCTTTCCTGTTGCGAACAAGTGCTCTAATTTCTCTTTCCTCATATTTTAACGTATATGTACAAAAAGGTTTCGGGCACTTGAGGCTCTGCACGTATTATGTCGACTTTGGGAAAAAATCTCCTCCCTTTACCGCGAAAGGGCACCAGACACTGGTGGGTCTGCACATATTATGTCGACAACGGCAGTTGGCAAAAAATCATCTCCTTAACCACGAAAGGGCACCGGTCACTGGTAGGTCTACATATGTACATTAACTTTGTGGTGTACCCTACCAAGTTCGAACCCAGATCTTCCAAATCGAAGACTGCTGAACAAGTGGACTATGGAGCCTATAACAGCATGTGACGGACTGTAGGATAGACAGGAGGGGAAGCTGACCGGCTGTCATGCCTTTCTACACCTCCACTCTATGTCACTGCTGCAGCTAACATTTCCCATCTTCTTTGTTCCCTCTCCACGGACATGTGCGGGTAAGCACACGCACGCATACACACACACACGCACGCCAGCGCGAAACATACAACCATACAGCGTCTTAATCTTAGTCCTCAATCCAAACCCCTTCCACACACACACATACACACTTTGCTGTTACCCTTCCCAACCGCAACAGCAAAAACAACAGGCACACACAAACACACACAAAATTTGCTGTTCCTTTCTTCTTCCCATCAAAGCGCACACACAACAACACACACACACACACACACACACACACACACACACACACACACACACACACACACACTTTGCTGTTACCCTTCTCCCTCCCAACAGCAACAACAGCTACACACACACACACACACCCACCCATCCACCACACACACACACAACCATCCAAACAACCCCCCCCCCCCCCCACAATCAGATGTTGGGGATGATCAATACATAGCATCAGGTATTGCGAGCAATGGCTTTAGGCGCAATCAATGCATGTGTCTATGCAACATAGCCACTTTGTCCACCCTAATCTGCCAACAATGGGGAGGATTTCCTGCAACAGGCATTACCAGCTAGCAGGAAGACTGAGGGAACCATTACCTCTGATGGCTGGATAAGACGTCAACACAGAATTACCATCAGTGTGGTTCGGTAACACATGGACCGAAAATTATCATCAGTGTGGTTAGATAAGACATCAACACAGAATTACCGTCAGTGTGGTTAGATGACACATCGACAGAAAATTACCATCAGTGTTGTTATGTAACACACGGTCAGAAAATTACCGTCAGTGGGGTTAGATAAGGGATCAACAGAAAATTACCGTCAGTGTGGTTAGATAAGGGATCAACAGAAAATTACCGTCAGTGTGGTTAATAAGGGATCAACAGAAAATTACCGTCAGTGTGTTAGATAAGGATCAACAGAAAATTACCATCAGTGTTGTTATGTAACACATGGACAGAAAATTACCGTCAGTGGGGTCAGATAAGAGATCAACAGAAAATCACAATCAGTGTGGTTAGATAAGCATCAACAGAGAATCAACATTAGTATGGTTAGATAAGGGATCAACAGAAAATTACCATCAGTGTGGTTAGATATGGCATCAACAGAGAATAAACATCAATGTGGTTAGACAAGACAACAGAAAATTACCGTCATGGTGGTTAGATGACACATCAACGGAAAATCAACATCAATGTGGTTAGATAAGGCATCAACAGAGAATTACCGTCAGTGTGGTTAGATTTAGATAAGACACCAACAGAAAATTCCGTCAGTGTGGTGTGGTTAGATAAGGCGTCAACAGAAAATTACCATCAGTGTGGTTACATGACGCATCAGCAGAGAATTACCGTCACTGTGGTTAGATAAGGCATCAACAGAGAACTACCTTCAGTGTTGTTAGATAAGACGTCAACAGAAAATTACCATCAGTGTGGTTAGATAAGGCATCAACAGAGAGCCAACACTATAATGGTTAGATAAGGCATCGGCAGCGAAATGCCATGAAGATGATTTGATCAGAAACCAACAGAGAATCATCCTCATAAAAATTAGGTATGTCATATGTCATCACCAAAGACTCTGGAATACGGTACGACAGAATGTATTATGAGTTTTGTATTTTAAACAACTCGTTGAATGTGAGGCATCATCCAGGAAGAAGTTTGAAGCTATGTTCTGTTCTCTCTCTGTTGCTCTGTCCCCAACCCATGTCCCTCGTACTATGCTGTAAAAAAAGTAACGGGTCAAAATATGGCCTATAAATATAGTACAGTTCTTGAATTCCCAGCACAAAATCAAATTTTACTGGATAAATAAGTTCATCACCTTGTGAATGGCAAGTCATCATACTACGTGTTGATTGATTTATGAAGATGGAAAATCATCTGCCGTTACTGACAGAGGAATCCACGTCATCGTCCTGGAATATTTGTGGCTAAGGTATACCTACAACTACAGCAGTAAGATACAACACAGCGCCTTTAGGACCCAGCACAATTGTCCATTACAGACGAAAGCTCGCCTCTCATGTATAGGGGATAATGACAGACGCTAGCGGTTCATGCTGAATACCGTGCCACTCAACCTGCCTTCTCGAATGTTCTCCTTCAGCAGCTGCTGTCATCCTGAATCTTTTTACTGTTATTGTTGTTTACAGCCCAGCCGACTGCATAGAGACATATCAGCGCTATAACTGTCTCAAAACAGATACAATACTTCAACAAGAAAAAAAAAGAAAATTAAATACACACATCAATGCATTCGCGCACATAATCTAAGGAGATGCCCCTGGCGTTGACCACTCCGTCCAATTTATCGCACATGGGGATTTAAAAAACAAACCTGAATACAAATTTAAACGTAAATAAAGACACTAAAACACATAAAAACGGACATTAATGACCTAAAATTGCTTTTGCATATATCATTTCTCTACAGCCAAAAAATGCACTTAACACATGTACCCAATTATCAATCCCAAGAGGAAGTACGTAAGACTTTATCGAACACATACAGGTGAATGGACCATTAAGGCAGAAAATGATAGGAAGAAATGACAGAAAGCAAAGGAGAAAGAAACAAAGAGAGTGACAGAAAAGAGGGCATTTCTAACACAGAATTTCCACAAGGTGGGGATACTATTTATACTGAAAGAGCCCCCCTGCATCCCCACGGGGGAAAATCCCGAATCTATCTTCCTGATTCTCCCCCAAGTAACCATAAGAGTACTAAGAATCTCCCCGCTTCACTTCCGATTGTGGGCAGTATGGAGTCATCTTCCCCTACTGTCTCCCTGCAGCCGTGATCAGCGTCCTCACCAAGAACCGCCACAGCAACAATCATGCAACTGGCTGACGAAGTTAAGATAGAAAAGTTCAAGATTCTCTACGTCTGATGACAACAAAGACTTCGCCGAAATCGTATAAGATCCCCTTCGTTACGAACGGAAACGTAATATCGGAGCGAAAGTCTGGTTCTGGTGTACTATCCTGACGATCAACAGCTAGAAGTCAGGTTCGTCATCAACAAGATTCACATACCCAAACCTAAAAGCTCCATGGAAAACCATACACAGAAATCAGTGATCACTATCCGTTCATTCATGAAAAACGGATGGGAACCCTCAATATTTTACTGGTCATCGTCAGAGTATATATCTCTACTGATACTTGTTGTCTCACAAACAGTGACAGTGTACACGTGTGTTGAAGATACCAAGAAACTTCGTCCTGTGCCTTGTGATATCTGCTGTCATTATGCCGACTTCATACGGATCAAAATCACACTGACATGGTGAATTGCTCAAGCGACTGTTATCGGAAATAGTAATTTCGACATATCATTACGGAAATTATCGGAAAATCATGTGACCCCCTACCCCTTCACTCCCAATTGTTAAGAAGCAAAATATAGTCTATATCACATAAACCGTTGTTCGTCCGTACATTCTGTCTCTCCTGCGCGATCGTATACAGTCGCATTGAGACACGAATTTTTTATTGATACTTTTTTTCCTGCTCCCTCGCTCCACTCTCTTTTCTCTCCCCCTTCTCTCTTCCTCATTTAATCTCTCTCTCTCTCCCCACTTCTCTCTCTCTTCCTTCCCAGAGAAATGGCTGGGAAAACGGAACAGAACAGAAGCGTGGCGTTCTGTGATCCTGTTGTTCTGTGCTTTTGATTGCGTATCGCAGGGCTGGTGGGATGGGTGGATGGATGGAGGGTATCTCTTGACTGAACCGTTGTCATCGGTAATTCCGTGAGAACGTTTTCCTGGCCCTGCCGTCTGCATGCTGAAGACAGCCAGTTACCTTGCAGCCCCCCCCCCCCCCTCTCTTTGTTTTACATCCTTTTCATTGGGTGGCGGAAGTGATGGGGGGGGGGGGGGGGCGAGTCAGTTACCTTCAGGACTGTTGTTTAAATCTCCTTTACATGGGAAAAATCCCGGACTATTTCCTACTGTCTGGCAGGTGTGTGTGTGTGAGGGTGTGAGGAGTGAGAGAGGAGAGAGAGAGAGAGAGAGAGAGAGAGAGAAGAAGAGAGAGAGAGAGAGAGAGAGAGAGAAAAGAGAGAGAGAGAGAGAGAGAGAGAGAGAGAGAGAGAGAAGAGAGGAGAGAGTGTATGTGTGCGCGCGTATGCGCGCGTGCGAGACCAAAAATGTGCTATCAAGATTTTCTCAGTTGTTTCTGGATACAAAACGTTTGGTCTGAATTGTAAGAGTCGGCAAATGCATCGTTTTTGAAAAAGTCACACAAACAAAAACAAACAAACAAATAAACACACACAAACACAAATGCCTAAAATCAGCACTTTCTGACAACGATGTGGACGACAGCACTCATTACTATTTTAAGCCCAACCGACAGCGCAGAGCCATATAAGGCTTTTCACCATTTCAAAACGTACACAATACGGCGCTGAGCCTGAAAAAAAAAAAAACCACCCCACAAAAAGCACCCAGACAGGAAAATGAAGTACACATATCAACACATCTGCGCACACAATCTAGGGATATGCCCTTGGCGTTGACCATTCCGTCCACATTATCATCTGGGATTTAAAAACCTGAACGCAAATATATAAGCATAACTATATTTACTAAAATATAAATAAAAACTGGTCTAAATTATCTAAAATTGCTTCTGCACAAACCCTTTCACCGCCGATGTCGCCAAAATGCGACAACAATAGGGTCCGTTACACTCTGACTTCCTGCTCTTAATTTTGCTCTTAAATCAGTCCTGATTGCATAAACATACTTTATTGTGCATAATCCCAAACTCCAATCATTCTTCTTTCTTTAAAAAAAACCCCAGAAAGCAATTTGGTTGAGAAATAAGAAAGTTAGTCATTTGAAATCGGTAGGTGCATTTTTCTTGTTTTTTTCTTCTGTAAAACAGCTGGTGCTGAGGACTTTAACATTCTACAATCACTGGCGGTGAAGGGGTTTTTGAGCCAAAATTGCACTTAATACATGTACCCAACCATCAATCCTAATACAAAGTATGTAAGACTATACTGAACAACACAGAGGTGAATGGTTCTAGTAAGGCAGAAAAGAAGAGATGACGGAAAGCAAAGGACAAAGAGGGGGGGGGGGGGGGGGGGGGGGGGGGGGGGGAGGGGGGATGCAACAGCACTTTCTCAAGAACTTCTGACAATGTTCCTCTGCTTTGACTGTTGCGACTCTTCACCGCTGCGATCTTGAGAAGCACAAAATCTCGACTTTCTGTGAAAAAAAATTTTTTTTTTGGTATAAACAAAGCCACGTCTTAGAATGGTTTGATCATCTTGGTTTCTTCTTTCTCCCTCCACTTTCTCCTCCTCCAGCCCCCCTCCCTGTTCTCTTTCACGCTGTTTTGTGCTTTTAGCGATTGTGTGTCGGAGGGCCGGGTGGAATGGGCAAATTGACGGAGAGGGAGTGGGTGTGTTTATCTGTGACAGAACGGTTATTATCGGTGAATGTGTGGAGGTTGGTTCCTGATACTGACGTTTGCATGCTGAAGGGGAAGTAGTGCATGTTGAAGGGAGGTAGCTGCCTTGCAGGCTTGTTTATCTGACTTTCAATTTTTGGCTGTCTTGCCTATCCTTCTTCTGGCGCGCGCGTGTGTGTGTTTGTGTGTGTGTGTGTGTGTGTGTGTGTGTGTGTGTGTGTGTGTGTGTGTGTGTGTGTGTGTGTGTGTGTGAGTGTGTGTGCGCGCTTGCTTGCACGTTTGCTTTCGTGAGAGTTCGCGTGTGTGTGTGTGTGTGTGTGTGTCAAAGGGAGAGAGAGAGAGAGAAGAGAGAGAGAGAGAGAGAGAGAGAGAGAGAGAGAGAGAGAGAGAGAGAAGAGAGAATAAGAGAGAGAGACAGAGTAGAGAAAGAAAGAGAAAAAAGAGAGAGAGACAGACAGACAGAATGGGAGAGAGAGAATAAGTGTGTCTGTCTTCATTTTTAAAAATTATTAAATGAAATATAATCAGGCCTACGTACTTTCGTGTGCTATGTGTGCGAGATACGGTTACTGAGAGAGAGTGAGAGTCAGAGAGAGAGAGAGAGAGAGAGAGAGAGAGAGAGAGAGAGAGAGAGAGAGAGAGAGAGAGAGAGAGAGAGAGAGAGAGAGAGAGAGGGGGTGCCCAGCACGGCGAGCAAGGAGGATAAGCGAGGACTGTTTCGTAAACGGCACTCTGGTCCTTAACTCTATTTTGGACCATGACAGTCCAGTCCACAGCTTGATACCAGCCTGGAATCATCCCCCCCCCATCTCTCCTCCCCCCTCCTCTCTACATGACTGACTATTGTTATTGTTATTGTTGTTTAAAGCCCAGCCGACTGCGTAGAGCCATATCAGGACTACAACCGCTTCCAACATACAAAACTTCTAAAGGAAAAAAAATTGGAAAGAAAATTAAGTACACATATCAATGCATTCGCGCACATAATCTAAGGACATGCCCCCCCCCCCCCCCCCCTCGACCATTCCATCCAATTCAACGTACAGAGGATTTAAAAAACACAACTGAATACAAATTTAAGCATACCTAAGGGCACCAAACCAAAACATACATAAAAACAGGCCTAAATTACCTAAAATTGCTTCTACATGTCTCACCTCCCTAGAGCCAAAAATGCACTTAATATATGTACCCAATTATCAATCCTAAGACAAAGTATGTAAGACTTTATCAAACACATACAGATGAATGGACCAGCAAGGCAGAAAATGATAGGAAGAAATGACAGAAAGCAAAGGAAAAAGGGAGAAACAAAGATAGTGACATAAAAGAGGAAATTTCTAGCACAGAATTTCCAGAACGTAGGGATACGACTTATACTGAAAGATCCCCTGCCTTGCCCACAGGGGGACATAAATGACTTAAGAATCATACAGTTTTCTGAAATACAAACATGCATACACATATTCTAAACATAATTTCGCCAATTATCTTACGATCTTTTCTGAGGTTTTTAAGACAACTGAATCTATATGAATGACTAAGAATCATACAGTTTTCTGAAATACAATCACAGACTTATTCTAAAACATAGTTTTGCAGATCATCTTACGATCTTTTCTGAGGCTTTTAAGAATTGAATCTACATGAAATGAATGACTAAGAATGGTAGTTTTCTTAAATCATAAATGCAGACAAGCACAGACATCCTATAAGATAATTCTGCCAATTATTTCACGATCTTTTCTGAAGTTTTAAAATTTAAGACAAACTGAAGCGGATGCTGAATACAGCATAGTATAGTGTTTCAAACATTCACTACCTGCCAAGGTGTTGACAGCTAACGCTCCCTTTCCTGCAAAACCCGTGGCCCATACGGAAATCGGAAAAAAAAGAAGAAAGAAAAAAAAAAAGCGCTCAGTATTGACGTCACACTATCGTATTGACCTCACATTAACGTCACCAATATCGGAAAAAGAACCCCCGTCCCCCCTCACTACTACAGCCCTCTGTAACACACACACACACTTGCACCTTACACTGTTACAGTCACTTCGGTGACCTTTCGTGTTTCCGGTACTGTTTCCTGTTACACAAGTATATTGATTGATTAGTTAGTTGATGGACTCCTTGCCTGAGTCATTGATTGACTGACCTGAGGCTGACGTCTATAACTTCCCATCTTTTCATCTTACATCTCTGCATGGATTGACTGATTGGCTCACTGAACAGTGTCACGCCACTCTGGACATGAACTCGGGAAATGTTGCTTCGAGTAAACTGCACCTGCCATTAACTCTTTGACTCCCGCACCCTGTCCACAAGCATCCTGCCTTGTCAACTATGCTAGCAAAGCAAAAAACTTTAACCCTTTGGCTCCCTCGCCCTATTCACTAGCTTCCTCCAGGAAGCTGGTGGACAGGGTCAGGGAGTTATAGGGTTACATTTTTACAGTTGATGGATTGGGTGCGGGAGTGCAGAGTATAGGGTGCGGGAGTGCAGAGTGTGACTGGATGGTTTGGCTGATTTTTCCTGTAATCAAATCATGGACTAAGATCTGATGTCTCGAGTTCAATCCCAGCCCGCAACATAAAAACTTGTTATTGTTAATGTTATTGTTGTTTAAAGCCCAGCCGACCGCGTAGACTTATCAGGGTATAACCGCTTCAAAATATACAAAACTTCAACAGGAAAAAAAAAAAAAAAATTTAAGTACACACACCAATGCATTCGCGCTCATTATCTAAGGACGTGCCCCTGGCGTTGACCACTCCGTCCAATTTATGGCACAGGGGATTAAAAAAAACACCTGAATATAAATATAAGCACGCCTAAGGACACCAAAACATAATAAAATAAAAACGGGCATAATTAACCTGAAATTGCTTCCGCATATCTCACCTTCCTAAAGCCAAAAATGCACTTAATATGTGAACCCAGTTATCAATCCTACGAAAAAAAAAAAGAAACCCACAAGACAACATTAGGTGAATCGATCAGCAGGGCACAAAATGATAGGCAGAAATGACAGAAAGCAAAGGATCAAGGCAGAAACAAAGGGAGTGACAGACAAGAGGAAATTTCTAGCACAGAATTTCCAGAAGGTGAGGATAGTATTTATACTGAAAGAGCCCTTGGCAACCCCGCTGGGGGGAGGGGGGGAGGGAGGACATAAAAAGCGATCTGTTCGCTGCCCATTTTAAAACTCCAATGACTGTAGTGATGTACGCTTCATGTTTCATACGTCTTGTTCACCCCTGCCCCCTTCATCATTTCAAAATCTTGCCAGCACACAGGGGTTAGCGCAAGCCCCTCAAGAGGCCTGTGAGATAACCGGTAGCAAATTGGGTGGAACGCATATGGAACTGTCCGAACCAATGGATCCCTCTTGAATCGACTCCAAACTCTCATCTTACAATGGTTAAATGTAGCACTGAATACAATCGTCATAACGTTTAAACAAACCTTTCCCAACACGTGCATGTGACTGGGCATGTGTGCGTATACTTCAAATCTCAAAACGCTTTGTTACTCCAGGATAGTAGCTTTAGGTCCCGCTGGACCTGTCTTACGGGTAGACCTTGCTACTCAAGTTCAAGTTCATATTGCTTATAGCCCAGCCGACTACAAGGGCCATATAAGGGCTAACACCACGTCAAAAAACGACAACCCGTTAAGATAAAAGACAACAGTTAAAAACCATGCTCATCTTTAACATTGCAAGTCTAAAATGCAATTAAAGAAAAACAGCCATAAAATCACATCAGGTGAAATCTACTGATCTCTTGTAAAAACTGGAAAACTGCATCAGGAGGGACGTCTCGGAAGAGGTTCTTTAAGGAGTCCGCCGTGTAGTGCTTTTGTCTCACATCGTACAAGTCCCAGCAATGACCTTACTACTCTACACACATATGACTTAAAACATATTACAAAAAAAGCAAACAAACAAACCATAACAACAACAAAACAAACAAACAAACAAACAAAGAGGAAGCATTAGCAACACACAAGGGAGGGATGAAAAAGGTCAACTTCAACGCTATGGCTGTTATCTGGTGGTGTTTCTTACCAGTCACTGTGAACAAAAACTTTCAAAACATACAATTTCACGAATTTCAATGACAACACGCTGACGCAGAATAATCTGGACTAGAACTAAAAAGACCATTCACACAACAATGCCCACCAATTATTTGCTGCCAAAACAGTTCAAATTCAGCAACAAAGACCCAGAGATGACTATAACCTGACGTTGACTCAAACCAGGTGCTTCGCTAGGGTTGCGGCATTCAAACCTACACCACAGCACACATCAAAGGAACACTACTACAAACCTCATTTGTACACTGTCACTATACCACATTTCCCCCTACCCACGCAATGATGTTTTTCCCCCTCACCACCCTTCTTTTTCTTTCTTTTCAAAGCGTAACTTTCCTACTTATCATTCCTTTTCTGCCACGCTGTAGGCTGAGATCACAATCAGATAATAGGCACAAAGTTCACAAAGTGGGAGTTTTGAGTTTGTTCGAGAGGGATTCATCGCACTCGGAACAATTCGATAAACACCCCACCCAAATCTGCCTGCAAATTACTTTTATGGCAGATTCCCTGAGCTTGTGCAAAACCCTATTGTTGACAAGGTCTTGAAATGGAGAAAGGGGGGGGGGGGGGAGGGGAAGCTGACATTACCAGAATAATGGAAACATTTAGACAGACAGCGAACAGGTCAGTTTTTAATGTTGGGGCTACGGATGAACGCGAGACAACATCCCGAGACTACGTCTTCATCAAAAACATACAAAGAAACAAACAAACCAGCCTCTGTTGGCGGAAACGGAGGGAGGAGAAAAAAAGAGAAAAAAAAAATTAACATTACAAAAATCATCTCCCCCCCCCCCCATTCTCTCTCTCTCTCTCTCACACACACACAGAGCAGAACACCGAAAAGGAAGAGAAGTAATCATGATGCAGACAGGCAAATTTACTTCCCCTGTCATATAATGGTCTGTATGTACTTGTGTAACAATGACTTTGATAAAGCAATGTATTCTTAATTAAAAAGGTTGACTTTTCAGATCTTCTTAGCATCTGGAAAAACGGTAAATCAAATCTGGCAATAAACAATATGTAAGAAAATTATGGAAAAGCTCTAGCATATCAATTGAAACATCACTGACAAAAAAATGTTCAGAACAGAAATCTTACAAAATGATAATGTAAACTAGTATGACAACAAAACAAAAACCAATAAACCAATTCCAAAAAGCACAGAAAAGTGGGTGGAGACCGAAGGTTGGAATTCCAGCTCAGATCAGGACCTGTGACCTATTCTAGGGATTTAAAATCCAACAATAAACAACCAAGAAACTGGACCCTGGCTGACATGTTTTCGACCTTTCCACTAGCTTCCTCCCCCCCCCTCCCCACCCCCTTCCTCGCTCAAAGACACGTACAGTCGCCACAAGTCAATATACATCAATCTCCACCTCTACCCTACTTATTTTTCATGGCAGACAGAAATGATAGAAAAAGAGAACGGGGAAGAAATCTGACAGTTCACCTAGCAGTGAAAAACAGAAAAAAGGAGGTGGAATGAGAGAGAGAGAGAGAGAGAGAGAGAGAGAGAGAGAGAGAGAGAGAGAGAGAGAGAGAGAGAGAGAGAGAGAGAGAGAGAGAGAGAGAGAGAGAGAGAGAGAGAGGACGAAACTAGGCGAGAAAAACAGCAGGCAAACAGCAAAGTATCTGTCGACATCTTGTGATTTTTCACATAAATTCTCCTTTCCTTTTTCATTGCAGACTATCTATACACCCTATGGCCCCCCCCCCCCCCCCCGAGTCTTTTCCTGCAAAAAGCTACAAGAACCCCTGCTGCAGCCATTACTCATCGCCTGGTGAATCAGCCTGAGAAATGAAACGGTAGCTTTTCTGCTTCCCAGAGGTTACCAGGTCAGATCTGGTCCCTGGCATTTTCTGCCTTCTTCAAACAAGCCCTGAAGCCTGGTTTCGACAGGGAAACTTGAATTTCAAATTGGCAGCCAACTAGGCCCCGGGATTAATTGTACGTGGGTTATAATCAATACTCTCTCTGAATCGCAGTGACTGACGGCCAGCGTTCGAGCAAACAGAATCCAAAACAACATGAAAAAATAACGAAGTATTTCATTCACGAAACAACATGGGCACAAACGTTCAGCCAACTGTGGAGAGTATTTTCTCCCGCTCAATGGGACACCGTGGAAGTTAGTTGTCTTCTCCCGCTCAATTAAACAATGGGGAAGTTAACCCTTCGACTTCCACACCCTACCACCAGTTGCAAAATCGTAACCCTTTGACTCCCTCACTTTATTTTCCAGCTCCTGCAGGAACCTGGTCATTCATTCTCTCTCTCGTCTTCTCGTACTTTGACCCCACATCCCGTTACCTCCCCTCTAAAACAAGTCCCCCCCCCCCCTTCCCGTTATTTTTTTCTTTATTGTAATCCTTTCCCTACTGTGTCCAACTACTGTATATTACCAAGCTCACGACCGACTGTGCCAGTTGCAAGCCGGATACGTTACCGTATCGTTCAGTCACCAACAGGAATAGTTGCAAGCCTGTTATGTCAACAGTGTGCTAAACCATCG
Organism: Monoplex corrugatus; assembly: GCA_030674185.1. Classification (NCBI taxonomy): domain Eukaryota; kingdom Metazoa; phylum Mollusca; class Gastropoda; order Littorinimorpha; family Ranellidae; genus Monoplex; species Monoplex corrugatus. Next base: position 72,860,702 of record CM060312.1, on the reverse strand, counting down.
GTCTGTCATGTCAACAGTGTGCTAAATTATCGGTCTGTTATGTCAACAGTGTGCTATACCATCGGCCTGTTATGTCAACAGTGTGCTATACCATCGGTCTGTTATGTCAACAGTGTGCTATACCATCGGTCTGTTATGTCAACAGTGTGCTAAACCATCGGTCTGTTATGTCAACAGTGCGCTATACCATCAGCCTGGTATGTCAACAGTGTGCTAAACCATCAGCCTGTTATGTCAACAGTGTGCTAAACCATCAGCCTGTTATGTCAACAGTGTGCTAAATTATCGGTCTGTCATGTCAACAGTGTGCTAAATTATCGGTCTGTTATGTCAACAGTGTGCTATACCATCGGTCTGTTATGTCAACAGTGTGCTAAACCATCGGTCTGTTATGTCAACAGTGTGCTAAACCATCAGCCTGGTATGTCAACAGTGCGCTATACCATCAGCCTGTTATGTCAACAGTGTGCTAAACCATCAGCCTGTTATGTCAACAGTGTGCTAAACCATCAGCCTGTTATGTCAACAGTGCGCTATACCATCAGCCTGGTATGTCAACAGTGTGCTAAACCATCAGCCTGTTATGTCAACAGTGTGCTAAACCATCAGCCTGTTATGTCAACAGTGTGCTAAACCATCAGCCTGGTATGTCAACAGTGTGCTAAACCATCAGCCTGTTATGTCAACAGTGCGCTATACCATCAGCCTAGTATGTCAACAGTGTGCTAAACCATCAGCCTGGTATGTCAACAGTGCGCTATACCATCAGCCTGTTATGTCAACAGTGTGCTAAACCATCAGCCTGTTATGTCAACAGTGTGCTATACCATCAGCCTGGTATGTCAACAGTGCGCTATACCATCAGCCTGTTATGTCAACAGTGTGCTACACCATCAGCCTGGTATGTCAACAGTGTGCTATACCATCGGCCTGTTATGTCAACAGTGTGCTATACTATCGGCCTGTTATGTCAACAGTGTGCTACACCATCGGTCTGTTATGTCAACAGTGTGCTAAACCATCGGTCTGTTATGTCAACAGTGTGCTAAACCATCGGTCTGTTATGTCAACAGTGTGCTATGCCATCAGCCTAGTATGTCAACAGTGCGCTATACCATCAGCCTGGTATGTCAACAGTGTGCTACACCATCAGCCTGGTATGTCAACAGTGTGCTATACCATCGGCCTGTTATGTCAACAGTGTGCTATACTATCGGCCTGTTATGTCAACAAAGTGCTATACCATCGGCCTGGTATATCAACAGTGTGCTACACCATCAGCCTGGTATGTCAACAGTGTGCTATACCATCGGCCTGTTATGTCAACAGTGTGCTTTACCATCAGCCTGTTATGTCAACAAAGTGCTATACCATCGGCCTGTTATGTCAACAAAGTGCTATACCATCGGCCTGGTATATCAACAGTGTGCTATGCCATCAATCATGTACTGACAAGGCTAAAATAACACAAAATGTAAGAGTAACAAATTAGAAAAAAGAGATTATACCACACAGCTACATTTACACACCAAACATAAGAAATATAGTAATTTACATATAATGACCGTCTGAACACAAACCATTTCATGCAATAATAACGTCCACACGGCATTTCTTGAACCTCGCTGTTGACTGTCCACTAGTGATGCTGGCATTGTCTCTGCGACACCCACGATGACAGAAGCACATACATAAAAGAAGAGGAAAGTAATTTCATTACGCATACATGCAGACATCGACAAAGGGATACATACATACACAATAACGGGGGGGGGGGGGGGGGGGTGAGAGAGAGGGGGAGGGGGAGAGAGAGAGAAGGAGAGAGAGAGAGAGAGAGAGAGAGAGAGACAGAGAGCGAGAAGTGGGGGTCACTGAGTGTAAAATGAAGAGGGCGGGAGGGCTGAAGTTCCAGAAAAGGGCGTGGAAGAGAACAAGTGCATATATGTGTGTGTGTGTGTGCACGCGCGCGAGCGCGCAATTGTGTGTGTGTATATGTGTGTGTGTGTGTGCATGCAGCGTGTGTGTGTGTGTGTGTGTGTGTGTGTGTGTGTAAGTGTGTGTGTGTGTGTGTGTAAGTGTGAGTGTGTGCGCGCGCGCGCGCGACTGAGTGTGAACCACGACAGACATCTGTTCTCAAGTAGTGAGAAAGGAGGAGAGGACCCGTCAAGTCATTACAGAAAATCGACATGGCCTTCAGTGATCTCGACGTCATCTGTGTCATCCCCCTTTCTCTCTCTCTCCCCATTGTCTCCCCTCCCCCATCCCAACTCCCCCCATCCCCACCTTACCCCACACTCCATCACGACAGGAGGAGGAGGTGAAGTGGGTGGTGGGGATGGAGAAGACCGACACACAGGGAGGATTGTTAGGGTAATATCTGGACACCTTTGTCCTGTCTGTTAACCCTTTGACTCCTATACCCTGTCCACCAGCGTCCTGCATTATCAACCATACCAGCAAACTGCAGGAAACTGGTGGACAGGGTGAGGGAGTCGAAGGGTTAAGTTTTTGCAGATGGTGTACAGGGTGCAGAAGTCAAAGGGTTAAACATGTGTAAAGGCATAGAGCTGGTCCTACGCATTTCCTGATAAACAACTTTACAAACGTTTGAAATGCGCTGTTGACGGGGAGCTATCTAGGTAGGACCTTAGGACGTGGTCAGCTCATGGGTTTATATGCAGGCTGAAGGCTTGTGTCGTGATCATTCTGGGTCTTCTCCATCACATGGTACCTGTGACGTTAGTGGATATGGAATTCATTCCGAGCGCAGAGACGTCATCTTGAGAAATTGAAACTGAAACTGAATACACCAAGACTGCGAACCGTAGCAGAAAAGGCAACAGGTGTGTCATTAATCAGAATACGGTCAGGAAGAGTAAGATGTTGAAGAAATGTTTTCGGACAGGCTAGCAAGACATTAGTCTTGTCTTCATTAAGCTACAGCTTACTGAGAGTCATCCAGTCCTCAAAGTCCGAAATGCAATCCCGTGTCCGAGATACCAGTGCATCGATATGGAGGCTAACTGATGGAAGTTGAGCGTCATCAACAAAACTCTCATGAAACAGCGTGTTACGGCTGACAACATCAGACACTGGAGACGTATACAGCACAAAAAGTACTGGATCCAGGATGCACCCTGCGGGACACCAGACTTCAAGCAAGACACATCAAAGTACCTACTATTCACGTATATTTACTGTGTACGGTCAGTCAAGTAAGAAGTAATCCATGCTAGAGCTGGGTCACAAATATATCAAAAGAAGTAGCAATGCTGATCAAGAGTTTACAGTGGTCAATGCTATCAAAGGCTGCTGAGAAGTCTTGAAAAGTAAGAACAGATACTCCATCATTATCAAATCCAAGGCGCAAATCGTTGTCTATTCTAAGGCGAATAGTTTCGCAACTATGACACATCTGTAAGCCGACTGAGAGAATCAAACAAACGATTTTGATAAAAATGACATGAGATGGGCTCTTAATTAAAAAAAAAGTATTTTGATCCAAAGATTTCTTGATCAGTGGGCGTATGACAGCAGATCTGAAGATTTCAAGGAAACAACCAGATGACAAGAAATATTGATAACATGGATAATATATGGCAGCAGAACATCAAGACATTCAAACAACAGAGAAGCAGGAACGGGGTCAAGCTCACGTGATTTCGGACCGGAATTCAGACACTTTTTCATGCGTATACACACACAGAACATAGACATGCACGTTGAATTAAAGATCCCAAGTCAAGTCATGTCCGCGTCCGGTGGTTTATCAAAACATGAAAACTCTCAACGAGCTCGCCCACCGAAGACGGAGTATGCAGACACTGACCGTACAACGACATATCGCCTGTACAGTGTGGGCTAAAACCACGTGCGTACATGCATCCACAAATTACAAAATGCTTTTGTACATTGTTTCAGATGCACGCGTTCAGTAGGCTATAGGGAATATGGAGTTGCATGATGCTTGTGCATTGTTTACTCTATAAAGCATACATCTTCAGTGTCTTTTGCCCATTTGTGTATATCGCTGCACATTTGAGTGGTGTGTGTGTGTGTGTGTGTGTGTGTGTGTGTGTGTGTGTGTGTGTGTGTGTGTGTGTGTGTGTGGTGTTGTGTTGTGTGTGTGCGTGCGTGGTGTGTGTGTGTGTGTGTGTGTGTGTGTGTGTGTGTGTGAGGAGTATATGTATGTGCGTGAGTGTTGTCGACGAGTGTGTGTGTATGTGTATACGTCTGTGTATGGGGTGGAGGGCGTGCTTGTGTATGGCTGTGTGTGTAAAGAGTATGTGTGCATGCGCGTGTGGGTGTGTATGTGAATGCATGTGTGTGAGAGAGAGAATGAATGAATAAGCGAGAGAGTCAGTGAGTGAGTGAGTGATCGGCGTATGTATGTAAGTATGCGTGCGTACGTGCGCATGTGCGTGCTTGCGCATGTGTGTGCGCCCGCGCATGTCTGTGTGTGTGTGGTGTGTGTGGTGGTGGTGGTGGTGGTGTGTGTGTGTGTTGTGTGCGGTGTGTGTGTGTATATGAGTGTGTGGTGTGTATGTGTAGTGTGTGTTGGTGTGCTCTGTGTGAGTGTGCGCGCGTGTTATGTGTGTGTGTGTGTGTTCTCTCTTTGTGTGTGTGTGTGTGTGTGTGTGCGTGTATGTGTGTGTGTATGTGTATGTGTATGTGTATGTGTATATGTATATGTGTATGTGTGTGTGTGAGTGTGAACCACGACAGACATCTGTTCTCAAGTAGTGGGGAACGAGGAGAGAAGCCGCCAAGTCATTAGAGAAAATCGACACGGCCTTCAATATTCTTGACGTCATCTGTGTTCTCACTCCCCCTTCTCCCTCCACAAGAAAACTGTTCATCGAGTGGACAGGGGGGGAGGAAGGTAGAGGAGGGAGAGAGTGAATAGTGTGGACAGGGGGGGAGGAGGAGGGGGAAGGGAGGGGGGGAGAGAGAGAGAATAAAGTGGACAGGGGAGAGAAGAGAGAGAGAGAAGAGTGAGACAGGGGTGGGGGAGAGAAGAGAGAATAAAGTGAGAGGGAGAGAGAGAGAAGTATAGAGTGGACGGAGGAGAGAGGAGAGAGCACATGAGAGAGAGACAGAGAGAGAGAATAATAGGTGGACGGGAGAGAGAGAGAAAAGAGAGAGAAAGAGAGAGATAGGAGGAGAAAGAGAGAGAGAGAGGAGGAGAGAGAGAGAGAGAAAAAGAATAGTGTGGAGGAGGGAAAGAGAGAGAGACAGAGAGAGAGAATAGTGTAGACAGGGGGGAAGAGAGAGAGAGAGAGAGAACACATAACAGACACAGAGAGAGAGAGAGAGAGAGAGAGAGAGAGAGAGAGAGAGAGAGAGAGAGAGAGAGAGAGAGAGAAAGAGAGAGAGAGAGAGATGACCGTCACACATCGTGCAGTCGCTATCTCTCAATCTATGTCCCTCGCCCAGCAGTAGTCTCTCTATTAACCCTTTCCAGTTCCACATCCTGCCAAAGAGCATCCTGCATTGTCAACCATGCTAGCACAGCAGGAAGCTGGTGGAAAGGGTGAGGGAGTCAAAGGGTTAAGGTTTTGCAGTTGGTGGATAGGGAACGGGAGTCAGAGTTTAGTCCCTAGCTCAATCACTTCAAGTCAGTTCAATTCGAGATGGTTTATTACTCAGCCGACCACTGCCTACTTGACGCGGACCTCGTTAGCACCAGGGGAAGACGCAGAATTGTCAGTCTCTATCACTCTACTCAAAAAGTGGCATTCACTCCGAACAACTGTAGTTTAATACTTACAGACAAAGCGTCCTCTCTCTCTCTCTCTCCTCTCTCTCTTGTGTGTGTGTGTGTGTGTGTGTGTGTGTGTGTGTGTGTGTGTGTGTGTGTGTGTGTGTGTGTGTGTGTGTGTGTGTGTGTGTGTGTGTGTGTGTGTGTGGTGGAGTCTGGATATGTTCAGTATCTTATTTTATTATGTGAATGAGTGAGGTTAGCACATCAGCATGGTGTTTGTGTCTTCTCCCTGATAAAAGTATGCTCGAGTGTTATTCCCATTCACAAATTGTTCTATATTGTCTCTGAGGCGTGTTTTCAGTAGGCGCTAAGTTGTATGATGTTTGTTGATTGGTTGTGCATGGTTAATTCTACAAACCTTCGATCTATGCCCGTTTGTGTATCACAATTTTTTTTTTTACAAATCTTCAATCTATGTCTGTTTGTGTATTACAAAACGAAATCTTCAATCTATATTTGTGTATTACAAAACACCCTCTACAAACCTTCAATCTATGCCTGTTTGTATATTAAAAAAAACAAAACCTCTACAAACCTTCAATCTATGTCTGTTTGTGTATTACAAAACACCCTCTGCAAACCTTCAATCTATGTCTGTTTGTGTATTACAAAAAACCTCTACAAACCTTTAATCTATGTCTGTTTGTGTATTAAAAAAAACCTCTACAAACCTTTAATCTATGTCTGTTTGTGTATTACAAAAAGGTGAACTTTGAAGTGGGAAAAAAGACGGTCCCTGTATTAATGAATCTGAACTATGCAACCTCCTGACCCCATCTGGTGCCACGCGCCAGAGGGAAAGAAGAATGGGTGTGAGTGAGGAAGGAAATGGTTAGTTCCAAAGCTAATGGTTAGTTCCAGAGGACTTGTGACGCACTGATTAATGGCAGCTCTTCAGTCTTCAAACCTAGGGCAAGCGTGTGACTCACTAGTGGGCACCCACACACACACACACACACACACACACACACACACACACACACTCAGTGAATGGACTCAGTGGCCCCACACTCCAATACGCTCAATGGACTATTGGTGCCTCATTACAGGCAAGGTTCATCTATCTGATCCTTCATTATTACATCCGTCACTTCAGCCCTCTCTGCCACCACGCACACACCCTGCAGTAAAGGATTGACTAGTTCACCCCTTCACCCCGTAAGCCACCTGCAGGAAGCTGCTGGATTGAATGAGGAAGTGAAAGAATCAATCCGTTACACAGGTTATTTTCATTATTATTACCATTACTGTTTGTGTTTAAAGCCTAGCCGACTGCACAGAACCATTTAAGGACAACATCTATCTCAAAACACACACAACTCCCTGATTCTGACCATAAAAAAAAAAAATAATAAAAAATCAAAAAAAAATCGAGAACACGCATCAATGCATTCGCGCACATATTTAAGGACATGACCTACGTTGACCAATCCGCCCAATTTATCATCAGGATAAAAAAACAAACAAATCTGAATACAAATGTATACACATGACTAAGTACACTAAAACATACATAAAACTAGTCTAAATCACCTATTCAATTCAATTCATATTGCTTATAGCCCAGCCGAGTATTAGCGCCATATCAGGGCTAACACCACGTCACAAAATGACAACCCAGTTATAAAAAAAAAAAAAAAAAAACAGTTTAAAAAAAACATGCTCACCTTAACCTTGCAAGTCTAAAATGCAATTAAGAAAAAACAGCCGCAAAATCACACCAGGTGAAATCTACTGATCTCTTGTAAAAACTGGAAAATTGCATCAGGAGGGACGTCTCGGGAGAGGTTCTTTAAGGAGTCCGCCGTGTATTGCTTTTGTCTCACATCGTACAAGTCCCAGCAATCGAGGAGGAGGGCCTAAATCACCTAACATTGTTTATGCACATCATATTTCCTTACAGCCAAAAATGCAGTTACTTCATACATCCAATTGTCAATCCTAGATCTAATCAAAAGATGAAGTAAGAGTTTACAGAACACATACATGTACAAAGGAATGGACCAGCAAGGCAGATCACAGGACGAGATGACAGAAAGCGAAGAACAAAACAAAACAAAACAAACAAACAAAAAAACAACAACAAAGAGAGCGAAAAAAAATCTCGCAAGAATTTCGAGAAGGTGAGGATACTATCTGTATTGAAAGAGCCCCCCCCCCCCCCCCCCAAGCTGGTAAAGAGGATGAGGGACTGAAAGAAAGAGACACCATTGCCGCCGAACATTGTGTGCTTTACGATAAAGGATTCAACAAGTCTCTCTCTCTCCTGTCGCGTTCAGACCTTACAAACACTCCGAAGACTTCATTCCCTCAACATCTTCAGTGAGATGTCTTACCAGTAAAGACATAGCAAGAAATACACACACACACACACACACATACGCACACACACACACACACACACACACACACACACACACAGCACGCTGCACACACACAAAGCAGGCAACACACACACACACAAAGCAGGCAACACACACACACACACACACAAAGCAGGCAACACACACACACACACACAGAGCAGATCACTACGATTCAGTATGCGCATATATCTCAATTTCATTTTATCTCGGTTTTTTTGTTTTTTTTTTTTGTTTTTTGTTTTTTTTGTCTCCAGTCATATTTTATCATGACAGACTTCCTACGTGAAATGTGGGCGGCACTCCCAAGGGAGCGCATCAGCACCAATCCTGTTTTGTTATGGCCCTTTACTATTTAATTTCTATTTCATGACAAACCACTCTGCGGCAGCTGTCACGGACGATGAATACAGTACAGACACCCGTCAACTGCATACAGTCAAACGAAGTAATGTGTTCTGCCACAGAGTCACACTTGGGAACTCTCCATTGTCAGTCTCTATATAATTTTTCTAATACGTGGTCGAGTTTGAAGATTGTTAGAGTAACCTTCTGATCCCTCAGACTGTCCACCAGTTTCTTGCATTAACCCTCTGACTCCCTCAGCTTATTCACCACTTTCCTGCATTAATCGCTTGACACCCTCAGCTTATAAAACCAGCTTCCTGCATTAACCCTTTCACCGTCTCGTCGACGTCCACCAGCTTCCTGCATTAATTCTCTGACTCCCTCATGAATCAGCTTCTTGTAGTAACCCTTTGAGTCCCTCGTCTTATCCACCAGTTCCCTGCATTTACCCTTTGATTCCCTCATCTTCTCCGCCAGTTTCCTGTATTAACTCTTTGACTCCCTCATCTCATCCACCAGCTTCTGCTATTAACTCTTTGACTCCTGCATGTTCTCCACTCCACCACCAGCTTCCAAAATGAACCCTTTGGCTCTTTCAGCCTGTTTATAAAATTCCTGCATGAACCCTTTGGCTTTCTCAGCCTACCCAACAAATTCCTTCAGTTTTCTACGGAAGTTGTTGGATAGGTTGAGTGAATCAAGAAAACTGGCGGACAGAGTTGATAAATTAAGACATCCAAAGGGTTTAGACATTGTTGGCATATATTCTCCCCGCTTCCACCTTCTATCGACACACGCCAAGCTCTCTAAAGAAAATACAGAGATATGAGCTCACTATGATAGCACATGTTAAGAACGGTAATTGTACAGGAGGCTAAATAGTCCGCTCTTTGTGCGTAAACCGTTTAACCACAAGAGACTGAATAGCCAGCTCTTTATGCATACATCATCGTCTGCTGTCAAGTCTCTCTAGAATTCCAAGGACTCGTCCACTTTGTCATAAAACCTCATACAGAATGATAAGACATTCTGTATCACTGTGTGTGGTTCCTTTATACGATGACACTGTACCATTGTGTGTTGTTCCTTTATAACGATGACACTCTGTACCATTGTGTGTTGTTCCTTTATAACGATGACACTCTGTACCATTGTGTGTTGTTCCTTTATAACGATGACACTCTGTACCATTGTGTGTTGTTCCTTTATAACATGACACTCTGTACATTGTGTGTGTTCCTTTATAACGATGACACTTGTACATTGTGTGTTGTTCCTTTATAACGATGACACTCTGTATCATTGTGTGTTGTTCCTTTATAACGATGACACTCTGTACCATTGTGTGTGTTCCTTTATAACGATGACACTCTGTACATTGTGTGTTGTTCCTTTATAACGATGACACTCTGTACATTGTGTGTTGTTCCTTTATAACGATGACACTCTGTATCCATTGTGTGTTGTTCCTTTATAACGATGACACTCTGTACATTGTGTGTTGTTCCTTTATAACGATGACACTCTGTATCATTGTGTGTTGTTCCTTTATAACGATGACACTCTGTACCATTGTGTGTGTTCCTTTATAACGATGACACTCTGTACCATGTGTGTTGTTCCTTTATAACGATGACACTCTGTATCATTGTGTGTGTTCCTTTATAACGATGACACTGTACATTGTGTGTGTTCCTTTATAACATGACACCTGTACCATTGGTGTTGTTCCTTTATAACTGACACTTGTATCATTGTGTGTGGTTCCTTTATAACATGACACTCTGTATCATTGTGTGTTGTTCCTTTATAACGATGACACTCTGTATCCATTGTGTGTTGTTCCTTTATAACGATGACACTCTGTATCATTGTGTGTGGTTCCTTTATAACGATGACACTTGTACCATTGTGTGTGTTCCTTTATAACGTGACACTGTATCACTGTGGTTGGTTCCTTTATAACATGACACTCTGTACACTTTTGTGTGTTCTTTATAACTGACACTCTGTATCACTGTGTGTGTTCCTTTATAACGATGACACTCTGTATCATGTGTGGTTCCTTTATAACATGACACTTTGTATCACTGTGTGTGGTTCCTTTATAACATGACACTCTGTATCATTGTGTGTGTTCCTTTATAACATGACACTTGTATCACTTGTGTGTGGTTCCTTTATACATGACACTCTGTATCACTGTGTGTGTTCCTTTATAACTGACACTCTGTATCACTGTGTGTGGTTCCTTTATAACATGACACTCTGTATCACTGTGTGTGTTCTTTATAACATGACACTTGTATCACTTGTGTGGTTCCTTTATAACTGACACTCTGTATCACTGTGTGTGGTTCCTTTATAACTGACACTCTGTATCACTGTGTGTGGTTCCTTTATACGATGACACTCTGTATCACTGTGTGTGTTCTTTATAACATGACACTCTGTATCACTGTGTGTGGTTCCTTTATAACGATGACACTTGTATCACTGTGTGTGGTTCCTTTATAACAATGACACTTGTATCACTTGTGTGTTGTTCCTTTATAACTGACACTTGTATCACTGTGTGTGGTTCCTTTATAACATGACACTCTGTACACTTGGTGTGGTTTCCTTTAACGATGACTTGTATCACTGTGTGGTTCTTTATACGACACTCTGTACATGTGGTGTTCCTTTATAACTGACACTTTGTATCATGGCTACGTGAATGTGGTTCCTTTATAACTGACACTTTGTATCACTGTGTGTGGTTCCTTTATAACTGACACTTGTATCACTGTGTGTGGTTCTTTGTAACTGTCACTTTGTATCACTGTGGTGGTTCTTTTAACTGACACTTGTATCACTGTGTGTGGTTTCTTTATAACATGACACTTTGTATCACTGCGTGTGGTTTCTTTATAACATGACACTTTGTATCACTGCTGTGGTTCTTTATAACTGACACTTTGTATCACTGTGTGGTTTCCTTTATAACTGACACTGTATCACTGCTGTGGTTCCTTTATAAATGACACTTTTATCACTGCGTGTGGTTCCTTTATAACAGACACTTGTATCACTGCTTGTGTTCCTTTATAACTGACACTTTGTATCACTGTGTGGTTCCTTTTAACTGACACTCTTGTATCACTGTGTGGTTCCTTTATAACATGACACTTTGTATCACTGTGTGGTTCCTTTATAACATGACACTTTGTATCACTGTAGTGTTCCTTTTACTGACACTTGTATCACTGGTGTGTTTACTTTATAACATGACTACTTGTATCACTGTGTGTGGCTTCCTTTTAACATGACACTCTTGTATCACTGTGATGGTTTCCTTTATAACAGACACTTTAGTATCACTGTTGGTTCCTTTTAACTGACACATCTATGATCACTGCTTGTTTCCTCTGTATACTGACACCTATATCCACTGTGTGTTCCTGTATAACGATCACTTGTATCACTTGTGGTTCCTGTATACAAAGACACCTTATGCCACTGTTGTGTTCCTTTATACATGACATTGTATCACTAGTGGTTCCTATATAACAATGACACTTTGTATCACTTGTTGTTCCTTCAACATATGCACTTCTGTCACACCTGTTTTCTTTCACACCATATGACACTCTGTCACCACTGGATTTTCAGCATATCCCTGTTTTCACACTGATTCTCACACCTATGCCACTTGCTTGTTCCCTTTTACTACACATATGACACTTTTTCAACTGTTTCTCACAGCCATATGACCCATGTCTTGTTCACACCTGATTTCTCACAGCCATATGCCACTCTTTTACACTGATTTGCTCACAGCATACGCATGACTTTTACACTCCTGATTTCTCACACCAATGCACCTTTAACCACTGATTGTTCCATACCGCACTTTGTATCACTATTTCTACAGCCATATCCACTGCTTGTTCACACCTGATTTCACAGCATATTGCCCACTGCTTGTTCACATCCTGATTTCTCACAGCCTATATCCCACTGTTGTTCCACACCTGATTTTCACATTGCCATTATTCCACTGACTTTTCACACTCCTGATTCTCACAGCCATATGCCACTGACTTGTTCACATCCTGATTTTCACAGCCATATCCCACTGCTTGTTCACACCTGATTTTCACAGCATTGCCCACTGCTTGTTCACACCTGATTTCTCACAGCATATGCCCACTGCTTGTTCACACCTGATTTCTCACAGCCATATGCCCACTGCTTGTTCACACCCTGATTTCTCAAGCCATATGCCACTGTTGTTCACACCCTGATTTCTCACAGCCATATGCCCACTGCTTGTTACAACCCTGATTTCTCACAGCCATATGCCCACTGCTTGTTCACACCCCTGATTTCTCACAGCCATATGCCCACTGCTTGTTCACACCCCTGATTTCTCACAGCCATATGCCCACTGCTTGTTCACACCCCTGATTTCTCACAGCCATATGCCCACTGCTTGTTCACACCCTGATTTCTCACAGCCATATGCCCACTGCTTGTTCACACCCCTGATTTCTCACAGCCATATGCCCACTGCTTGTTCACACCCTGATTTCTCACAGCCATATGCCCACTGCTTATTCACACCCCTGATTTCTCACAGCCATATGCCCACTGCTTGTTCACACCCCTGATTTCTCACAGCCATATGCCCACTGCTTGTTCACACCCCTGATTTCTCACAGCCATATGCCCACTGCTTGTTCACACCCCTGATTTCTCACAGCCATATGCCCACTGCTTGTTCACACCCCTGATTTCTCACAGCCATATGCCCACTGCTTGTTCACACTCCTGATTTCTCAAGCCATTATTTCCACTGATTTTACACGCACCTTATTTCTCATTGCCATTATTTCGACTGATTTTACACACTCCTGATCTCTCATTGCCATTACTTTCACTATTTTACACATACCTGATTTCTCATTGCCATTATTACCATTGATTTTACGCACACCTCATTTCTCATCGCCATCATTTCCAGTACCATACACACTCCTGATTTCTTTAGCTATTGTTTCCACTAATTCTACACACTCCTGATTTCTTCAGCCATTACTTCCACTAATTCTACACACTCCTTTTTCCCACAGCAATGAGTTGACACATTATATCTGCATTTGATACATGAGACAGATACATGAAAATATGCATTCAGAGAATATGCATTATCAGAACAGTCTCTCTTTTACCCATTTGCCCTCTCGACTGAGACAGAGAGAGAAAGCGCAAAGGAGGGAGGGAGGCAGGGAGAGAGAGCGATAGAGAGGGAGGGAGGGAGGAGAGGAGGAGAGGGGAGAGAGAGAGAGAGAATGAGAGAGTGCGCGTACGCAATAAAACTGAAAATACAATGATACAACATTTTCAGGTGTTCATACAATTACAATGGTAATGACTGAAACAAAGTACACAAAAATCATGTGCTTCAAAAAGTGCGAAGCAATGACTAAACTACATCTCTCTCACATGCTGACAGACATACACACGTTCACACACACATACATCAAAGAAACGCATACACGTACATATGCATGGATACTCAGTCACTCAATTCCACGCGCGCGCACGCATACACACATATACACACACACACACAACACATCGCTACAAGCACAAAGACAGACTGGGAATGTCCACAAAGCAGCACTAAAATAACCACAAGTGTGGACATTGTCGTGAACAAAGGCGACCACAACACCTGGTTCTTTCTCTCCTCCTAACACATCAGGTCTATTGCTACCAGTACCCCCCCCCCCCCCCCAAACACACACACATACCCGCTCAACACTATAGCCCTGTTTTGGATTTATATAGCGTATTTATTATTCTGTTTAACGAGTTCTCCGTTCACACACACACACACACACACACACACACACACACACCCGCTCAACACTATAGCCCTGTTTTGGATTTATATAGCGTATTTATGTGTTCTGTTTAACGAGTTCTCAGTTCACACACCACCACACACACACACACACACACACACACCCACACACACCCGCTCAATACTATAGCCCTGTTTTGGATTTATATAGCGTATTTATGTGTTCTGTTTAACGAGTTCTCAGTTCACACACACACACACACACAACACACACCACACACACACACACACACACACACACACACACCACACACACACACACACACCCCCGCTCAATACTATAGCCCTGTTTTGGATTTATATAGCGTATTTATGTGTTCTGTTTAACGAGTTCTCAGTTCACACACACACACAAGGCGCGCACACACACACATTCACACACACACACACACACACAAAGGCCATAAGAGACACATTATAGCCCTATTTTGGGTTTTAACGCAAACAGAAATGTTCTGATTTGCGAGTTCCAGAGTTCTGACCTCACACACACACATACACACGCACACACACAAACTAACACACACACACACACACTAACATGCACACAACACACTCACACACATATAGATACACACACTCTCCCCCCTTCTCTCTCTTTCCTCCCCTCCCACTAATTCAATACACAAGAGCTATAAACACACTTTATGGCCTGATGACTAGCAGTTGCTGGGTTTCCCAGGTCCTTGTGAAAACACAACAGCTGCTGATAAAATCGCCTGGTGATGGCGGCAATTGTCGTCTGCTACCTTACCGCGCCTGTCGCCTGTTTCTGTATGAACTGGCCGATATGGTCACTCACTCACTCAGCTAATCGCTAAAGACGCTGCCAGCCTTTCCACAGGCTTTCTTGTGTTGTGTTGATAGATTCCTCATGGATTTACTGCCTCCGCTGTGGGCGACAAATCATCGTTTCTATGGGGTGGTGGTGGTTGTGTGTGTGTGTGTGTGTGTGTGTGTGTGTGTGTGTGTGTGTGTGTGTGTGTGTGTGTGTGTGTGTGTGTGTGTGTTGTGTGTGTGTGTGTGTGTGAATGTGTGTGCACACAGGTAAGATTTACATCGTATGATGTGTGTGTGTGTGTGTGTGTGTGTGTGTGTGTGTGTGTGTGTGTGTGTATCTGTGTGCACAGATAAGATTTACATCCTCTATGTGAGTGTGTGCGTGAGTGCCCGCGCGCACACGCGCGCGCGTGTGTGTGTGTGCGCGTGACATTCAGATAAGATTTACATCGTTTGGTGTGTGTGTGTGTGTGTGTGTGTGTGTGTGTGTGTGTGTGTGTGTGTGTGTGTGTGTGTGTGTGTGTGTCTGTGTGTATGTGTGTATGTGGGTGTCTCTGTGTGTGTGTCTGTGAGCATCGATAAGATTTACATCTTTTGTGTGAGTGTGTGTGTGCCCGCGCGCGTGCGTGCGTGTGTGTACACAGATAAGACTTACATTATTTAATGAATACGTGTGCGCGCGCGCGCGTGTATTTGTGCGTCTGCGTATGCACACGGATAAATTTAACATCGTTTAGAAGGAGGGAGAGAGAGGGGGCGAGAGAGGGGACGAGAGAGAGAGAGAAAGAGTGAGAGAGAGAGAGAAAGAAAGAAAGAGAGAGAGTGTGTGTGCGTGTACTTGCACGTGTGCACAAAAGGGGAGAGAGAGAGAGAGAGAGAGAGAGAGAGAGAGAGAGAGAGAGAGAGAGAGAGAGAGTGCGTGTGCGTGTACTTGCACGTGTGCACAAGAGTAAGATTTATATTGTTTTGCGCACGCTGTGTGTGTGTGTGTGTGTGTGTGTGTGTGTGTGTGTGTGTGTGTGTGTGTGTGATGTGTGTGTGTGTGTGTGTGTGTGTGTGTGTGTGTGTGTGTGTGTGTGTGTGTGTGTCTGTGTGTGAGTTTGCACGATTGGATTTAAACAGTTTTTTGAGCGTTCGAGTGTGTGTTTGCACAGATAAGATTAAAATCATTTCGCACACGCTGTGTGTGCGTGCGTTTGTGTGCGCGCGTTTGTGTGTGTGTGTCTGTGTGTGTGCACGCGCGCGCGCACGTGTGTCTATGTGTGTCTGTGTGTGTGTCTGTGTGTGTGTGTCTGCGTCCGTGTTTTATCAAAATGAACTGTACTAGAATACCGACATCCATATCACATGTCAATTGGTCAACCGCTTTACAAAAACATGAGACAGACACATGTAAGGGAGACAGAGGAAGGGTAGGGCAGAGACAGAGAGACAGAGATCGAGGGATAGATAGAGAGGGAGGGGACGGAGGGAGGGAGGGAGGAAGGGAGAGAGAGACAGAGAGAGAGAGGGAGAGAGGGAGAGAGAGAGAACGACAAACATGAAATCACCGACAATGAGACTTTCTGTTGCAAAGACTCTGCAAGCTGCCCCAAAAGTCTTTAATTAGCTGCGTGCTGGGGTTGGCCTCTCTCTCACACACACACACACACACACACACACAACACACACACACACACACACACCAGCGCACACACACACACACACACACACACACACACACACACACAGCGCACACACACACACACACACACACACACACACACACACACACACACACACACACCGGTACACGACAATACTGACTGTAAGACTTCCATGTTGTAAGGACTCTGCAGGTTGCCCAGGAACTCGCCAATCATCTGCTTGCTGAGGCCTTTCCTGGTAATGAGGAAGTGAGCCACACTCCTGGGCGCTCCCTCCACAAACGCCTGCTCCAACAGAAAGTCCAGCCCTTTCTCTGGCTTCCTGCAAGAATGAACCAACCACAAAAATGAAGGATACATTTAGGACGCTATGCCTATCTTTCATCATTTTGTTCCATAAAGTGAAAAGATAAATGTATTCTCAAACTATCTAAAAAACGGAAAGAAACAAGTAACGAGAAACAAAAAACAACAACAATAAAAGAAAAGGACCAATCAATAACATATTTCAAGAATTATCTACCAGATTGGCATTTAGAATTTGCAGTATTTCAGTAAAAAAACCATGAAATCCCCTCATGCAAAATAACAGCAAACGGCACAACCTCAAGACAGGTTGATATGTTTAAATAACCGGGAACGATCATTTCACCAAACAGCAGATGCACATTAGAAAAAGCCAGAAGAATCGGCCACGCCAAAACAGCATTCAAGAAGATGAAAAGCATTCTTACCAACAAATGCCTATCAATTAACATCAGGAAGAGAGTTCTTGAATGTTATATAGAACCAATACTGTTATACGTGGGGTGTGGTGTGTGTGTGTGTGTGTGTTGTGTGTGTGTGTGTGTGTGTGTGTGGTGTGTGTGTGTGTGTGTGTGTGTGTGTGTGTGTGTGTGTGTGTGTGTGTGTGTGTGTGTGTGTGTGTGTGTGTGTGTGTGTGTGTGTGTGTGTGTCAACAAGCAAAGCCAGAACAAGATTGAGGCAGCCGAGATGTGGTTTCTAAGAAGAAAGTTGAGAGTTCCATGGACAGCAAAGAAAACAAAACGAGACAGTCTTGATGGAGGCAGACACAAGAAGAACATTCATAAGGAAGATTAGAAAAAGACAGGCAACATTTATAGGCCATTTTATGAGGAAAGGGGAATTGGAGCACCTAGTCACGACAGGAAAGCTGGAGGGAAAGAGCACCTGGTAGATCCAGGGAGAAGATATTGGACGGACTTGCAGAGTGGCTGAAGACAAAGAGGATGGAAGAGGTGCTTGAGGCAACAAGGGATAGAAACAGATGGAAGGCCATGATCGCCAACGCCATGCGGCAAGGCACCTGATGATGATGATATGAGTATGTTCAAGGGGGGGTTTCATCACACTCAGACAATTCCATATGTGCTCCATCCAAAACTGCCAGCAGTTATCTGGCAGACTTCCTGGGCCAGCAGAAAACCCAATGCACTGGAAAGGTCTTGAAATGGGAGGGGGAGGGAGGAGAACGGACCTATGAAAACGCTATGCTGACACCATCAGAACGACGGAAACATTAATCAGATAGGCAGCGCACAGGACAGATTTTTAACCCTTTGACTCCCGCACCCTGTCCACCAGCATCCTGCATTGTCAACCAAGCCAGCAAAGTCCAAAACTTCACCTTTTGATTCCCTCACTCTATCCGGCAGCTTCCTGCAGAAAGCAGGCGGATAGGGTGAGGGAGTCAAAAGGGTTAAGTTTTTGCAGTTAGTGGATAGTGTGCCAGAGTCAAAGGGTTAAGGTTTTGCAGTTAGTGGATAGGGGAGGAGTCCAAGGGTTAATGTTTTGCAGTTAGTGGATAGAGTGAGGGAGTCAAAGGGTTAAGGTTTTGCAGTTAGTGGATAGGGTGAGGGAGTCAAAGGGTTAAGGTTTTGCAGTTAGTGGATAGGGTGAGGGAGTCAAAGGGTTAAGGTTTTGCAGTTAGTGGATAGGGTGAGGGAGTCAAAGGGTTAAGGTTTTGCAGTTAGTGGATAGGGTGAGGGAGTCAAAGGGTTAAGGTTTTGCAGTTAGTGGATAGAGTTAGAGAGTCAAAGGGTTAAGGTTTTGCAGTTAGTGGATCCCTAGGGTGAGGGAGTCTAAGGGTTAAGGTTGCTGGCCAAAATCGAACTGGAGATATCAGACCTTGAGTCCATGGCACTTTCAAGGACACAACTAGAGTGTCGCAAAAGAATAAAGAAAGCAGCAACACCATTCTGACATTTGACCCTCGTGTCAACATTGAAATATAGAAAATTCTGACGACATTCACAGCTCTCAATTACTCTCTGTCACTCATATTCTTGATTCAGCAAAACATCCAACGCTTTCTTCAGCTAGCTTACAGAGAAGAAAAAGCCCAATGCAAAATGGAGCATTAATCAATACACTGATTTGACTGGAATTGTTGGAAATTTCATTCATTTACTCAACGATTTCTTGAAAGTCCCAGCCACAGACTACCTATGGCTGTACAATCGTCACATAGAATGAATGAACAGAATCCGCCTGTCAGGAAAAGTTATTTTTGTCTTGACAAAGGCCAGTTGGCCGAAATATTTTTGTGTGTGTGTCTGTCTTTGTTTCATGAATTAAAGAGGCATTCACATTCTGTTTTCCTGTGCTTTTTAGTTTTTACTGGCTTGAGCGCTGGCAGTCAATTTTAGTTCAGGCTGACATGAAATGGTTGTTGAACTGAACTGATTTGGACATCTGCATCCCTTCTCTGCATGTTGCCACTGAGAACAAACTGGCATTAGAGAGACTTTCTGGGTACATTAAGACTTCGGGTTTTTTGGGGGTAAAGGATGACTTGCTGAGTACACTCAGACTATTTTCAGAAAAGAGTGACTTTTACTTTTTGGGTGCAATTGTGTGTTGTTGATTTTTTTTTCTTTTTTTGGTGCAGTGGGAATTTTAGGATGCATTCAGACTCTTTGGCAAGCTGACTCTCTGGATACATTCAGATTTTTTTGGTGCTATAATTTTGTGCGTACCCTCAAGGCTATTCTGGTACAGAATGACTTTTAGAGTACACCTGAGCTTTTTTGATAGTACTGAACAAATATACCTTCTGGGTACACTCAGCTTTCCTTTCCCTCTCTCTTTCTTTCTCTCTCTTGTATTTTGGTATTCCAGGTATCTGCTTCGGATTTCTAGGTAAAACCAGACCTCTTGTTTTTTATATTACCTTTTTTTTATTTTTTTTATTTTTTTATTATTGTACACAATGACTTTCTGGGTACACTAGGGCTTCTTTTGTACTTCTTCCACTCTGGTGCCTAGATGGCATCCATGTAACCAATTCTTCGGGACTGAAGGTGACATGTCTTGCTCGGTTAACTGTTTGCCTACTGGGCCATGGTCGTCTGCTTGTTCTCTGTGTGGCCTATGACACGAAGATCAAAGTGAGCTACGGTCAGTGCAGTGAGAGGGAGAACTCATGTTCTTTTTTGTGTTCATCTTCAACTTGTTCGAGTTCAAAGTTTAACTAATCAATGTATCTATGAGATGATTGAATGTCCCTTAAAAAGGATCATGCAGTTTGATTTTCTCTCTCCCTGTCTCTCTGTTGATTACGACAGAGAGAGAGAGAGAGAGAGAGAGAGAGAGAGAGAGAGAGAGAGAGAGAGAGAGAGAGAGAGAGAGAGAGAGAATGTGTGTGTGTGTGTGTGTGTGTGAGTGCGTGTGTGTGTCCGTGCATGCGCGAGTAAACGTGGGGCTGTGTGAGCATGTGCATGTATAAACTTGTGCATGTGTGAGCACATGATTTCTCAACACAGCAGATTTTTTTTCTTTTTGCTTTCTTTCTTTTTTCTTCTTTTATTTTCTTTTTTTTTAAGATCACTTTTATTTTTGAAGTATGTTCCTTGCTGTTTTTTTTTTATGACGTTCTTATTGGATGGACAAGGATGGTGCATGTATCAGTCTTTCACTATTTCACTCTTTGAGCTCTGTTCCACGTTCATGAGGAGCTGCTAACAAATACGGATTACAGCTATTGTATTCTTCACATGGTCTGTCTGTTAAAATACTGCATTGCACCAGAAATACTGCAATCATTAAAAAAAAAACATGACAAATTAATTCCAAATTATGGCCTGACAGCGTAACATAAACATTACAACAAAAGGCATGGCTCCACTTAAAGTTAACGCACATAGTCCAAATCTACCAGCTATGATTTTCTTTGTCACCTCTTTCACAGATTTCAGCCTAACTGGACAAACATTTGAAAAACAAAAAAAACAGCAAAAAAACAACTACAATTTTCTGTAGCACGACCCATTGCCGTTGACCCCCTTCTCCCTAGAGATCTGAAGATGGGCAGGTAATAGCAATCACACAAGTCAGAATACTTCAAATGTCTAAAAGCACTTATGTGTCATGACACTGACAGAAATAATGAACAAAACATAAAACTGAGACAGAAAGAAAGACAAAAACAAACTGGTCAAGACTTTCTAAAAATCTCCCTCTTTGTAAATTTTTCTTTCACAGAAAATCCAGATTTTGTACTTCTCAAGGTCACTGTGACATTCAGGAAGCTTCAATGACGATATGGCGACATGAAGCAGGACAATGCACAATAGACTGTCACAAAAGTGAAAAAAGAATGTACATATAAAACATTCCTAAGAAAATGCTGTCCATGCACTTTCCTTTAAAACGTGCTGATTGAAGGCGTTTGCTTAGTTTATATGACCTTGACCTCCAACTTTTTGTGATCATGACTCCTCTAAGTCTACACTTTTGACCCAAATTTGGCGAAAATCCATTCAGAAACAGCCGAGAAAATACTGCTAATATGTTTTGATCACAACCCCCCCCCCCCCCCTCTCTGGTTGAAATAAAACAGTGTCACAATATAAAAAAAAAGAAATAAAAGAAAAAAGATTAAAAAAAAGGATAAAAAAACCCACAAAGACAGTACAAACAAAAAGAAGTATCAAGCACACACTGTACAAAAAAGTGAGGAAATTATCTATATTTTAAACAGTTCATGGTTTCCTGTGGGTGGTGAGTTGCATACAGTATGCATCTAGATGCATGTAGTAGATCAGTTGTACTGTTTAGATCAGACTAAACAGTTGCTACTCACTTGTTAAACAGGTTGAGGCCAATGCGATACAGCCGTTTCTTGTGCTTGTCACTGGGGCGAGGCACCATATTGGCCTGCTGGTCCGGCGTGATGCTCATGCGCAGCTTGCGCTGGTAGCTGATGCTGTTCTCGCTGGCCAGACTGATGTTCTCTGTGCTGATGTTCTCTGAGCTGGGCGAGCTGGAGCACTGCCCGTCAAAACTGTCTGGCTCGCTTGTCTCCGATATGTTGCTCATGCGCTTCACCTCCGCCTTCATGGTGGCCACACTACCATTCACCACCGCGCCACCCACCCCCACACCACCCCCACCCTTCCTCTTCCAGATGGGAGAAGTTTCCGGCGCTCGTGTCGGAGGGACAGGCTTCTGCTTGACGGTGCTGCCTTCAGGGGGTGGGGAAGGTTCTCCAGGTTTGCGTGTCCGTAGCTTCACCTGAGTGTTCATGTAGAACTTCACCACCTGATCCTGAGGCAGAGGCGACAGCGGCTCAAACATAGTGTCCCTTGGAGAGGCCGGGTCCACCCGGATCTGAGGCTCACTGTAAGACGGGTGAAAACCCGGATGAGAGTGGGATCCTTCTCCAGGGTAGAAACCAGGGTGAGAGCCTTCCACTGGGGGTCCCCGATGATACGAGTCATAGGGAGAGGAGGAGGGTGTGCAAGTACCAGCGGCGGTGGGGAAGGAGTAGTCCGTAGAGGAGGAGGCGAGGGAGGAGGAGGAGGGTCTGTTGGACAGCAGGGCACTGATGTCCTGACTGCTGCCCTCGCTCTGCACACTGTCGCTATGGAAACTGTCCGTCAAAATGTCGGTCTCCTTGCTCTCCAAAAGCGTCTCAAAGTCTACGCTGTGCGGGTCAACACCGCCCTCCCAGCCCCCAGCCTGAGAAGGCCCTCCCCCATCTGTGTTCTGCTCTGGGTAGGAGTTCCTGTTGTTGTTGGTCTCCGAGGGAGACATCACACCTTTACCTTTACCACACTCACCCCCATCCACATGTGCCGAACGCTCCAGGCGCCGTCGTGTGGGCGAGTCCATGTGAGTATACCTAGGGTCCATTTTCATGCCCTGATCAAAAGTCATCTGGTGATACAACCGGTGGTCATAGCGGTTGTTAACTGACTCAAAGTCCGCCACCATCTTGCGAATGTCTCTGGAGAAGCTCTCGTGGTGCGCCAGTCCCGTGCCCACTTTAGGGGAATGTGCGCCGTGCGGGTGGATGTTTCCGTTGTCGTCCACATTGATGCGGTCGGTCCAGATGGTGTTGCTGCGGCCCAGTTCCGACAGGCGCTTGGAAAGGCGGCGTTCGCCAACAGAGTGTCGGAGCTTCTGGAAGTTTCTGGTCATGCAGTAATGGCGGTAGGCACGCTGGATGGTGCGCGCCGCTCTCCGCGCTCGCAGTGACCCCCCATACTTCCTCTCCAGCATCTCCACCTGTTGGCAGGCAATACGTAGTCATTGTATTACTCTTTTTTTAAGCAGTTCTTTTATTATCTAAAAGGTTAATGACTGCATAGAGTCACATTAAGGCTATAATCGTTTCAAAACATGCACAATACTTCAACATGGAAAAAAAGGGAAAGAAAATATATAAAGTATACATATCAATGCATTGGCGCACATAATCTGAGGAGATGCCCATGGCATTGACCACTCCGTCCAATTTATCACACAGAGGATTTAAAAAGCATACCTGAATAGAAGTTTAAACATTAGCGAAATAACAACTGTCAAACAATACATCATTCACATGTCTTTATACCTGTCATACTACTGAGGTACTTTACTTTCTCTTTTTTCTTCTTCTTCTTCTTTTTTTTTTTTTATTGAACAACGTTTGGCTGATGCACGTATGCATGCTGTTCTGGTTCTTAGGGCTGCACTGTGCAGGTGTTATGTTACTGCACAGTCTGCATACTTCATCCTTGGCGAGTTACCCTGACATGTGGGCAGTCACACTTCTTTTTCCGAGGTGTTCACGTCAGGTATTTTCCCGTTTCCATTAGGCTAGTAAACACCGACATGCTTTGCTTCATCCTTAACATGTAATGTTTGATGTTCTGTGTGTGTACACACATGACAAAGATTCAGCCACTTGAAAGTCTGTATATATGTTGACCTGGGATATCTGAAAAATCTCTACACTTAACTACCAAGACTACTCAGGACTTCCAATTAGAAGTATGATGTCCTAGCCAAACTGTCTGTCACCCCATCACATTACACTACATAGTATGCATTCCAATTCTCTTCTGTAAGACATACTTAACAGCGGTAAATGTAATTATAGTGCCACCACCTTTTTCACGCTTTACACTAACACAGCTTAATACAAGACTAAAAACAACTATTTCGAGTTCCACATTCAGTTTGCACACAACAGAGATAAATTAAGAACATACTTTTATAGGCTGGCTCAACAGAAACACAAAGAAGGACGAGGGGATGCAAGAGGATATGAATTTAAGGGTGTATGCAAAACAGCACATATCACAAGTCAAGACGACAAGGGAGAGTTTGAAAGTTTGATCAGGAGGGATTCAAGGCACTCTCACATTCAACTATATGCACACCATTCAAACCTGCCAGCAATTATCTGGAAGACTCCTTCCATCTATGCAGAACCCTATGCACTTGCAAGGTCTTTAAAGGGAAGGGAGGCTGAAAGAATCTATAAAGTTTAATATTAAGTTGACCCCACCAATATGATCAGAGCATTAAGACTGGCAGCCAACATGCCAGTTTCTATGTTACAGGCAGTGAGTGAACTCGAAGCGTCCGATCTTGAGTCCTCACTCTGTCTAAAGAACCAAACAGCTAGTGCAGAGAACGAGAGAACAGGAGAGTGACTTTGTGAGGCAGCACTCCAGACTGACCTGTTTGTCATGAAGGTCCTGAGACAGCTGGTAGCTGGTAGCCTGCTGGGCGCGACACCTCTTGATCACATCCTCACTGACGTTCTTGAAGGACCGCTGCCTGGACACGGGCGCGATGTCCCACCGCCCACACTGTGCTGAGATGTTAGCTTGGAGGTAGAGCGTGGAGATTCTGCAGAGGAGCCGGAGCCAGAACCGTTGGACTGTTGGGACGATCTGCGGGTCGAGCCTGACCCAGAACCCCCACCTCCATAGAGTTCATCCCGAGTCTTTACGCTCGTTACGCTGTGGACATATGACACACATCTTGGTTAATGAAGACATATGGATAGTACTAATTATATCTGTGCTCAGCTGAAGGATACTAAAATTCTGTAAATGGTCCATAGCGTGAGTTGGGGGATTATATGTGCACACACAAACACGCGTGTGTGTGCACGCGCGCGCACGCAACACACACACACACACACACACACACACACACACACACACAAAGCAACAAACAACACACGTCCTCCTACCCACCTAACCCATATGCACACACACTGAAATAAAAGAAACAGGAAAACAAGACTAAGTGTTTAACTGGATTCAGAAATTCAATTATTATAGGAACGACTATAACTTTCCAATGATATCCTCAAAATGTTAACACTTCTGTCGAAGACTTTCGTTTCCGTGTCTTTTCTTAGATTTTTCCACACATTTAATTCTACAACACAAAAGAAATGCAATTTTTGTACAGTCTATTCAAAACTGACACAAACTATGTGATTAACAGGTATAGTGGTACGTTTTATCTACCAGCATCAGTAGACAAAGTTTCCGATATTCTAAGAACCTTCACTTCAGGTCACCATAATGGGAAAATTTTCTCATTTTCAATTTAGACGATAACTATCCATATGATACTTAAGTTGCTAAAACATAATTAAACTAATCATATCCTATATTAAACTCACACACACACACACACACACAGACACACACACACACACAGATACACACACGTACACACACACGCTTGCGTGCGATTTTCTCTCTAAACAGTATTTTTGCAGTGAAGGTGAAACACGATCTGTTGACAATCTGACGCGTGCTCTTCTCCCGACCCCACACAGCCCAAAATAACAGCATGCACACGAACCCGCACACATCTGATATACTTTTGTGCACTTGTTCTTTTCTTTCTTAATCCTTTCAGTCTCTCACCCGCCCACCAGCTGCAAAAACTTAACCCTTTTACTCCTACACTATAGCCATCAGGGCAAGAGAGTGAAATAGTTTAAGTTTCTGCTTAGGAGAGGGTTAGGGAGTGAAAGGGTTTCGGTTTTGCTTTGCTATCACAGCTGATGATCGAGGACATTTGTAGGCAGGGTGAGCGAGTAAAAGAGTGAAGGTTCTGCTCTAATACCTTGTCTGATAATGCAGGAAGCTGGTGGACTGGGTGGGGGAGTGAATGGATTAAGTTTCTGCTTAATTATCATGTTTGTTAAGGTAGGAAACTGGTGCACAGGCTGAGGAAGTGAAAGGGTTAACGTTTTGCCTTGCTATCACAGCTAATAATGCAGTAATCTGGTGGAAAGAGTGTAACTGTGAAAGGGTTAGGTTTTTGCTCTGCTGTCATTGCTGATAATGTAGGAAACTGATGGAAGAGTGTGGAGTTGAAAAGGTTAGGTTTTTGTTTTGGTATCATGGTTGATGGGTCAGGAAACTGACATGGTGTTGCAAGGGTTAAGTTTCTGCTTTGATATCACGACTGATAATGTAGGAAACTGATGGTGTTGAAAGAGTTAGGTTTTTGCTTTGACATCATGGCTGATGATGCAAGAAACTGATGTGTTGAAAGGATTAGGTTTTTGTTTGAATCATGGCCGATGACAAGAAACTGATGTGTTGAAAGGGTTAGGTTTTTGCTTGAATCATGCCTGTTAAGATAAGAAACTGATGGACAGTGTAAAGTTGAAAGGGTTAGGTTTTTGCTTTGACATCATGGCTCATGACGCAAGAAACTGATGCAGAGTTGAAAGGGTTAGGTTTTTGCTTTGACATCATGGCTCATGACGCAAGAAACTGATGTAGTGTTGAAAAGGTTAATTTGGTTTTTGCTTTGACATCATGGCTGATGATGCAGGAAACTGATGTAGTGTTGAAAGGGTTAATTAGATTTTTGCTTTGACATCATGACTGATGACATAGGAAACTGAGGTAGTGTTGAAAGGGTTAGGTTTTTGCTTTGACATCGTGGCTGATGACGCAGGAAACTGATGTAGTGTTGAAAGGGTTAGGTTTTTGCTTTGACATCATAACTGATGACGCAGGAAACTGACAGATAGGGTTAGAGTTCTGCTTCGTTATCACCGCTAATAATACAGAAAGCTGGTGAATACGGTGAAGGAATGAAAAGGTTAAGTTTCTGCTGTGCTATCAGGGTAGATACTGCAGGAAGTAGGCAGGTAAGATGAAGGAATGAAAGGGTTAAGATTCTGCCTGCATATTTTGATAATGCAGGAAGCCGGTGGATAAGAAGAAGGAAAGAAAGGTTAAAACTGTGATTGGTTTAAGTTGTTACTTTGATATCATGGCGTTGGAAGCTGGTGGGTAGGGCGATGTAGTTAATTGGTTAAAATTTTGCTTCGCTATTGTAGCTGATAATGCTGGAAAGAGGTGGATAGGTTGAGGTGTAAGGGTTAATACAATCATGTCTGATAATGGTGGAAGCTGGTGTGTAGGAACAAAGTTCAAAGGGTTAACTGCCGGGGGCAAAATGGCTTGGAACAAGGTACCCGCATCTACCGAACTGAAGAAATTAAAACTAAAAATCGTTGGCTGTTTGCTAAATTTTCAACCACTGGCAAGAGAACTCGTAAATAACTGGATTAGTTCAAACTGGTTTAATTAAGAAGGGATAGGTGAAGGCGTATTGTTTTGTTGTTATTGTTTTGCTGTGTAGAGGTGTGTGTGTGTGTGTGTGTGTGTGTGTGTGTGGTGTGTGTGTGTGTGTGTGTGTGGTGTGTGTGTGTTAAGAAAGAGAGACGAGGGGAGAGAGAGAGAGGAGAGGGAGACAGAGAGAGAGAGAGAGGGAGGGAGAATAGATAGACAGAGAGAGAGACAGAGACACAGAAAGAGACAGACAGACAGAGACACAGAAAGAGACAGACAGACAGACGAGAGAGAAAGAGAGAGAGAGAGAAGGGGGGGGGGGCAGAGACAAAGAGCTCAGAATACATTTCTTTGCCACAAAAACCACACTTGAGCCACATGCGTATAAGACACTGACCGACTGTAGTAAGTTGACATAACAATAATTGATTTTGACAGTGAATGATTTCCTATTTCACACGCGTGTGCGTGTATATGTGTGTGTGCGTAAAAGGGGGACAGAGAGAGAGAGAGAGAGAGAGAGAGAGAGAGAGAGAGAGAGAGGGGGGGGGGCAGAGACAAAGAGCTCAGAATACATTTCTTTGCCACAAAAACCACACTTGAGCCACATGCGTATAAGACACTGACCGACTGTAGTAAGTTGACATAACAATAACTGATTTTGACAGTGAATGATTTCCTATTTCACACGCGTGTGCGTGTATATGTGTGTGTGCGTAAAAGGGGGACACAGAGAGAAGAGAGAGAGAGAGAGAGAGAGAGAGAGAGAGAGAGAGAGAGAGAAAGGGGGAGAGACAGACAGAGAATGTGTGTGTGTGTGTGTGTTTATGTGTGTGTGAGAGGGGGGGTAGAGAGAGAGAGAGAGAGACAGACAGACAGAAAGGGATAGACAGACAGAGACAAAGACAAAGAGGAAGAGAGACAAAACAAGCGTGTAAACAGAAAATGCTTGTGTGTGTGTGTGTGTGTGTGTGTGTGTGTGTGTGGTGCGTGCGTGCGTGCGTGCGTGCGTGCGTGCGTGTGCGTGTGCATGTGTGTGTGTGCATGTGTATACGTGTATAAGTGGTCGATAGCGAGATTGTGCGTGTGAGCCTGCACGTCTCTGTGCGTGTTTTCTTACGACACGTAAACAAACAGGAGCTGAGCGGGCCACAATGAAGCGCAATCTGTACGTAATTACGCACGAGCCGTGAGACCACAGCTAAGCTGCAGGAGGCGCAGTGAAGCAGTGATGGCCACATGCCATCACCTTTCCTACACACGCAGGATCAGCGGCGGTTAATCCTATAATCCTTCGCCTTGCACCTGTCAGCCACAAGCACATGAACACATGCGTACAGCCACTACCATCACAAATTGTCCACGTCTTTCAGTGTACAGTATTTGCCTCCCTAACTCGTTAGATTCATACATCATCATCATGTGCCATGCAGCATGGCGTTGGCGATCATGGCCCTCCCTATGTATAGATCTATCCCTTGTTGCCGCAAGCACATCTTCCACCCTCTCTGTCCTCAGCCACCCTGCAAGTCTGTCCAATATTTTCTTCCTGGGTCTACTTGGTGCTCTCTTTCCCTCCAGCTTTCCTGTTGTGACCAGGTGCTCTAATTCCCCTTTCCTCATAAAATGGCCTATAAATATTGCCTGCTTTTTCCTAATCTTCCTTATGAATGATCTTCTTGTGTCTGCCTCCATCAAGACTGTCTCGTTTGTTTTCTTTGCTGTCCATGGTACTCTCAGCATTTTTCTTAGAAACCACACCTCGGCTGCCTCAATCTTGTTCTGGCTTTGCTTGTTGACTGTCCACGCCTCACAACCGTGTAACATTATCGGTTCTACGTAACATTGAAGAACTCTCTTACACTTACTGAAAACAGACATGCGCGATAGTCAAGAAGGTAAAACAGGATTTCCAACCAGAAGGTCTGGGGTTCGATCCCACTGAACGCAATCAAGGTCGCTCTTCTAGTCTAGCTGTTCAAGTTCCACAATGAGAGATCAACGTTTGAATGTCATCCTCTGTTAAACCCACAAAGAATGGTTATGTCCACCTGGGCCAGTCTGTAACTAGTTTGTTCAACAGGAATTCACCGAACTCGGCCAATTCCATACGCGCTCCATCCAAATCTGCAATTACTGGCTTAACTTCTTGAGCCCGCGCAAAATCCTATGCGCTGGCAAGGTATTGAAATGGGGGAAGGGAGGGGGAGAGGGAGGGAGAGGGAGAGGGGGCGGAGAATAGGATGGGACGTATGAAACACGAAGTCGACACCAGCGGAATGATTGCAGTTTCAGTAAGATAAACAGTGGACAGGCCAGCCTTTATGAAGTAGGCTGGGATTGAACTCCAGACGTCAGAAT
Source organism: Monoplex corrugatus (assembly GCA_030674185.1). Taxonomy (NCBI): domain Eukaryota; kingdom Metazoa; phylum Mollusca; class Gastropoda; order Littorinimorpha; family Ranellidae; genus Monoplex; species Monoplex corrugatus. The sequence goes on along the minus strand of CM060312.1, from coordinate 72,830,670 downwards.
CTCAAGTCCACGGCTCTAACAACATAGCCAACCAGCTCACACACACACACACAAAGAGAGAAAAAGAGAGAGGGGGAGAGAGAGAGGAAGAAGAGAGAGACAGAGAGGGCGAGAGAGAGAGAGAGCGAGAGAACGAGAGAGAGAGAGAGAGAGAGAGAGAGAGAGAGAGACAGAGAGAGAGAGAGAGAGAGAGACAGAGAGAGAAAGCGCAGATCAATGCAGCAGTTAGACACAGACCAGCAGTCGAGTGATGGTGCAAAAACTACATTGTAGAACAACAGTACATGTGCTTAAAACAACAGCAACAATTCTAGTGATTAATCAATTAATCGAAACCGATGAAACGTACCCTCAGGCTGGTGACATTTTTCGTGTTTTTGTTTTGTTTGTCTTCACTCACATTTCGCATCCGTCCTTGTTTTCGAACTCACATACAATCAACCGAAACATCATCACAGATACAGGAGAGGAGTGCACTATAATGCTGAGATATCGGCATGATGTCTCCACCTACTAACACTATTTAATCAAAATCCGCTAACCTCGGCATGATGTTTACCACCTTACTAACTAACTTAACACTTGTTAATCAGATCCGTAAACCCACGCTATCCTAGACGCATGATTTTAACAGTTGGTTGGTGTCTGAATAAGTTGCAAAGCACGCCTGCACGCCAAACTACATCCTCTGATACAGGAATCGGGCGAAGGAAGACCGCTTCCTACGTTCTGAGTGGGAAGAGAAGCAACAAAGAATGTGTGTGAGTGTGTGTGTGTGTGTGTGAGTGTGTGTGTGTGTGTGTGTGTGTGTGGTGCGTGCGTGCGTGCGTGCGTGCGGCGTGCGAGAGAGAGAGAGAGAGAGAGAGAGAGAGACACAGAGGCAGGCAGGCAGACAGACAGAGAGGCATGCAAGCAGACAGACAACAGACAGAGAGGCATGCAAGCAGACAGACAGACAGATGACATACCAGCAAGACGATAAAGACAAACACTGTTCTCTAGCCCTTGTCACCCTCGCCCCCTCTCTTTCTCTTACACGCACACACACACAAACACAGAGAGAAGAGAGAGAGAAGAAAAAGAGAGAGAGAGAGAGAGAGAGAGAGAGAGAGAGAGAGAGAGAGAGAGAGAGAGAGAGAGGGAGGATACATATCACTGTTCTGAACCCACAGTGAAAGTCTCGGCCCCCCTCCTCTCTCTTACACACACACACACACACACACCCCTCTCTCTCTCACACACTCTCACACACAAAAGATACATATTCTTGTTTTGAACACAGTTAAAGTCCCGCCTCCTCCCCCCCCCCCCACTCTCTCTCACACACAACACAGAACATCAAGTTTCACAGACAACTAACCTGTGGACCAGAGGCCATGTCAAGACGATCCTTGACGGGGACACAGGCCGGCCTGTGTCTGCCCATTATATTTGGCTTGGGACACACACACTCACACACACACACATAAGATAGTCAAGCGACTATTACTATCTCCCTTTATACAAAAACATTCCATCTAATCCAGATTTTGTACTTAAAAAAGATCACTGTAACCCTGAAGAAGCTACGATTGAAATATATCACTGACATCTACCGAGGACAATGGTAGATTGCCCAACAGATTTTACATACCGTCAACAAGTTCCTCAAAAGTGCTGTTTACACAAGTTCCTCAAGAAGTGATGACTTTAGTCCCCCTCCCTCCCTATTTTCGGGGGGGGGGGGAGGGGGGTGTCCGTGTGATCATGACCTTGCGGCTTTACCTTCCAGAAAGTATGCTTTGGCGACTCCTCAACAGTCCGCAGCTTTGATCAACATTTGGCAAAGATCCTTCCTTAAGAGCTGATAAAATCTTGTTCACACATTTTTGTCACATACACACACATCTCTCTCCCATCCGATATAAAACATACACCCTCCCCCCTTCTTGTTTTTCTTTAGGGCAGACTGAAAACAAGTGTGATCTAGAAGTTAGTTCATATCGCTTATATCCCAGCCGACTATTAGAGCCATATCAGGGCTAACTCCACGTCAAAATCAACAACCCGATTAAAATAAAAGACAACAGTTAAAAACCATGCGTTAACCTTGCAAGTCTAAAATGCAATTAAAAAAAAAAAACGGACGGAAAATCACATCAGGTGAAATCTATTGATCTTTTGTAAAAACTAGAAAATTGCATCAGGAGAGACGTCTCGGAAGAGGTTAAGTGTGATCTAGAAATTTCTAGAACAACTGGATGACCGGCCCGCCATTACCAAGGACAGAGGGTGGAAGAGACGTGCTTTCAATCGCAGGAATACTCTTCTTAAATTTATTTGACTGCTGGGCGCGGGGAAACGATACAGCAACATAATACTATAAACAAACACTGTCATATAAACTCGATCAAGTTCACCCCTGCAAACAAACTTTCCTTTTCTTGACTGCTTCAATCATTCTGATGGTGTCAGCTTAGGGTTTTGCGCAGACTCAAGAAGTCTACAAGATAGTTGCTGACAGACTTGGCTGGAGCATATCTACAAATATATATATATATATATATATATATATATATATATATAATATATATATATATATATATTCATGTGTCCCAGTGCGATGAATCTTACATTGAACAAACCACAAACTCTAAGCACAAACTAATAAACAGCCACAGAGAGGGACTGTGCTACTTACACCAGGACAACTGGATCCACAGAACAGTTCACAGCATATCCTTCAGTGTTGGCACCAAATCACAGAACACTGGCCCATACTCCAGAACAATGTCACCCGTTTGCCCCCTCTGACCTCACTATCACGTCAACTTAACACCTTTCTCTCCTCTCTAATCGTGCTGGCACATCAAGTGGTCTCAGCGTATTTCTCTCCTCTTACCATTGCCGTTACATCAAGCAGTCGATGTATTTCTCTCCTGTATCACACCAAGTATCCTCAACGATCCTCTCTCCTTTTTGACCCTCGTTATCACTTTAAGCAGACTCGATGTATTTCTCTCCTCTAACCATGCTATCACTTCAAATAGATCAACGCATTTGTCTCCTCTAACTATGCTATCACTTCAAACTAGAAATTTTCTGTCCTCTAACTATTGCTATCACTTCAAACAAACTAGAAGTATTTCTGTCTTCTAACTATGCTATCACTTCAAACAAACTAGAAGTATTTCTGTCCTCTAACTATGCTATCACTCAAACAAACTAGAAATATTCTGTCCTCTAACTATGCTATCACTTCAAACAAACTAGAAATATTTTCTCTCTCCTCTAACTATGCTATCACTTCAAACAAACTAGAAAGTAATTTCCTCATAACTCTATGCTATCACTCAAACAAACTAAAAGTATTTCTCTCCTCTAACCATGCTATCACTTCAAGCAGACTCAAGTGCTTCCCTCCTCTACACATGCTATCGTCTCAAAGCGTATCTCTCCTCTCTAACACGTGTCACACCAAACAGCCTCAACGTATTTCTGTCCTCTAATCAAGCTACAACAGAAAGCAGTCTCAATGTATTTCTCTCCACTATAGTCCCACAGTTACCACAGTGTAAACACACACACACACCACACACACACGTCTAATATCGCTCACAGTGAAAACACATTAAATCAAAGAACGAACGAACGAACGAACACACACACACACACACACACACACACACACACACACACACACACACACACACACACACACACACAGACACAGCGCTGGCACGCACAAGATAGTCAGGCGACTATCTCCCTTTATACAAAAAATATTCCATATAATCCAGATTCTGTACCTAAAAAAGTCAGCAACCAGGTGCCAGAGATGACAAACTTTTCTGAGGTCAGCAGACACCACAATCACACATACCACAAATTCGTTTGAAATCAGCAGATACCACAGTCACACGGACCGAAAATCCTTCAGCACTAACACAGCGCTGCCATCCACACGTTACTCACACTGACCAGTGGCTGGCTAACTGGTTGGACGGTTATTGGAGAGGCCCATGGCAGGCTGGCAAATCACCACGCCGTTACATTAGCTTTTGTCTGTATGTCTTTCTGTTGCAATGCACTCGGATCTCAGCCAAAAGGCCGTATCAGTATAGATCCGTAGCCGAGTATCTGTATTGGCGTGGATGTTCCATGGACATTACAATGCATCTGCAGACCGCGAAGGCTGGATGTGAAACAGCAATAACCCACTTACGCCACTACCATCGAGAAACTGAAAAAAATTGTCTTGTTCTTTGTCTGTACATATATTTTTTTATCAAGGGTGTCCCTGGGAGGAAGAGCTGACAGTCAGCTGTAAGTTGTCCACCATCATTAACAGTCTGTCTTCTTGGACCAGTCACCGCAGGGACAGAGGTAAAAGGTGGTAGTACGGCTACCCCCACACAAGAAGAAGAAACGACTGACGTGTTGTTCATATGAGCAAGTTGCATACAGCCGAGTGGGGCGATCAGTTGTCTGCCCTTGACCTTCACGTTAGACGGCTGGTTGGTCTCGTAAAGTTCACTCTATTTATTTCACCACTTGCGTCACAAACAATAAAATTGAGAGAGAGAGAGAGAGAGAGAGAGAGAGAGAGAGAGAGAGAGAGAGAGAGAGAGAGAATACCTATATAGCACGGCCATATTCAACGGAAAGAATCCTCTGCCTCGATCCGACCATCAACTCCCTCCAGAAAAAGACCTACAAGCATACACGCGCGCGCGCACCCCCACACACACACTCACAGCAGAAGAGGGGATGAGAATGGGATAGAGAGGGCGTGGGAAGACGGCAGAGAGAGGACATGGGAGGGTCCTTATCCCCTTAACCCCCCCCCCCCCCCCCCCCCCGCCACCAAAAAAAAAAAAAAAGATTCCTACTGAATGACTCGTTTTCAAGTTGGTAGTAAACAACCAAAAGGTTACTGTAGAGAGGTCCATAAGACGATCAGCGTGTGTACAAGCTCTTAAAAATGTTGTACTACAGACGACAATGCTACTAGTTCTAGGTCTATACTACCGACAGCTGCCACACTGTCCTGCCCTTAAGACTCAGACTGCTGGAAGTACACAGAAAGCCACTTTACCAAGCCATCAACCTTCAACACAAAAAAACCTTCGAAAAACCATACAAACTATCAAGCCCAAACATTGTCTCTATCCAACCAACTACTCGCCCTATGCGATGTAGAGAGTAGGCATATATTATGTGGAGAGTAGGCACTATGCGACGTAGAGAGTAGGCACTATGCGATGTTAGAGTAGGCACTATGCGATGTATAGAGTAGGCACTATTCATCATGGAAGAAGACGGAGATGGATTGGGCACACCATCCAAAGAGAGCAGACATCACCAGGACTGCTCCTTCACTGGACACCAGAAGGTAGACGCCAGAAAGGAAGACTGACGTACACCTGGTGAAGAACAACAGAAGGAGACCTCAAGACCCTGAAACACAACTGGGGTGGTACGCAGAGACGGTTCAAAACACACAGAAGTGAATAACCTTCGTCGCTGATTTATATGCCAATAGTGTTATGAGCAATAAGTCCGTCAGTATACTGCAGTCAATGTCAGTGTGTGTGTGGTGTGTGTGTGTGTGTGTGTGTGTGTGTGTGTGTGTGTGTGGTGTGTGTGTGTGTGTGTGTGTGTGTGTGTGTGTGTGTGTGTGTGTGTGTGTGTGGTGTGTGTGTGTGTGTGTGTGTGTGTGTGTGGTGTGTGTCTGTGTGTGTGTGTGTGTGAGTGTGTGTCTGTGTAGTGTGTGTGTGTGGTGGCGTGTGTGTGTGTGTGTGAGTGTGCGTGTGTGTATGTGTGAGAGTGTGTGTCTGTGTACATGTGTGTGTGTGTGTGTGCATGCGTGCGTGCGTATGTGTGAGTGTGCGTGTGTGAGAGTGTGTGTCTGTGTACGTGTGTGTGTGTGTGTGTGTGTTGTGGTGTGCGTGTGCGTGTGTGTGTGTGTGTGCAAGATCAGGCCCCATGCTCCCCAGCAAGGCCACAGACATCCAGACAGATGGAACACAGTGGTGGCCATGGTGGAGAAAGTGCCGGTCTAGGCCGCGAAAAAACTAAGTTCAAATCACGGATCAGACAAGGATTTTTTCTCACCCCACACACACTCTTCAGTGGCGATCTGGAGACTAGTCTATCAGATGAGACAGTAACCATGGTCCCATACGCAGCACGCACAGGCAAAAGATTGCACGGCAACAGAACGAGTTCTCCCTTACCAAACTTCTGTAGAAAAAAAATCTACTTTCACAGGTAAAAAAAAAAAAAAAAAAAAAAAACAAAATCGCGTAGAGGGGAAAAAAGCAGACTACATTATACCATGGCAGTGTTATTTCCCCGTGGACAGTAACTAAAGCGTCACTTGTGACAAAAATGAATTCAATGCCCGTCAATTTAACTTGCGGTATGTGGTCTATACATCTGTAGTGTTGCGGAAGCCCGCCTGACACGGAGTTACAGTGGGCGAGGCCAAACAAACCACATTTTCTTTCAAAATGTATTCACTTTTTACACTGAAAATTACACAATACACGCACCATGCTTCAATACAAACACACCTTTCCCCCTCTCGTTTGTGGACTGCAATTCTCACCTACACTCGAATGACTTATACGAGTGAGTTTTTTTATTTTATTTGTATGGCAGTTTTTTTCAAACCCGCCATGAAGGCAGTGATATTCTGTTTTCGGGTGAGTGCATACTGGTTGTTTTCGTGTTTCCATCGCCACCGAACACTGACACGGCTTGCATAATCTTTAACGTGCACTATTGACGTCTTACATGAGTACATACACAGAAGGGGTTCAGGCACTAGCACGCCTGCACTACATATACACTGATCAGGAAGATCAGAGAAAAAAAGTCTCAACCCTTCACGCACCTGGTAGTATTCAGGCAAGATCGAACCCACACCGTCCAGCTGAAATACCAGTATCTTTAACACTCCACTGTCACGCACAACAGCGACGACCAGCGACAACATTTGTCGCCGATCTCTCTATTCATGTCTCTGGGCCTGACCACCAAGCAGGGAGGCCGTCAAGCACGCAGACACTCTATAGTAGGCCTGTATACATTGTGTACGCTAAAGCTCACAACGTTACATGGGTCTCTCTCACGCAACTGCAGGCAACCTGGCATTAAACCTGCCTTGTTTTCACACAATAAAACCAGATTAGTGGCCATGCTGGCTTGCACACCTTGCCGCCCTGAAGATACGTTATAGGTACACTACACTTCGTCCCCCTTCACCCCTACACAAACCTTTCCACTATTTCCAATCTCTACTGAGACAACCCTTTCACTAAGAGAGAGAGAGACTCGCAGTATTAACAAAAATCTAGTACAGAGGACTGGAAGGTTCGGACTACTTAACCCTTTGACTCTCGCACCCTGTCCACCAGCATCCTGCATTGTCAACCATGTGGCAAAGCAAAAACTTAACCTTTGGACTCCCTCCCCTATCTACCAGCTTCTTGCAGGGTGAGGGAGTCCAAGGTAAAGTTTTTGCAGTTGGTGGATAGGGTGCGGGAGCCAAAGGGTTAAAAGAGGTAGCCTTCCGTAGAAGTAGTCTCTGTGGTTCTACCCTCTTTGGGAAGACTTATCTCCACTTCCCCACACTTCTTCCAAGGAACAAGTTCGTTTGGCTTGGGGCAAAAGGCCCATTACTTGCACTCATGCTGTCACAGCACGTTACACAGTCAACACAGATTATTAGTTCCGTGTGCACTGGCTGGCTCAGTGAACACTTTTCGACAAGTGTTTTTCATACACTTCCCTCATGCGTGTTGATTTGAGGCACTTTCTGTGGTCCGTGTGAACTTGAACATGGGGAACACAACTATCCAAACTTACAATTCGCCACAGCTCGACCAAAATCTGATAAAGATCTACTGATAAAAAGTCCCCCACACGAAACAACACTCGGCAACAGAAATACCAACAAACAAACCAAACATTACGCAAACGCAGCACTGATCCTCTGCCATTACATTGTTGACTGGAGAAACAATGATGATGATACCAACAATGACACTTTCACACATTTTCATCACCGACAGACACACAAGCACACACGTTCCAGACCGGTATGAAACAATCGACTCCTATTTCTTAAAAAGGAGACCGAAAAAGACACACACAGGAGAAGTTTAAAAAAAGAGAGATTTCCGGCACAGTAGAAGGTAGAAAGAAACTCTAGGAGACTAGACAACAGAAGTCTTCAGGAAGTAACCCTTTAGACAAGTGTTTCGGCCTGATTCCTTACACTCTCGGGCGGGCCACATCCGGGTCATGACTCCTGGATGCCCTTCTGCTGTTTCTATTTTTTTTTTTTTTCCACGCCGGGATCGAACCTGGCGATTCTGCGCTTCAGAACTGCGGTACGCGGTTTACCATGTGCTAACGGGCACACATCATCTGTAGGGAATTTAATCCTTATGAAGTTCACTTTTGGTTCCTCTTGTCCAGATCCAGCTTGAGTCTTTTGCTGCCTCTGCCATCGCTTCAAGGCTCTAGCCCTCTCTCCCAGAAATGCGAGTTGTTTCATGAGATCATAGAAATTCCAGTTGGCAGTATTTTCACAGAAAACGGAAAACTCAAGAGATCGAAACCAAATCCAGAATACAAACGGTGTTAACCATCAACATTACCCACTCCAAAATCCTAGGGAAACAACAGCCATGGTCATCAGCTCCACTTTCATCCCCCACTTTCACAAAACCGTGCCAAAACTGGACCATGATCAAGACCCTAGAGCATAATGTTACTACTTATGTGACGCGCTGTTTAAGCAAACCAATGAACAAGATCAGACGCCAAATGATCAGAAACACCAAGGTCAGAGAAACAGTGGGAACAACACCAGTCCACCATCATATTCATCAACAGAAAGTTAAGTGATTTTGTCGTCTGAGCACAATGCAACCCCGTCAGCTGGCTCGCCCAAGAAGCATATCGTTAAAACAAACACCACGAGAGTGCGGATGGGATCTAGAGCACCAATGCCTCGCCAATCTCCAGACAATCATCTCCCAAGCTCCCAATGCCACTCGATAGTCATTTCATCAAGCAAAGGGGGGTTGTCCACGCGTTACGTGACCCATTCGGACCCAGTCATCAGTTGCCTGAGCAGAATGCAACCCCGCCTGCTGGCTCGCGCCCAAGAAGCATCAAGGTAAAGGAAGAAGAATTTCCTGAAGATGGGAACATACAGCAGTATTAAATTTTATACTGAAAGAGTCACTGGCTTACCCGTTGTTCTGGAAGCGGCCATCAAACTGCAGGGCGAGTCAGTAATGACTACGGACCATAGCTGCCAATGTGGCCGCCACCAGGGGACACAACCCACCTCACTCTCACCTCGCCAGACGCGATCGCTTTAACCCTTTGACTCCCGCACCCTATCCACCAACTGCAAAAACTTAACCCTTTGATTCCCCCACCCTATCCACCAGCTTCCTGCAGGAAGCTGGTGGATAGGGTGAGGGAGTCAAAAGGGTTAAGTTTTTGCTTTGCTAGCATGGTTGACAAGACAACATGTTGGTGGAGAGGCTTTGGGAGTCAAAGGGTTAAATTCATCGATTCAAAATTGCCTGCCTCTGCAATCACTCCCCCTACCCCACCACAAATAATCTGTCAGGATTTTGCGCCTTCACACACACGTGCGCGCGTTTAGACACAAATGCACATGCACCCGCGCGAAAAAAAGTCAGTAGAACACTAAAATACAGCTGTAAATTTTGTCACCTATTGTGTTACAAAACCATCCCCACTTCCCGCAAACACACCTAAAACCGTAAAATGTTGCCATAAATTTGTCAACAACCATCTGATCAATATCATAACACACACAGCGCGCGCGCGCACACATAAAACACTGTAAAATATGAGTTACCGATAATAGAGGCACACGCGCAAACACAAGGATTAGATGAAAAGGCTGAGAGAGAAGGAAGGAGAGAGAGAGAGAGAGAGGGGGGGGAGAGAGAGGGAGAGAGGAAAAGAGAAAAGAGAGAGAGGAGAAAGAGAGAGGGGGGGATGAGAGATGGGGATGAAGTGGGATGGGGTCAAAGCATAACGTGTACTGGACGGACTACTGTCAGAAAGATTTAAACTGGAAAACCTTGTCACTGTAACTTTTAATCGCAAAGTCCTCGTCAGTGTAAAAACCATATCACTGTAAAAACTATGTAAAACCCACATCACTGGAAAAGCCACGTCACTGTGAGGTCCATGTCACTGTAAAGCCCATGTCAAATTTAACACGGACATTTCACATCTCTTATAATAATATGTCTTGTTCAGTGGATTGTGGAAACACAATTTATAACACCTTGCGTGTACACTTCTGAAGACGGAGTATAGCTGCCTTAACGACAGGTAAAAGGACAAATGGCCATACACGCGAAAGCACACTTGTATATTCCACGCAACATGTGGGGGTTGCAGCTTACAAACAACACTAAAAGCAAAGCAAAACAAAACTGAAAACAGAACAAACAACAACAACAAAGTAATAAACAAACACGTACCCCCCCACCCCAAGAAACAACACTCAACAGAAAAACAAACAAAACATTACACAAACGCAGCACTGATCCTCAGCCATTACATTGTTGACTGGAGAAACAATGATGATGATATCAACAATGACATTTTCAAACGGTGAAAGTTATTGGATGAAAGCCATTTTCAAACTTACCGCTACCAGTCAACAATTTGAGAGAGAGAGAGGGACAGAGGGGAGAGAGAGAGGAGAGAAAGAGAGAGAGAGAGAGAGAGAGAGAGAGAGACAGACAGACAGAGAGACAGACAGACAGAGAGAGAACGACACAAAAACAAAGAGAAGAGAGGACGCAGCACTGATACTCTGCCAACTCAATAATTTCGCTTAGAATTGAAATTACTTGAGAGAGAGAGAGGAGAGAGAGAGAGAGAGAGAGAGAGAGAGAGAGAGAGAGAGAGAGACAGACAGAGAGAAGAGAGAAAGAGACAGACACAGAGACAGAGTCCTAGTGAACATCTAGAATAGTTTGTATTTAACCACAATCCGCTGCCCACGAGCTATTCGTACGGCACTGTAAAAACGACAACCACCCTCAGCTATTCGTACGGCACAGTACAAATAAACACGCCATCTCATACACAATGCCAACGTCAATGGCAGAAGGCAGCTGCCATCAGCAAACATTCTCATCTTTCACCACATCGTCTCCAGTATCAGCAGCGCAGGGGCACAGAAGTGAAGAACAACATCTCTTCTCTCTGGCAAGAGCTACAGGATTGCAGAAGCGATGTTCAAACAGAACGGCTTAACTCGTAGAGAAAAGGTACGTGCAAAGGAATAGTGGAAAGTTTGACATGAGAGAGAGAGAGAGAGAGAGAGAGAGAGAGAGAGAGAGAGAGAGAGAGAGAGAGAGAGAGAGAGAGAGAGAGGAGAAGAGAGAGACAGAGAGACAAACAGACAGAGAAGAAATTACAAGTTCAATATTTTTTTCAACCTGTGTCTTTATCTGATGTGGCTATCGCGATCAGCTGGGCTATACACAACATAGGCAAGACTCACTCTCTCAATTCCCCCAAATCAGCACTCACCACAAAGAGAGAGAGAAGAGAGAGAGAGAGAGAGAGAGAGAGAGAGAGAGAGAGAGAGAGAGAGAGAGAGAGAGAGAGAGAAAAGAGAGAAAAGAGAGAGAGAGAGAGAGAGAGAGAGAGAGAGAGAGAGAAAGATTACACGTTCAACATTTTTTGTCTGTCTGATGTGGCCATAGCGGTCAGCTGGACTATACACAACGTGGACAGAACCCTCCTCTCTCTGTCTCGCTCGCTCTCCTTCTCTGAATTCCCCCAAATAAGCTATGCTCGCTCTCCTTCTCTGAATTCCCCCAAATAAGCTATCACTCCTCAAATCAAGTACGTCACAGAATGACCCAATTACACTTTTTAACTCGGAAAGCGGTAGCACAGATATTATTCTCATTCTTCCCCCTCAATTGGGTGACCGCACTTAAAAAGTAATTTATCAGAATCTTCCAGCTCTGTCGGTTGTGTCCCCGCAGTGCTGTCAGTTCATTCTTTTTTTTTTTTTGTCTCCCCCTCCGTTTTCCTCCTTCTCTCAACAGTTCCGTGGAGGACTGTTTTAAAAAGTCCACTGGACAGCACAGATATTTAAACAGTTACAGAAATAACCCCGTTTTTCTGTCAGCAGCACAGCAGACGGACTGTCGGCGTAGACATAACAAGACGAAGACAACAAACACTAGCGCCACACCGTTAACCACAGCCAGTACGATGCACACACCTTTGGCATTATCCACACTGACAACATTAATACCAACACCGTTTTCCTCCGCTTGCCCGAGTTCGTCCGTTTCTTTAACCCCTTCACTCCCTAACCCTATCCACCAGGTTCCTGCACCATCAGCCATAACAGCAAAGCAAAACTTAACACCTGTCAACCCCTCACCATATCCACCAAGGTTCTGCATCATCAGCCATAACAGCAAAACAAAACTTAACACCTGTCAACCCCTCATCATATCCACCAGATTCCTGTATCATCAGCCATAACAGCAAAACAAAACTTAAACCTGTCAACCCCTCATCATATCCACCAATTCTGCATCATCAGCCATAACAGCAAAGCAAACCTAACACCTGTCAACCCCTCACCACATCCAAGTTTCTGCATCATCAACCATAACAGCAAAGCAAAACTTGAACCTGTCAACCCCTCACCATATCCACCACCTTCCTGCATCTTCAGCAATGAAGACACAGCAAAACTTCTTTTACATTTGTTTATGTATTTATTGATTTTTTGTTAAGGATCATCGCATTTAGGGAGATTACCTTTGTGCTCACCTTCATCATTTCCCCCCTAGGGAGATTACCTTTGTGCTCACCTTCATCATTTCCCCCCAGGGAGATTACCTTGCGCTCACCTCATCATTTCCCCCAGGGAGATTACCTTTGTGCTCACCTTCATCATTTCCCCCCAGGGAGATTACCTTTGCGCTCACCTTCATCATTTCCCCCGAGGGAGATTACCTTTGTGCTCACCCCTAGGGAGATTACTTTTGTGCTCACCCCTAGGGAGATTACCTTTGTGCTCACCCCTAGGGAGATTACCTTTGTGCTCACCTTCATCATTTCCCCCCAGGGAGATTACCTTTGTGCTCACCCCCAGGGAGATTACCTTAGTGCTCACCTTCATCATTTCCCCTAGGGAGATTACCTTTGTGCTCACCTTCATCATTTCCCCTAGGGAGATTACCTTTGTGCTCACCTTCATTTCCCCTAGGGAGATTACCTTTGTGCTCACCTTCATCATTTCCCCTAGGGATATTACCTTTGTGCTCACCTTCATCATTTCCCATAGGGATATTACCTTTGTGCTCACCTTCATCATTTCCCCCCAGGGAGATTATCTTTGTGCTCACCTTCATCATTTCCCCCCAGGGAGATTATCTTTGTGCTCACATTCATCATTCCCCCCCTAGGGAGATTATCTTTGTGCTCACCTTCATCATTCCCCCCCTAGGGAGATTATCTTTGTGCTCACCTTCATCATTCCCCCCCTAGGGAGATTATCTTTGTGCTCACCTTCATCATTTCCCCCCAGGGAGATTATCTTTGTGCTCACCTTCATCATTCCCCCCCTAGGGAGATTATCTTTGTGCTCACCTTCATCATTTCCCCCCAGGGAGATTATCTTTGTGCTCACCTTCATCATTCCCCTCCTAGGGAGATTATCTTTGTGCTCACCTTCATCATTTCCCCTAGGGAGATTACCTTTGTGCTCACCTTCATCATTTCCCCCCAGGGATATTATCTTTGTGCTCACCTTCATCATTCCCCCCCCCCTAGGGAGATTATCTTTGTGCTCACCTTCATCATTTCACCCCAGGGAGATTACCTTTGTGCTCACCTTCATCATTTCCCCCCAGGGATATTATCTTTGTGCTCACCTTCATCATTCCCCCCTAGGGAGATTATCTTTGTGCTCACCTTCATCATTTCCCCCCAGGGATATTATCTTTGTGCTCACCTTCATCATTTCCCCCCAGGGAGATTATCTTTGTGCTCACCTTCATCATTCCCCCCCTAGGGAGATTATCTTTGTGCTCACCTTCATCATTTCCCCTAGGGAGATTACCTTTGTGCTCACCTTCATCATTTCCCCCCAGGGATATTATCTTTGTGCTCACCTTCATCATTCCCCCCCCTAGGGAGATTATCTTTGTGCTCACCTTCATCATTTCACCCCAGGGAGATTACCTTTGTGCTCACCTTCATTATTTCCCCCCAGGGATATTATCTTTGTGCTCACCTTCATCATTCCCCCCTAGGGAGATTATCTTTGTGCTCACCTTCATCATTCCCCCCCTAGGGAGATTACCTTTGTGCTCACCATCATTCCCCTAGGGAGATTACCTTTGTGCTCACCTTTATCATTTACCCCCAGGGAGATAACCTGTGCGTTCACCTTTATTATCACCCCCCCCCCCCCATTTTCTACACCACTGTAATGGCCACAAAAGCTGGCACAGTTTTTACAATGCGACGATGTCTTTGATAATGATGATGACAGTGATACTGTGGAGTTTCATCTATAACTGCAACAGCGTAAAAGGGCCGTACTCCACGCATAATATCATGATATCCTGACGTCAACCAGGCCTGAGAGATACAGACGCCTGCGGTACTGGTCAGAAAATTTGAGCAACACCCTCAATGACGCATCCGTGAAGTGGATGAGACTCGACTGTGTGGTCTTAGTCTTCTCAATGAGCCCACAGTATGTTCAACTCTGGGTGGGAAGTGACTGGACCCCCAAAAAATCCCACAAGGATTTTTGAAGGGACTGATGGGGATTAGAACCAACAACCCTCTAGTCGGTGGTCCGTTGTGTTAACCACTACACCACGGCGACTGGTACACACATCCTATCACTTCCTCATCCTATCCACTAGCTTCCTGCATTATTAGCCGTGACAGCAAAGCAAAAAATTAACCCTCTGATTCACTTACTCTGTCCACCAAATCAGCGGATAGGGTGGGGGAGTGAAAGGGTTAAAATTTGCATGCAGTTAGTGAATAGAGTAAGAAAGCAAAAGGAATTTAAAAAAAAAAAAAGGGGGGGGGGGAGCGTGGGAGCGGAAGGGATGTTGTGCAACGTTCACCAGCAATCCAAAACAGACATCACTCTGCGTCATTCTGTGATTTCAAGGCAGTTGTTTCCCTCCATTAAACACAAAATGATGGACACTGTCTAGAAAACAAGATACAGCTATGACATTCATACAAACAAGGCACAGCACACTCTCTCATGTCTCAAAACAAACCGACAATACCTTCCTGACTCTCATTTCTTCCCAACACACACACACACACACACACACACACACACACACACACACACACACACACACACACACACACACACACACACACACTTAAAAAAAACAACAACACACACACACACATATCAGCGACAACTGCCATTGTTTGCCATGAAAGAAGGGCATGGAGGCGTGATGCCACAAGGCAGCAGCGCCAACTGGAGTCCAAGAAGCAAAGTCTCACGCCAGCTCTTGACGTCAACACATTGGATGCAGAACCAACAGGCTTCCTTCCAACTGTCATCATGACCGGAACCAGAAAAACATGAAAACAGAATCAAAACGGATATTTCATACGAGACAAGAAAGGCGAAAGTTTTCGGCCGCAGCGCCTGTCTTGTGTCGTTGTATTAAATACGGGTTCACTGTGGCCGAAAATTTGCGCCTGTATTCATCATCATCATCATGTATCCTGCCGCATGGCGTTGGCGACCATGGCCATCCACACGAATAATTATATCCCCCTGTCGTTGCAAGTAGATCTCCCACCCTCTCTGATCTCAGCCACCCTGCAAGTCCGTCCAGTAACTTCTCCCTGGGTCTATGGTGTTCTCTTTCCCTCCAGCTTTCCTGTTGTGACCAGATGTTCTGATTCCCCTTTCCTCATAATATGACCTATAAATAATGTTGCCTGTCTTTTCCTAATCTTCTTTTTAATGATATTCTGGTGTCTGCCTGCTTCAAGCCTATCTTTGTCTCGTTGTATTAAATACGTGTCCACTGTGGCCGAAAATTTGCGCCTGTCTCGACTCACATTACGTGTTCTGATTCTATTTGCATGTTTTTCTAGTTCCCGTTTGTTTGAACGCGGACGGTCACAATTATTTTAGATGTCAGCCTATTCTGCCGTTACTTAGAACACACTTCAACCCTTCAGATTATCCACCAGCTTCCAACAACTCCTCTGACTTCCAAAGCTATCCATCAACTTCCTATCCACAAAATAACTGGTAAGCTGAGGGAGTCCAAGGATTAATGCCGGAAGTCGGTGGAAAGGCTTGGGGGTCAAAACTTATTGCAAGAAGCTGATGGACAAGCTGAGAGTACAGGTTAATGTAGGAAGCTGGTAGACATGCAGAGAGAATCTAATGGTTAATGCAGGAAGCTGGTGGACAAGCTGAGAAAGTCCAAGGGTTAAAGCAGAAAGTTGGTAGATAAGTTTGGGGAGTCCAGGGGTTAATGCAGGAAGCTGATGCATAGGCCGAAGGAGTCCAGGGTTAATGAAAGGAAGCTGGTGAATAAGTTGAGGGAATCCAGGGGTTAATGCAAGAAGCTGGTGGAAAACCTGAGGGAGTCCAGGAGTTAATGCAGGAAGTTGGTGAACAAGCAGAGAACGTCCAAGAGTTAATGCAGAAAGCTGGTGGATAAGCTGATGGGAAGTCCAAGGGTTAATGCAGAAAGCTGGTGGATAAGCTGATGGGAGCCCAAGGGTTAATGCAGAAAGCTGGTGGATAAGCTGATGGGAAGTCCAAGGGTTAATGCAGAAAGCTGGTGGATAAGCTGATGGGAAGTCCAAGGGTTAATGCAGAAAGCTGGTGGATAATCTGATGGGAAGTCCAAGGGTTAATGCAGAAAGCTGGTGGATAAGCTGATGGAGTCCAAGGGTTAATGCAGAAAGCTGGTGGATAAGCTGATGGGAAGTCCAAGGGTTAATGCAGAAAGCTGGTGGATAAGGTGATGGGAAGCTCAAGGGTTAATGCAGAAAGCTGGTGGATAAGCTGATGGGAAGCCCAAGGGTTACCTACATACAAGCACTAACCACCACGCAACACACTAAACAAACCGAGAGCGCTCGTCACTTCATTTCACGGCGTACAACATTACGCAGATTCACTAATTTGACGCATCTCTCTCTCTTACTCCTTCTGTCGGCTGCTTGCGTGCGCGCTCAATCAAGCTAAGCAAAGGCACGTTCTATTACAACTAGAGTTTCGCCCCAAACCTGTATCACGCACTCGCCCAATCAATCAATACATAAATCATTCAACCGATCAGTCAATCAATACAATGAACCAAGTCTGGCTTTTCACTGAACCAAGCTTGGCTTTTCACCCGCTCTCACCCCAATGGTTTATCTCATTTTGAACGGGAGCATTCCATACGTTCTCGTTGGTCCTCCCTGTGGTCTAACAGTAATTAAGATCCACAAAGAAACGACTAAAAAGTTTGCTGACAGATCTGTTTTACACCACACACACACACACACACACACACACACACACACACACACACACACACACACGCACGCGAGAGAGCGAGAGAGAGAGTGAGAGAGGGAGAGAGAGGGAGGAAGGGAGAGAGACAGACAGACATAAAAGAGACAAAGAGAAAGAGAGACAGAGAGCCAGAAAAATAGACAGAGAGAGAGAAAGGGGGGAGGGGGGGGGACACCCACATCAATCTAAGGTCAAAATGACTTGAAAGAATAGGGCGATGGAGGTGGGCGGGAGAGAAAGGGAACCCCATGAGGTTTGAACGCACTCACCTGGAGGTCATAACACACCAGACACACTTGCAGCAGCTCGACAGGAATCCCTCCATCCTCCCCACCACCACCACCACCACCACCACTACTACACCGTTTTTCGTCGCCACCACAAACAGCACATCAACCCCACATCTCCCTCCTGCCCGATGACAGTGATGATGATGATGATGTTGATGTGCCACCACAATCACCACCGCCACTTTCACCACCTCCACTATCACCACCGTCACTATCACCACCGTCACTATCACCACGTTAATCCTTAACAGGGTTTTGCCCAGGCTCATAGAGTCTGCCAAAGTCATCTTCTAGCGCTGAACGAAGGAACATCATGGGAGTTTGCTGATGGGATACTTCTGTCCAAGCTCCAGAGATTGTGTTTCTTTTGTTGTCTTTTGTGTGCTCTTGACAAAGGCTAAGTGGCCGAAAACTTACGCCTGTCTCGTTTCGTTCATCAAGTTTCGTTCTAGTTTCATAGTGTTTCTGGAATGTTAATTTCTTTCGTGTACTGTACGACACCGCTGATGTTGATGCTGATGTTTGTTGCTGCTGTTGTTCACACACAGCTTAGCCACAGCGTACCATGTGGCCTCTAACATCATCACCATATCAATTCTCCTCTTCTCCTGCCGCCGGATGGTGATAATGGTGATGATGATGTTGCTGCTTGGTCGTCACACACACCGATACCTCAAGTTCAATCCCAGCCCGCAACATAAACGCTTGGCCTGTTTGCTGCCCGTCTTGACGCTCCAATCATTCTGGTGGTGTCAACTTAGTACTAGACGGGTCCTAATCATTCTGAGTGCTTAGTCAACTTAGTACTAGACGGGTCCTACCCCCCTCTTCCTTCCCCCTTCTCCACTAGCCCCCTCCATTTCAAGACCATGCCAGGCTTTGCGCAGGCTCAAGGAGTCAGTCAGTAAAACCTCTCTGTCAGTCTCTCTTTTCCAGGCAATCTACCCATGGAGAAAACAGTATGAAGAGTCAGCCAGGTAAGAGCAGAAAGGGACAGGGTGCATATGGAACTGCTCGAGTACACGAACCCCTCTTGCGTAAACTCAAGACTTCAAAAACTCAACCACAGCGAGCAATCTTTGTGTACACACACCAAGAGAGAGACAAGAGAGAGAAAGAGTGTGCAGTCTCGTACTGACGACGTTTCTGATGGAACACAGGTACTGGGAGTCGCAGAGCCATTGGAGAGAGAGAGGTGGGGAGGGGGCTGATGGGGGGGGGGGGGGGGTTGAGAGAAGAGGCGGGGTAGGGAGAGGGAGGGTAACTTTCACCTGAACCGGATCAATCCCTTTCTGTTGTACGTACACATCACACTGTGACCGGCCCATTGCGTGCAGACAACTCGTGCACAGCAGACAACTCTTGTACCATGATGTCTGGGGAAATACCAGTGCTACTGGGGCAGAGACATACGGATCCAGAAAGAGAAAGAAAGAGTGGCAGAAAAGGGGAGATGGGGGAGGGGAGGGAGGGAGACCACAGGTAAAAGCAGGTGAGAGAGAGAGAGGGAGGGAGGGAGAGAGAGAAAGGAAGAAGGGGGAAAGGGCCTAAAACCAGAGAGAGAGAGAGAGAAAGAGAGAGAGAGAGAGAGAGAGAGAGAGAGAGAGAGAGAGAGAGAGAGAGAGAGAGAGAGAGAGAGAGAGAGAGATGTCTAGAAGCAGGTAAAAGAGACAAATGTGATTTCACTCACGCTGGGAAGGTGGGTGGGGGTGGAGAGGGGTGCTGGAAATGTGCCAGCTCTGTGTGTGCCAACACCACTTCATAGCCGTGTTACCCTCGTGTCTTCTGTCGATTCTTCGTCTCACGTCAGTTTTTCACCTTACGGCTTCTGCTTTTTCACCTTACGCCTCTTTTTCACATGATTCAGTCTGTTTTCTAGTCCGTAGCCTTCATCTGATTTGCATCACATGTCTTCTGCTGTCTTGGTTCTCATCTCTCGTCTTCTGTTTTGCATCTCATGTCTTCTGTTTTTCACCTCTCGTCTTCTGTTTTCACCTCACGTCTTCTGTTTTTCACCTCTCGTCTTCTGTTTTTCACCTCTCGTCTTCTGTTTTCACCTCTCGTCTTCTGTTTTTCACCTCTCGTCTTCTGTTTTCACACCTCATGGTCTTCTGTTTTTTGGATCATGTCCTCTGTTTTTCACCTAACATCTGTTTGTTTTATGGTTTCCACCTCAAGTCTTCTCGTTTTTATCTCGTGTTTTCTGTCTCTGTTTTTCTCCTGTCTTCTGTCTGTTTTTCACCTCATGTCTTCTTTTTACCTCACGTCTTCTGTTTCTGGTTTTCAGCTTACGTCTTCTGATTTTTCACTTAGTGTCTTCAGTCTGAATCCTGCCTTTCATCTTACGTCTGTTTTTCACACACGTCCTCCGTCTTGTTTTTCACTCCAGGTCTTCTGTTTTTCACCTCATGTCTTTTGTCTGTTTTTCACGTCATTTTTTTTTTCTTTTCTTTTTTTAACCTTGCATCTTTTTGTTTTCTTTCATCTCACGTCTTCTGCCTTTCACTTCACGTCTGTTTTGCACTTTATGTTCTTTTTTTCCTTTTTTTTTTTTTTTTTTTACTTAACTTTGTTGTTGTTGTTGTTCACTTCACGTCTTCTGTTTTTCGCTTCATGTCTTCAGTCTGTTTTTCAACTCACGCCCTCAGTCTGTTTTTCACCTTATCTCTTTTTCACATATAGTCTTCTGTTTTTCACCTGTAGTCTTCTGTTTTTCACCTTAGTCTTCTGTTTTCACCATAGTCTTCTGTTTTTCATCTCACGTCTTCCTTTTCTTTTTTCATCTCATTCTGTTTTCAACTCTCAGCTTTTTCCCCTCTCGTCTATTGTTTTTCACTTCTCGTCTTATATTTTTTTTTCACTTTTCGACTTGTTTTTAACTCCTGGACTTCTGTCTACTAATCTTCTCTGCCCGTCTCTGTCTCTGTTTCTTGTGTTGGCATCATCTGATCCAAACAGCAGGCCGGCTGTCAAACACAAAATACGAACTGCACGTGCAGCTGACATCTGATCGTTCTTTCACACGGGTCTTGGCAATCCAGGCAGGTGAACCACATGACGGAAAAGGTATTATAGCTATGAACAAAAACACATACGCATCAGTTTCAGTTTCATTTCCTCAAGATGACATCTCCGCGCTCGGAATGAATTCCATATGCACTATCGTCACAGGTGCCATGTGATGGAAAAAATCCAGAATGACCACAGCACACGCCTTAAGCCTGCACATAAACCCAAGAGCTGGCCAGGTCCTTAGGTCCTACCTAGATAGTTCCATAACCCTGAGGTCATAGGGGAGTGAGGTGACAGAGACCTCAACTTTTCCCAGGGCCAGCACTACGAGGGCGGCGCCCATCCCCTCTCCCTCACTTCAAATTCATGCTAACATTCACTTTTTTTTTTTAACCGAGACTTCAAAAAGGCAAGAAGGCTAACTGGTTTTCAGGGGGTGGTACCTGGGAAATCAACCTACCTCCTCAATGTTTTATACTAAGGCAGTCGGGCAATGCCCTGCTCTTCACGATTTTCAACTGCCGTGGGATCTTCAGCGTGCACAGTCAGAAGGCACACGGGTCCAACTCGTTTTTCGTCCCCTTCCGAAGGACAAGACGTTCAGTTCTATTTTTCGGTCAAACTGAGGAGAAAGTCGAGGCCTCCACGGGGAGCGAACGCTGGAACCCTGGAGTTTAGTTACTGGCAGGCGAACGTCTGAACCATTCTGCCACTCTTTTCATACGAATCAAACAAAACAGGGGTAATACCTGTACAGACGATACGGCCCATCATCCTCTTTCAAACGGTCGAGTCAGTTCATTCCACTCCAATGTCCAATTTCATTAACACGCCTTCCACTTGATACAAATTTCAGATACAATTTTATAGTAACTAAAACATCACCTTCATCACCTCTTTCAAAGGGAACTGCAATACTGAACCCTCGTGTTATTCCTGATATGATCAACAGGTCAATATTTTCTGTATGTACTTGCGATTATATCATTAAGACACTGAACATCTGAAACGCGCTTTATGTGTGTTGGCAGCACGATGAGGGTCTATTCACAAGATGCCAGTTTGTTGTATGCAACTACTTCCAAGCACAAGCTGTTGGGGGAAATTATATAGCATACTGCTTCTCGGGCTTCCCCCATCGGTCTGACACAGATGCGACCTACTGTACACCACTAGTAATGTAACAACACAAGACAGGTTTACCAGGCTGTATTGCCCACATCAAATCCAACTAAAACAGTAGTCTGCTGGTAACAGGTCAATGCTCTCTCCAGGACTATCAGGGTGCTGACAAAACCACACTTATAGACAAAAGCCGGTGTGAGCATCCACAGTGCACAAAAACTAAAAAACAAGGCGATGCTGCTTGTGTCTCTAAGACTAAAGAGATCGCTGACAGAAACAGAGCTCGAAATTATAGACATAAGCCGAACTGACCATCAACGACAGCACAGAAGTTAGAAAACAGGTCCACGCTGAATGTGCCTCCAAGACTATCACAGTACTGGGCGTGCTGACAACACCACAAAATCATACAGACAAGAGCCGATCTGATCTTCATTAGCACAGCACAAAATCTAGAAAATAAAAATAGATCGATCTTTTCGTACGTGCCTCCTAGTCCATCAGGCCTGCTGACTAAACCAAGGTCATAGTGGCACTCACAGACGACAGACAAGAGCCAATACCATCAACAACAAAACACAGAACCTCGACAACAAAGACATTTTCCCTGTGGTGTGCTGACAAAACCAGCCTTCACACAGAGAGAAAAAAAAAGTCCAACTGTTTGCAGAGTTCACAGACATGTACGATGTGATCATACAACAAGGCAGACACTCATTGGCAGCACACGATCACAGACAATGCACTGATTCTGTAAGGGTCACCAGGACACCAACACTGTAATTCCCGCCATTAGCTGTACAGGCACACATACATTCGTGCAGACGAGATACGCACCGGGTCGCCTTTAAAAAGACACGCGTACAACATCCATCATCTGTGCTCTAACACACACACACACACACACACACTCCTCACCACACAACGCAACCAAACATGCACAAGCACACAACACACACCCACTCTACCACACAACGCAACGCAAACATGCACATATGCATGTGCACACACGCGCGCACGCATACACACAACACACGCACGCACGTATCACATCACGTGGAAGACAGCAGTGTATAAACAAATGACAACAGGTAGGACGGAGAACCGGAAGTTTCACATGTCCAAGACAAAAGCTCCATCCTCATAGCCCCACTCCCCCCCCCCCCCCCCCCGACACACACACACTAACCGACACAACAAACACATTCACGTATGACCGATCGCACAACATACGGCGTTTATCTACACCAGGTGAAACAAAGATATGAAACAGGTGTAGGGAGGACAAAGAGTTTTGGAGTTTCTACAAGACAGATTCATCTAATTCGGAAAATTCCATAAGCGCTCCGCCAAATTTTGCAGCAATTATTTAGCAGACTCCCTGAGCTTGCGCAAAACCCTATGCACCGACAAGGTCTTCAAATTGAGGGGGGAAAGGTGGAGGAGATGTACCTATGAAACACTAAGGTGACACCAGCAGAATGATGGAAACATTACTACAGGCAGCAACAGGCCAGTTTTTAATGCTGCTGCGGGTTGGGACTCAACTCGAGATATCGAATCTTTGATACAGAGAGATGTGGAGTGTCCTACATAACATACACGTTCACAGGTAAAACACATTAAGACTTTGAGAAAAACAGCAGTTTAAGTTAATCATCTTCAAACTCAAATACCTTATCCATAATATGCATTAGACCCTCGAAAGGGCAGAGGGGAGGGGGGGGGGGGCGGAACATGCAAACTCCAAAATTGTGCTATTCACATCAACAGGGATTCATGCTGAAACAACATTACGTTGTTTTTAAACGCCTTATTTAACCCTTTGACTCCCGCACCCTGTCCACTGGCATCTTGCATTATCAAACGTGCTAGCAAAGCAAAAAACTTAACCCTTTGAAACTCTCACCCTGTCCACCAGCTTACCTTCCTGCGTGAAGCTGGTGGATAGGGTTAGGAGGGAGTCAAAGAGTTCAGTTTTTTTTTGCAGTTGGTAGATATGGTGCGGGAGTCAAAGGGTTAAATAAACAACAAATTTCACGGTTTCCTCCTTAATCGGAGACATCAGCGAAAGTAAGCGTCAATAAACAAGCATCTCTAAAACTATGCTTCGGGAGGGGTGGGAGAACGAGAGAGAGAGAGAGAGAGAGAGAGAGAGAGAGAGAGAGAGAGAGAGAGAGAGACAGAGAGAGACAGAGACAGACAGACAGAATGGAGAAAGAGACAGGGGTGTCGAGTAATCCAGGACCAGGTCCAGCGCCAGGTAAAGGCGCCGAGGTAGCAAATCGAAAAGCACACACAGCACGTGCAACGGATGGCGCGTGCGGTGCTGACGTCGCGCTTCATGCTCACGTGCGCTCCCGCACAAAGCTACAAAGTCATGTAAATGTCTGTACACTGCCACTACGCCCCCTACTCCCCCTCCCCGACCGAACTCTGCACGGACAAGACAACTGAACCCCCCCACCACCCCCACACAAACATTATCGCCTTTCCTCTCCCCCACCCCTCCCTGCCTGTGCAGATGTTTGGAAGAAGGGGGCAATTAGCTGGCCATCTGTTAGCCAGTCAGGAACACGGTGAGGCATGTAGGTGCTAATGTCTGGCACTTGGCAGAGAATGGACGACATGTGAACGCCAATACTCGCGTGTGTACACACACACACACACACAGATCAAAGTTTATCATACAAATGAAAGACCCATTCACAAATCTGAGCTCGCGCGCGCGTACACACACACACACACACACACACACACACAAAACACGAAAGCACATACAGTATAGTTTATTATATTGACAATAAAAACTCCACTATGTTCTTCCTCACTCCCCCCCCCCCAAAAAAAAACAAAAACCCTTTGACTCCCGCACCCTGTCCACCAGCATCCTGCATTGTCAACCATGCAAGCAAAGCAAAAATGTAACCTTCTGACTCCGTCACCCTATCCCAGCTTCCTGCAGAAAGATGGTGGATAGGGTGAGGGAGTCAAAGAGTTAAGTTTCTGCAGTTGGTGTACAGGGTGCGGGAGTCAAAAGGTTAAACTCTGAGGGGTCATCCGAAACTTTCACGACAGCGGTGTTCACGCATTCTTGTTTCTTTGTCTGTTTTTGTTAAGACGAATGTGAAGCTACAGCACCTGCATGAAGACTATCTGCCATCAGGCAGACTAGTTCCAAGGACCATCCAGATCACACGATGCCATCACCTCCATTTGCAGACCATCGGTGTCTGCAATCATCGGTTTTGTTTATACACAGATTCAGACTTTCTTCCTTCACACTTTTTTTAAACTCCACACAGTCGCAATATTTTATGCTTTTTTTTTTTTTTTTACCCAGAATCAACAGCAATAACGAAATTTCTAGAACTTTGTATGGATCTTGAAGCGGAAGTCTGGATTTTAAAGACTTACAAGGCTTGAAATGGGGACCCCTCCAAATTTAGGATTTTAAAGGACTTTAAAAAAAAAAACCGCACGAACTCTTAAAAGACATATTCTGCAACATGTATGATCTTCAATAAACGTATCACTGGGATTCAGCATAATCGACCTAAGGCAATGAATTATTCAAGGTATATAAGCTACGCACAAAAAGTTAAGGATCACTATGAGAAAACAGGTGCGTAATAAACTCAGTTCGCTACTGTTATTTATTTCTCAGTCCAGCCAAATTGTTATGAATTCTTGTTCAGCTGTAAGTGGGCGATGTTGTGTTAGTGCGAAAATTGCACGGGATTCTCTACTACTGAGCTTGGCCGCAAACGAAAAAGCGGAAACTTGCGAAAAAGGACCTTGTTTTGGACCGTTCTGCCTGAACACATTGCACAAGCCAGATGGAAAAACCATTATGCACGTGCAAGCACTGCTGTTTATGTGTGAGATGCTGTCTCTTGCTTGGCTTTATAAGAAGACATTCCACCAGTAGTAGGCCTGATCTGACAATGCCTCCACGACGAAAATTGAGCGAGTTTGAGAGGGGACGAGCTGTTGCATGGTTCCAAGATGGTGTTCCCAAGTGAGAAGTGGCCAGGCGACTTCAGGTGTCCATCTCGGTCATTGTCAGACTGATTCAACGCTTCACAGCCACTGGGAGGGTCCATGAAAGACGCAGATCTGGTCGACCGAAGAAGACAAACCCACGTGAAGATCGTCTCATTGAACGACAAGCCCTGCAGACAAGAACAGCCTCTTCCAGCATCATTCGAAGGCAGCTGAGGGTGGCTACTAACATCAACATCAGCCAGCAGACCATACGGAACCGCCTTCATGGGTTTAACCTCCGTTCTCGTCGCCCAGCTGTACGGCCACGCTTAACTCCAGCCCATAGGGCAGCACGCCGCGCCTTCTGCAGACGTCACGTGAGGTGGACACGTCAGCAATGGTCCTAGGTCCTGTTCAGTGATGAATCACGCTTCACCATGAACCACAACGGCGGCCGACTGAGGGTCTGGAGGCGCCAAGGGCAACGCTTTATTGACACCACTGTCCAAGAAAAGGTGGCCTTTGGTGGAGGTTCTGTAATGGTCTGGGGGGCCTTCAGCCTTCACCACAGAACACCCTTGTATCATGTACAGGGTAACCTGACTGGCCTCCAATACCGGGATGAGATCCTTCGACCGCTGGCTGTGCCTACACTGCAGCAGATGGGACCGACGGCTGTCTACCAGGATGACAACGCTCGCCCCCACAGGGCAAGGGTGGTCAACGACTTCCTGCAGCAGTCTGGAGTCAACAGAATGGAGTGGCCAGCATGCAGTCCCGATCTCAACCCGATTGAGAACCTCTGGGATGAGCTGGATCGCAAAGTGAGGAGCAACCACCCCCCTCCCAGGGATGCCCAACACCTCTACCAGATGCTGCAGGCTGAGTGGCAGGCGCTTCCACAGAGGATCTTCACCAACCTGGTCAACTCGATGAGGACTCGCTGCGTCGAGTGCCAGAACAGCCATGGCGGTTACACGCATTACTGAACTTTTGGGAGCATCAGAATGCCCTGTCTTGTGATTTCAATGACTTTGGGAAATCAAATTTCGATACGTACCCACTTTGATCAAATGTACACACCAAACGATTGCTCGAAATTGAAGGTAATTGTGTATCAGTATCACTAAAGCATGGAATTAAATGTTTGCCAAACTTCAACGCATTGGCTTTCTTATTTTGAAAGTTATGAATTTTTGTGCAGGTGATCCTTAACTTTTTGTGCGTATTTACTTTTATCAATACTTTAACTATAGAGAGACAATAACGGAACCTAAAGCTGGCCGTTTCCAAAATACCAGAGTAAAGGTAGAGGCACATGTTCTGAAAAGGCACCATATATACACCGTGATGACCGGAACATTGTAAGATGGGCAGGGAACAAACCCATAACGTTACGA
>CM060312.1:72775736-72798236 GCA_030674185.1 Monoplex corrugatus | reverse complement strand
CCACAAGTCTGTCTAGAACCCAAATACAGAAAAGGAAACACCGATGAAGCCATCATGTAAGACTACTAACCTATCTCTATATATGTATGTCTAGAACCAAAATACTGAAAAAGAAACATCAATGCAGCAGAGAAACACATCGATGATGCAATCATGTAAGACTCATAATCTACATCTGTCTAGAACCCCAAAACCGAAAAAGAAACATCGATGAAGCAATCATGTAACACGTATTATCACCATCTTCATCGTCATCAAGTGCCTTGCCACAGGGCGTTGGCGATCATGACCTTCCATCTGTTTCTATTCCTTGTTGCTAGCAAGCACCTCTTCCACCCTCCTTGTCTTAAACCACTCTGCAAGTCCGTCTAGTATCTTCTCCCAGGGTCTACCTGGTGCTCTTTCCCTCCAGCTTTCCTGTAGTGACCAGGTGCTCCAATTCCCTTTCCTCATTAAATGGCCTATAAATGTTCCCTGTCTTTTCCTAATCTTCCTTATGAACGATCTTCTTATATCTGCCTCCATCAAGACTGTCTCGTTTGCCTTCTTTGCTGTCCATGGAACTCTCAACATTCTACTTAGAAACCACACCTCGGCTGCCTCAATCTTGTTCTGGATGTGCTTGTTGACTGTCCACGCCTCACAAACGTATAACATTATCGGTTCTATATAACATTGAAGAACTCTCTTCCTGACGTATTATCAACACGAGGAAATCAAGAAACATTTGTCATCGTCTGAGAGAGAGAGAGAGAGAGAGAGAGAGAGAGAGAGAGAGAGAGAGAGAGAGAGAGAGAGAGAGAGAGAGAGAGAGAGAGAGAGAGACAGACAGAAGACAGGCAAACGAAGGAGAAAATCAATCAAAAGCAATCTGATATATATATATACAGACAAACACGCACGCACGCACACACAGACAAGCACGCACACACACACACAGACAAGCACGCACGCGTGTGTGTGTGTTTGTGTACAAACACCGGCGTGTGACCTTTGAGGGAAGGAGGAAACGCATCAGACAGTCCGTGGCTCAACATCGTTGCCTACCATCAACAATACGCCCTCTCTCTTAGCCCTCCAACAGCAGACAGACACCCCCCCCCTCTCTCTCTCCCTCTCTGTCTCTCTCTCACCTCCGATCTATATGCATCATATACTTGCCAGTTTCCGTTTCCAGGTGAGCTGGGAAGAATAAGGAAGTGGGTAAACGGGCAGAAAAAAAAGGTTAATATACATTTTTACAGTATCAACTGAATTTGTAGTTTGTTCACGGGGGACTATCGCATTCGAACAATTCCATATGCGCTCTAGCCAAGTCTGCCGGTAATAATCTTGCCGATTCTTTTCAGCCTGCGAAAAACCCTACATGACGTCAAGGACTTGAAATGGGGAAAGGGGGGGGGGGGGGGGAGACCGGGACCTATTAAAGCTGTTAGTGGGTGATTAATGGAAACAGCAGAGTATCGAACAGCGCGTTAAAAATCCCGTAACTTATATTGTTAGAGGGTGACTAATAGAAACAACAGAATATCAATACGCGCGTTAAGATCCTAAGTTATATTGTTAGTGGGTGACTAAAGAAACACAGAATATCAATGCACGTTAAGATCCGAAGTTAGATTGTTAGTGGGTGACTCATGGAAACAGAATATCAAATACGCGCGTTAAGATCCGTAAGTTATATTGTTAGTGGGTGACTAATGGAAACAACAGAATACATCAAATGCGCGCGTTAAAGATCCCGTAAGTTATATCGTCAGTGGGTGACTAATGGAAACAGCAGAGTATCAAATACGCGCGTTAAACATCCTGTAAGTTATGTCGTCAGTGGGTGACTAATGGAAACAGCAGAGTATCAAACAGCGCGTTAAAGATCCTGTAAGTTATTTGTCAGTGGGTGACTAATGGAAACAGCAGAGTATCAAACAGCGCGTTAAATATCCTGTAAGTTATGTTGTCAGTGGGTGACTAATGGAAACAGCAGAGTATCAAACAGCGCGTTAAACATCCTGTAAGTTATGTTGTTTAGTGGGTGACTAACAGAAACATAAAAACACCCAGCATGTACGCCCATCAAAGATGCAGATCGTGCAACCACAAAGCGGAACGTGATCAGTACAAACCTAACAGCTATACAGTTCTCCGCACTCCACTAAAAGGTCTATGTGTAATGCACAGAGAATCTAAACGAGGTTGAGACCAGCGCTGCATAGGATTGATTTATAGCAACAATAACATGGTAGAGGTCAACGACCCTCTGTGTTGTGCATGGACTACACAGCTTGCGGGTCATTCATCCCGTCCAGTAAATGAACTGATTCGTTTTCGGTCGTGTTGTGTTATGTCCCAGTTAGAACAGTCGTGAAGAAAAAAAAAAGACAACTGAAGAAGAAGCAAGTTTGCCAAACCGTCTGTTGTGTGTGTGTTTGTATGTGTGTGGGCTGTTTGTTGACTCTCATCCAGATAATTATGTCTGTAAGTTTGTCATGGTTTCCTCTTTGCTGGTGGTGTTGTGGTTGTTGCTGTTGTTGTCGGCCATCATGCTGTGTCGATATGGGTGTGTATGTATGAATTTATGTGTATACGTTTATATGTGTGCGACATTTGGGTATATGCATGTGTTTATTGTTATTTGTTATTTTCATCTCTATCTGTTTATCTATCTGCATACTCCTTTATTTTGTATTTATTTATTCACCTACTCACTTCTTATTCACTTACTCACTTACTTACAAACTTACTAACTTACCTATGATTAAGAAAATATTGTCTTCACCTAGCTGATAGACAGCTGAGCATTTGGGCATTGACTATGGAGTGGGGGTTTCCGTCATGTGAGACGAGGTTATACAGAAGAGCTGATTGTGTTGTGATTCAGATCTTTATTTATTTATCTACTTTATATGTATGTTCCTCTTTTGAAAGTAAGATACACAGATACACATGTCATTTACATGTAACCAAGATTATTCCAGTGGTAGGCTGATAAAATAACAGTATAAAACATACGCTAAGTAAAACAGTCTAGGTAGGGCCTCAAGACCTGGCCAGCTCATGGGTTTATGTGCAGGCTTAAGGCTTGTGCCACGATCACCATACACATGGCATCATTGATGTTAGTGCATATGGAATTCGTTCCGAGCGCGGAGACGTTTTGAGAAACTGAAACTGAAACTAGACACTGCACCACACTGACAACGCTGGAGTCGTGAGGTCGACTCACAGGAGGGCCATTGTTTCCCCCCCCCCCCCCCCCCCCCAAGATCTTGCCAGGACACAGTCCTCATGTGCAGTCTTACACGGCTTATGCAATGATCATTTTGCATTTTCTCCATCACATGGCATCTGCGGCGTCAGTACATGTGGTCTTTACTCCGAGCGCGGGGACGCCCTCTTGAGAAACTGAAACTAGGTGTTGAATTGTGTTGAGTTATATTTAGTGTTTGTGTTGTATTTTGTATCATCTGTCTTGAACTGAAATGTACTGCAATGTAATGCATTCTTTCATAGATTACTCTGTATACTCACCAGAGAGTTCGAAACCAGAATCTATAAATCAAACTCAGTCATTTATCAACTTGTCTCTTTCTTAAACACCCCAAACACTCCTATTGCAACAAGTGCCAAGCTCATAAGCTCAATGTTATCTCCACACCAAACACACCAGTACCACACCTGGACCTTGACCAAGCCCCCCCCCCCCCCCTAAAACACAACATGACCATCTGTGAGATGCATTGTTTGAGAAGAGGAGTCAAAAAGACCAGACGCCATATCATCAGAAACACCAAGATCAGAGTATTGATGGGGACAACCATCATATTAATCGGCAGACAATTATGTGGCTTGGTCATATGACCAGAATGCAACCCCGTCACCTGGATCAACAAGCGTATAACAAAAAGACGTCCAGATCCGAAATATTGCCGAAAACTGCACGAAATACCGAAGAGGCAAAATGCGTGCATCCTGTGAATGGCAAACAGTGTGCTTGTAAGAATAGAACGGGCAAGACTGACGATGACTCACCACCCAATCCAAGTCTGACAAAGGAGTCATTAGCATCACCATGGCACCAATTCCTTACGCCCTCCATGCCAGTCCATGGTTCCGACACTATCCTGTTATTACCGTCAGGACTGTACTCATTCCACAGACCTCTTATACTAGTATAAAAGGTCCGAGACCCATTCTTTCTCCCACAGTGGTACCCAGACTGTTTTATCTTTACCATCAGTTGGGGCCTACCAGCCAATACTACGCCTAGTGAAAACGCTGACTGCTACTAAGCCCCATGCCTTGTCATAACTCACTTTGGATCATCACACTGGAAGATCTCCAGGATCAATATAGCATTAAACATACGCGTGTGTGTGTAAGTGTGCATGCGTGCGTGCGTGTGTGTGCCTGTGTACATAATTGTACATAATTGTACATATATATAATGTGTTTAGTATCATGCTTGTCACCACTCATGTTTGTTTACGTTCTTTGTTATAAGAAAAGGAAACTTTTTTTTAATTTCAGAGTTTACAGCCACCATAACCAGGCCGGTGGACACAGTATGGCGAACAGTTTCACTCCCTCACTCCACTCAACAGTTTGCAGGATGCTGGTGACAGCTGGTGAACAGGGTGAGGGAGGGAGTGAAAGCTTGTGGACAGGGTGAAGGAGTGAAAGGGTTACTGAAAAAAGCTGATGGACAGGGTGAGCGAGTGAAACTACGACAGAGTAAGCTGATGGATATGGTGAGGAAAGTAAAGGGTACTGTGTTATTCTGTAGTATCAACATAAACAGATGTTCGGGGCTGGCAGATTGTTTTCTCTAGCAATCGTTGCCTTCCCGTAAGTGTTTGAGACTCTCTAATAATAATCTGGAAGTTACTTCCCTTGACGTGTAGTCTGCTATGAGCTAATGCATGGGTGAAAGTGAAAAAATCTCCCAATCCTGAAACCTTAAATTTCCATGTCCTCTAAATGTTCCCATTCCTGAAAACCTGCGTCCATTCCTGAAGCAATGGAAACACTTCGAAACAATCGCCATCTTCTTCTTCTTCTAGCCAGAGCCATCGCCACTTGTTTTTTACTGATTTGTCTATTGCAGAAACATCTGCATTAACAGGCACGTCCTTCATTGTTGCTATCGCATGTGTTAGGCCCAAATTTGCTGTCGATACAAATCTTCGCTCGCAAACTTTTTTTTCCCCGGTTTAGACTCGGAATGCGCATGAGCAAGAATGAAAAGGAAGGGAAGTAACTTTAAACCCTTTCTGTGTTGCCAAGCACCAGTGAAGAATCGCCGTTCGATACAACGAAGACTAATGGAAAAATAATATAGATAATTGAATTATGCAGATAAGCCGAGCTGACAGTGTGAAAGACTCTCTCTCTCTCTCGTTTTTTTTTTTTTTTTTTTTTTTTTTTTGCATTGGCATTTTCCTGAAGTCAAGTTTGCCATTCGGAAAAGAACTTTTGTCAATCGGTTCATTCCGGAATTCCGGAACACTCCGGAACTACTTTCACCCATGCTAATGCTACAGTATGACAGGAAGTAGTTGGATAAAGTGAGGTAGCGAAACGGTTACAGCAGGAAGATGGTGAATAGGATGAATAAGTGAGAAGATTGAAGAAAGCTGGTGAATAGGATGAGTGAATGAAAAGATTGCTGCTGGATAATGGTAGACAAGGTGAGGAAGCGAATGGGTTGCAGAAATCCGGTGGATCGGGCGGATGATGACAAAAAGCTTGCAGAAAGCTGGTGGGTAGGGTTAGGATCTGACAGTCCTGCAGGAAATTGGCTGACCGGGTGAGAGAGTGCGAGGGTTAGCACCACAACGTGTCAAAGCCAGGACTCTACATGTAGAATTATTAGTTAGTAGTGTATATCGATTATTCCGCCTACGGTCATTTCTTATGGGAGGCTGACGTGTTAATGTTTGGCCACTGTATGAAGATACCATCGTCACGCCAGTTATTGGTTATGTCGGTGTGCACATCCACAACTCACAGTCGGAACTCGTAGACCATTTCCTTATAATAACGTTTACACTCTCATGGACAAGGCAATACCATCACAACGAAAAATGAATGGCTCATAGTGGTCACAGCCATGATGACTTATGGATGATAATTCCCGGACTTCAAGGACATTTGGATACTACTATACGTGTGTACTCTGTGTGTGTAAGAGACAGAGGGAGGGAAGATGAGAGAGACAAGGAGGGAGGAAGAGAAAGAGACAGACAGACAGAGAGAGAGACAGACAAAGACACAAAGAGAGAGGAGAGACAGAGAGAGAGAAAGAAGAGAGAGAGAGAGAGACAGAGAGAATGATAATGATATTTTATTTTCCAGCAGCAGAAGTCATCAGCTAAAAGCCTTTTAAACTTGCCGTTGTTTGCACGCTGAGCTGAGTGTTTTCATGAGGAGAGAGAGAGAGAGAGAGAGAGAGAGAGAGAGAGAGAGAGAGAGAGAGAGAGAGAGAGAGAGAGAGAGAGAGAATCGATATTAAATTAACACACTCTACGGGTTTTGAATATAATTATTATTTCTATCGTTGATGAGGTTAAATCCTTTCACTCCACTCCCTAGTCACTACTAGAGAACGCGGACAGAGAGAAGTAGTCAACGGGTTGAAAAACATAGCATGACTTTGCTTAATTTTAATCACACACACACATACACACACACACACACACACACACACACACACACACGCACACGCGCACACACACACACACACACACAGAGAATCACCAAGACTATTTCTGTCCTGAAAACACTGACAGACCCAATCCCTGAAATAAACAACTGTCCCAAAATAACCAAGCATCCGCCACCTGAGTGACCTGACCGTAGGCAAGGACAAGGACAATCTGTCATCCCTCTATCAGACAGTATGACTTGACACCCTACTCCACGCTATCGATAGCTCACTGCGTCATCAGTACACCACACGAGCTGAAAACAAGGCAGGCCTCGCGGCTAAAAGGTTTAGGTACAGCAAAACAAGTACAGCTTTCACACACACACACACCCTCGGGACACTGCAGCTGTCCTGCCCCTCCTCCCCCCTCCCCACCACTTAACTTCAACTCGTCCCAATACTCCTTTATTAATTTAATCCACATGTGAGCATTGGCCCTTTTCACTCCCTCACCCTATCCACTAGAATCCTGCCTCCTCGTCAATGACAGCAAAAGCAAAAACTTAACCCTTTGACCCCCTCTCCCTATCCACTAGAAGGAAGCTGATGGACAGTCAAAGGGTGAAGTTTTTGCAGCTGGTGCAAAGGATGCGGGAGTCAAAGGGTTAAAATTCGCTCTCACTTCAACGGGCGCGACAGTGGATAAGATGTCGGACTACCAATCCAAAGGTCTGGGGTCGATCCTACTTGAGTGGGTACCTCTCGCCTGGTGGGTAAAAGGTGGAGATTGTTTCCGATCCCCCAAGTCAGCATGTGTGCAGACCTGCCTGTATCTCCCCCCTCCCCTCTTCGTGTTAATACGCATGCAGAATATAACAACTGCCAGTTAAGGATCCTTCCTGTACGCAGCTCAGTTGGTTGAGCATCGGATTCACATGCTAATGGTCGTGGGTTCGAATCCTGGGGTCCACTACATGAAAAATGGCCTTCTCACTGTCCCATCTTAACATCACTGTTGTTCTGGTGGTGTCAACTGGTATAGTATTGGATAAGTCCCCTGCCCTCACTTCCCTGAAATGGTTACCCCCATCGGCCATATCACCTGGGGTGGGTGCCACGTAAAAAACTGAACCAAATCAATCAATCCATCCATCCATCCTTCCTGTACATCATGTCAGTGGCTGGCTGATGGAAACATGAAAACACCCAGCAAGCAGGCCCGTCAAAGACGGAGTATGTAGCCTACGCTTCGGAGACGGTAGTACGCAGACTGTGCAGCGACATACCGCCTGCACAGTGTGGCCAAAACAACACTGCATGCACGCATATGAGAAACAAATGGTAAGCTTAAAAAATTCCACATGTTAGAAATCAGAATGTGCATATAATAGTAGAGAGGAAGGAATCAATGTGCCTTCGTGTAGATCTCCGATTTCGGTTTTTTGTTTTGTTTTGTTTTGTTTTTTGTTCAAGAGGGATTGATCACACTCGGACAACTCCATATACGCTCAACCCGATTCAACTTTTCTGGCAAACCCTTTGAGACTTTAAAACCCTATTAGTTGGCCAGGGAGGGAGGAAGGTTTATCAAACAATGGCACTCACGGAATGACTGGAGTATGAAGACGGGCAACGAGCAAGATAATTTCATATTGCAGGCTGTGAACATGTGTGTGCCTATCAACTGACATAAGGAAAGAGTTTTTCGGTGTTATAAAGAATCAATACTGTGATACGAATGCCAAGCCTTGTTAAGTCTCGGGGGTGAGTGAGAGAGACAGAGAGAGAGAGAGAGAGAGAGAGAGAGAGAGAGAGAGAGAGAGAGGACAGAGACAGAGACAGAGACAGAGACACAGAGAGGGACAGAGAGAGCAGCCAACCCAGCTAAATGTGACTACCAATCAGTCTCCCGGCACGGTCCAACACCCATCCTATGATGACTATCAGCTCAGTCACAACATGACCACCACCACACCACCACTACTGTCACTGTCATGGTCAGCACACACATACTGGCTTCCTCACGTCTACGACGCAGTTTATACCACAGCTGGTGTGCAGGCGACAGGTGGCCTTTTAATTCAAAGTGAACGGAGACAAAACAGGAACAATTTCATTTTCACGTGTGACAAACACTTCACTTTTTGTAGATGGCGCATTACCTCCACAGTATCAACGCTGCATGGCAAGTCAGGATCCCTCCCTCATAACTCGTCCTTTCCCCGGACCTTTAAATAAAGCGGCAGTCTCACGCAGGCCGATACAATAAAACATGCATTAAAACCAGTCAACCAACTGACTACCCATCAACGTCCAGTCAAGCATCTCCGTCCTCCATTTCTTAAAGGTTTTTGATTGATTTGGTTCAGTTTTTACATCGGCATCCACGTCCGGTGATATGGCCGACGGGGATAATCATCCTAGGGAAGTGGGGGCAGGGTGGTGGTGGCTTATCTAATCCTAAACTGATACCACCAGAACAACAATTATGTTAATGTCATAAAGGGCAACTGAGGCAACATTAAGAGAACTCCAGGACCTCAAACACACCTGGGGTACCAGAATAGACAGAACTGTTGTTATTCTGTTTAAAGCCCAGCAACCGCGTAGAACCACATCAAGGCTATAACCATTTCAAAACATACACAATACTTCAAGGGGGGTGGAGTGGGGAGGAAAAGAAAATTAACTACACATATTAATGCATTCGCGCACATAACCTAAGGAGATACCCTTTGCGCTGACTTCTTCGTCCAATTTATCACACAGGGGATTTAAAAAAAATATTTAGTAGTAAGTTTCGCTTGGTACAAACTGACTGAAACCCGAAACTTGGTGCCAACAACCAACTAACTTGAACTATTTAGTTTTAAACTTCTGTATGGTTCCAACTAACTGAAACTGTTCAGTCATAATACGTTTCGAATGGTGCCAGGTTTAGTAATAATACGTTTCGAATGGTGCCAGTTAATTGAAACTATTGTCATACGTTTCGTTTGATTCTATTTGAAATCATTAACTATTATCACTATTTCGTACTAAGTTTCCTTTGGTGCCAACAAACTGAAACTATTTAGTAAAATCTTTTGATTGGTGCCAACAATTTTAAACCTTTTATTAACACGTTTCATTAGATGCCAACAAAACGAAACCACGTAGAAGAGGCGACAAGTTTATCGGTATTCTCTGATGCACTGGTGCCCTCACAATACACACAACACATTCCATATGTTGCGCTGCTGTTAGCTTGAATCAGCTATTGTCACACAAAAACCACATGTGTCAATTTACGACAGAAAGGCGACAGATAGACAGGACCAACACCCTGAGGTGACTAACAAAGTGATCACAACTTGGCTGAGTGACTGAGTCACATACACCACACAAACTGGAGAGAGAGAGAGAGAGAGAGAGAGAGAGAGAGAGAGAGAGAGAGAGAGAGAGAGAGAGAGGAGAGAGAGAGAGAGACAGAGACAGAGAAATAGAGAGATTCACACACTCCCCCTCGAAATGGAGAGGGTGAAGGAGGGAGGGAGGGAGAGAGACAGGCAGACAGAGTCCCCCACCACCCACCACCACATGCTATACCTAACACCAAACAGCCCCATGCAAGATGAACGTACCGATGTACATACCGAAGATCCCAATGTCAATCCAACAACCTGGCTCCTACAGTATTAATAATGACAGACAGCTGATCCCAGTGTCCTAAACAACAAACACCACACACACACAACACACACACACACACACACACACACACACCACACGCACACACACCACACGCACGCACGCACGCGCACGCACACATATCCCTGCTACTTTATCCTCCCTGTCAATCGTACTCTCTCCTCCCTCTCATTCGTATTACATAACCTGATGTCATTTCCGAGGCTTCCCCTCTTTTCGGTTTTCTTGCTCGTTTACCGTCAAAGATACTTCAAATCCTCCTTGCAACCACGCACTCACCCAATCCCTACCTAAATGGTGTTTCGGATTCTTACTTTTTGTCCGAAAATGAAGTACATACTGGTACATTCACTTCTATTTTCTTTCGTATACTGGTGCACATTTTCTTTGGAAACGAAGTGTAAACTTTGTACAACTGTTGAAGTTTTGAGTTTATTCAAGACGGGCTGATTGCACTCGGACAATTCCATATGAGCTCTACCCTATCTGCCACTTGTTATCTGGCAGACTCCTTAATCCTGCGCAAAACTAATGCGCTGGTAAGGGAAGGAGGAGGAGGGACAGGACCTTCACAACACCAAAGCCGACACCACCAGAATCAATCGATCAATCAAGTCAATCATCAGAATGACTGAAACATTAAGTTGAGACGAGCAGCAAATCAACCAATCAATCATCAGAATAACTGAAGCATTAAGACAGGCAGCAAATCAATCAATCATCAGAATGACTGAAACATTAAGTTGAGACGAGCAGCAAATCAACCAATCAATCATCAGAATAACTGAAGCATTAAGACAGGCAGCAAATCAATCAATCATCAGAATGATTGAAACATTAACCCTTTGACTCCCGAACCCTATCCACCAACTGCAAAAACATAACCCTTCGACTCCTTCACTCTATCCACCAGCTTCCTGCACGAAGTTGATGGATAGGGTGAGGTAGTCACAAAGGATTTAAGCGTCCGCTTTGCTAGCATGGTTCACAATGTAATACGCTGGTGGACAGGGGTGCGGTAGTCGAAGGATTAAGATGGGATACAGACAGGTCAGTTTCTATGTTGCAGGCTGGCATGGAACTGGAGACATGGGATCTGGAATCTTACAGGGCTCTGCAAGCGCCAACCAGTTGGAACATCAGTGTGTGTGTCAATTTCCTTTCCCCTGTCACGTGAGCTGGCTATGGCGTCCTTGCTACTCCTCACCAGTAACAACAGCTAGCCAGCTACCGGCGGCAAATTGGAATGGCAACATGCATACGGGTGTTTTGTTGGTTTGTTTTCTCTCTTCTTGGTTTCGGGTTTCTGGCCAGCTGGACTTAACCCTTTCACTCTCGCACCTTATCCACCAACTACATAAACTTGACCCTTTGATTCCCTCATCCTATCCACCAACTGCAAAATTTTAACCCTCTGATTCTCTCACCCTATCCGCCAGCTTTCTGTAGGAAACTGGTGGGTAGGGTGAAAGAATCAAGGAAGCTGGTGGATAGAGTGAGGGAATCAAAGGGTTAGGTTTTTGCTTTGCTATCATGATTGACAATGTAGGATGCTGGTGGACAGGGTGTGGGAGTCAAATGGTTTTAAGTAATGATGTTTTATGTGCTGCTAGCGCTTTGCTGATGACACGGGCGCCTGAAGATGTACTGACTACGGTTTGTTTAAATTAACCATTTGACCCCCGCCCCTATCCACCAGCTGCAAAAACTTAACCCTTTGACTCCCTCCCCCTCTCCAGCTTCCTGCAGGAAGCTGATGAATAGTGTGAGGGAGTCAAAGGGTTAAAATTTTCTTTGCCACAGTTGACAATGCATAACGCTAGTGGACAGGGTGAGGGAGTCAAAGGGTTAAATCAAGTCAGCACACTGTTCCAGCAGATCTTAAAGGTGTCAGGTCGTACTTATATACATGCTGCTTTTAAAAATCGCTCGTAAACCATTTCACTCCCCCGTCTTGTTTACCAGTTTCTCAGCCATGATGGCAAAACAAACCCTTAATCCTTTCACTCCTTTACCACCACCACCACCCTCCCGATCCACCATGAAGCTCGAGGTGAGGGTGTGTGTGTGAAAGGTTTTATGTTTTGTGGTTGGTGGAACAGGTGAGAGATTGAATGGGTCAATGACTGGCCGGCTGTGGCCTTATTAAATCCTAAAGGATTTAACTCTTTCACTCTCGCACCTTATCCACCAACTACATAAACTTGACCCTTTGATTCCCTCATCCTATCCACCAACTGCAAAAGGGTTCGATCCCCGGCGTGGGAAAAAAAAAAAAATAGACAACAGCAGAAGGGCATCCAGGAGTCATGACCTGGATGTGGCACGGCCCCCCGAGAGTGTAAGGAATTCAGGGCCGAAACACTTGTCTAAAGGGGGTTACTTCTCTGAAGACCTTCTGTTGTCTAGCTCTCCCTAGAGTTTCTTTCTACCTGCACATGGTCAGTCCATTGACTTCCGGGAATAGTTCGGAGGACATTCGGGAAAGACCGAAGGACACTGGGAAAGACTAGATCTGCGGGCTTTGTGGGTTGGCTTCCCACCTTGCCTTTGATAACATGCCACGAGTTTTTCAAATGAAAGATGCTCCCAGGATTCACCGAAAGGGGGAGAGAATGATGAATCCATCGGCACTGACTCCATCACGACTGGAAACGCACAACGGACCATGATTAATGACCAGTTGGAATTTCCGTGTGCGTGTGGAAGGAGATTCACCACCAAACGCGGCATGAAGATCCACAGGACAAAAATGGGCTGTTTGAAGACACATACGAACCAGCAGCAGCGCACTGCGATAGCAGGTGAGACGTTGGATGACCAAGGCCAGGAATTAAACCATAGTGCCAAGGACATCCACGCTGACGGTTCTGATGCGGATTTTGCACAAGCTCTTAACGCCAAACGTGGAAAACTCAATTTGCCGCCTGCCGGTGCAAAAGAACAATGGGAGAAATTAGATGAGGAACTTGTCCTTAAGCTGAATGCGCTAATAGGGAACAGTACGCTGGAACACAAACTTGACACATACGGAGACATCATATACTCTATCTGCAGGGACACTTATGGAGTGAAGCAGCCAAAGACAAAAACGCCTCCCCAGAAATCCAGAAGACAGCAACAGATGGAGAGCATCCGGAGGGAGAAAAGGAAGCTTAAAAAGCGAATGAAAACTGCCTCAGAATTCGAGAAGCAAGGGCTCCTGGAACTCTGGAAAGATCTGAAGGCCAAACACAATGCTCTCAGCAAAGTGGAATCAGCAAGGCGAAGAAAGAGCAAAAAGAGAGACTCAAGATCGTTTCTTCAAAGATCCCTTTGACTTTTCAAGAAAGCTGTTTGAACAACCCAAATCAGGGACTCTCACAGTGGGCAAGGAAACCCTAGAGCAGCATCTCAGGGAAACATATTCCGATTCTCAGCGCGAGGCACCACTTGAAATCCAGAATCTGGTTTGGCCTGCAGCGCCAGAAGGAAAATTCAATAACAAACCACCAACACTGGATGAAGTGAAGAACGTAGTAAAGAAAGCCAGAGCCAAGTCAGCACCTGGACCAAACGGAATACCATACCTGCTCTACAAGAAATGCCCAAAAGTGCTCGAGTGGCTCCACAAGATGATTCGATCAGCATGGAGGAACCAGAAGATCAGCGACCAATGGATGAGAGCTGAAGGAGTGTACATTCCGAAGGAGCAGAACTCCAGCAGCATCAATCAGTTCAGGCCAATATCACTTCTGAACGTCGAGGGGAAAATCTTCTTCTCTGTTATGGCAGCAAGATTGACAAAATACCTGACTGAAAACAAGTATCTGGATATGTCAGTCCAAAAGGGAGGCATACCAGGAATGCCTGGATGCTTGGAACATGCCACGTTGATTTGGGATGCCATCCAAAAAGCAAGAACAGAGAAGAGAGACATTGACGTAGTTTGGCTTGATCTGGCGAATGCATATGGATCAGTTCCACACGATATGATCCAGCTGGCTCTTGAAATGTATCACATCCCAGAAAACATCCGAACAATGCTGAGGAAGTATTTCCAAGGGTTCTCAATGCGGTTCTCTACCAAAGAATACACCACGGACTGGATAGACCTAGAGGTGGGCATTGCAATGGGCTGTGCAATCTCTCCCATACTGTTCGTGTTGGCAATGGAAGTCACTTGAAAGCTGCAATGAAGAGTTCAGGTCCAGTGAATCTGGGAGATGGATACCAGATGCCTCCTCTGAAAGCTTTCATGGATGACACAACAGTCTTGTCCACGGATGAGGAAGAGACACACCAAATCTTAAAGCAGCTGGATGAGCTGGTGGCCTCTTCAAGAATGAGGTTCAAACCTAAGAAATCCCGAAGTCTCTCACTGCGAAAAGGAAAAGTGGCAGATTCAGTCAAATTCATGGTAGCCAACCAAGCCATCCCCACTGTCACAGAAGAGCCAGTAAAAAGTCTCGGAAGATGGTATGATGACTCCCTGAAAGACACACAAAGGGGATGTGAAACCAAGCAAACAGCAGAAGAAGGCCTGAAGAAAATAGATAACTCGGACTGCCAGGCAAATACAAAGTCTGGTGTCTACAGTTCATGCTGATACCAAAGCTGCTGTGGCCACTGCTAATCTATGACATTTGCACCAGCACAGTCGAAGCAATGGAAGCCAAAATCAACAAATACACAAGAAAATGGCTCGTGTGTCCCACCTGGTCTCACTGATGTTGCATTCTACTGTCGTCAAGCAATGCTGAAGCTACCTCTCAAATCCATAGTGGAGGAATACAAAGTTGGAAAAGCAAGACTGTTGAGCATGCTGGAGGAATCGGAAGACAATATCGTGAGATCAGTTCATCCAAAGCTGAGAACTGGCAGAAAGTGGAAAGTCCAAGAGGCTGTAAACAATGCCAAGAGAAACCTCAGCATCAAAGAAATAATTGGACACACGCAAACCAACAGACAGGGACTGGGAGCAACAAAAATGCAGTGGTGGTCCAAAGCCAAAGGGAAGGAAAAAAGAGACATGATCATACAGGAGTTGAAGGAAGAAGAAGATGTCAAAAGAGTGCAGAAGGCAGTCCAGCAAGGTCAACAGGGGCAATGGACAACATGGGACAGTGCACTCCAAAGAAGTCTCAGCTGGAACGATATGTGGCACATGGCTCCTCTAAGGATAAGCTTCCTCCTCAGATCTGTATATGACCTGCTCCCCTCGAATGCAAACTTAGTGAAATGGGGGAAAGCAGACGACCCAGCATGTCCGCTCTGTCAGAAGAAACAAACAGTGGAACATGTCCTAAGCTCTTGCAAAGTAGCGCTAGCCCAAGGAAGGTATACATGGAGGCACAACCAAGTTCTGAAAGTGATCACAGATGTGGTTAGCGAAAAAACCATGACCCCAAACGCACCAATTGCTATGACAACGTTCTACAAAGCAGGAGGGAAACAGGTCTGGCCCGAAAGTGCTATGACAACCAGCACATTGCCAAAGGGTCTTCTGGA
Source organism: Monoplex corrugatus (assembly GCA_030674185.1). NCBI lineage: Eukaryota > Metazoa > Mollusca > Gastropoda > Littorinimorpha > Ranellidae > Monoplex > Monoplex corrugatus. The sequence continues at coordinate 72,782,410 of CM060312.1, read as the reverse complement.
TGGAGCAGTCGACTGGGAGTGTACAGCAGACCTCCCAGAGTGGAGAAATTACCCAGATGTCATCAGCAAGACAGGCATGAGACCAGACATCGCTCTCCACTCTGACTCCTCGAAACAAGTGATTCTGATAGAACTTACTGTGCCATACGAAAGCAGAATGGAAGAAGCACATATCTACAAGACCGAAAAATACGCCGGTCTTGCCAGCACCCTGAAGAAAGCAGGTCTGCGGGTCAAAATCTTCGCCATAGAGGTCGGGGCAAGAGGGTTTGTGGGCACCTCCGCTTATGATCTCATGAAACAACTCGCCATTTCTGGGAAGAAGAGGACTAGAGCCCTTAAAGCGATGGCAGAGGCAGCAGAAAGGAGCTCAAGCTGGATCTGGGCAAGGAGGAACGAAAAAAGTGAACTTCATAAGGATTAAATTCCCTACAGATGATGTGTGCCCGTTAGCACATTGGTAAAACCGCGTACCGCAGTTCTGAAGCGCCCAGGTTCGATCCCCGGCGTGGGAAAAAAAAAAAAAAAGACAACAGCAGAAGGGCATCCAGGAGTCATGACCTGGATGTGGCCCGGCCCCCGAGAGTGTAAGGAATTCAGGGCCGAAACACTTGTCTAAAGGGGGTTACTTCTCTGAAGACCTTCTGTTGTCTAGCTCTCCCTAGAGTTTCTTTCTACCTTCTACCTAAAGGTTAGCTTTCCTGTCATTAACAAAAAATAGTATTATCAATGTGTGCTGCAAAAATCGTGAAGAGGTGCACACCGTTTTTAAAGTGATATAATTACATTTCAGTTTTCTCATCTTTCATCCCGAGGTTTTCCGAGAATAATCGGACGAGTGCCGCGTGCTCTTGCCAGGCTTACAGCAACCGGCCTTGTTCAATAATTATAAACAGTGTTGCTGATTTGACAGACAGCAACTGACTGGCAGCAAATGGCCGGAGTTACCGTCAAGGCAGTCTGGCTTTTCCACCTCATGTTCTTGTGTGAGACAGACAAAGGGGAAGGAGTGAAAGAGAGATAGAGAAGGACAAGTGGAGAGACAGGGGAGACTGAGAAAAACACACAGCGACAGAGGTGGGGTGGGCACAGAGAAAAAGAGAGCTCGCACGAGATAGATAGATAGATAGATAGATAGATAGATAGATAGATAGATAGATAGATAGACAGATAGATAGATAGAGATAGATAGATAAGAGATAGACAGATATCTAGAGAGATAGATAGACAGATAGATAGATACATAGATAGATAGACAGATACATAGATAAGACAGATATCTAGATAGATAGACAGATAGATAGATAGATAGATTGATAGACAGATAGATAGATAGATAGATAGATAGATAGATAGATAGATAGACAGACAGATAGTTAAACAGATACAGAGAGGCTGAGTTCAGACTTCAGAATACTACTCAAGGACAGTAGCATTAGGTCCCAATGGATTTGTCTTACAACTAGTCCTTGCCACTCTACACACGGAATATCAGCATAAAAAACACAGACACACATGAAATGGAAGACAGGTTATAAAATATAAAATGAAGAGAGAGAGAGAGAGAGAGAGAGAGAGAGAGAGAGAGAGAGAGAGAGAGAGACAATGACATGGAACTATATTTTCCAACGGTAGAAGTTATTAGCTAAAATGTATTTTTCAAAAGAGAGAGAGAAAGAGAGACAGACAGACAGACAGACAGATAGAGAAAGAAAATGACAATGACATGGAACTATATTTTCCAGCGGTAGAAGTTATTAGCTAAAATGTATTTTTCAAGAGAAGAGAGAGAGAGAGAAGAGAGAGAGAGAGAGAGAGGAGAGAGAGAGAGAGAGAAAGAGAGAGAGAGAGGAACACACAGGGCGAGCGAGAGAATAACAGATTGGAAGGAGAGACAGAGAATGAGAATGAGATTATTGAAATGAGAGGAGAAGAACAAACACAAGAAGAAGAAGAAGAAGAAGAGGAAGAAGAAGAAGAGAGAAGAAGAGACAGTGTAGGTGTGTGTGTATTTGTGTATGTGTATGCGTGCGTGCGTGTGTGTGTGTTTGTTTGAGTGAACGCGTATGTCTGTGTGTGTGTGTGTGTGAGTGAGAGAAGACGACTTACCTGTGAACAGAACAGCCAATGCAGCAACACAGCACATGCAACAGAAAAAAAGACAAAATCGTTACAAATCCTTAAAAGAATAGAAAGGATTATCAACCCATTCTATACATTTTTTTTTTTACAGAAATGAGAGAGAGAGAGAGAGAGAGAGAGAGAGAGAGAGAGAGAGAGAGAGAGAGAGAGAGAGAGAGAGAGAACTCAGAACTCAGAACTCAGAAAATGTTTATTGTACATCGGCCTTAGGCCACAATACATGCATGGGAAAGGGGAGGGGAGGAGATCAGGTTTTCTTATACATTCATACAAGTTATACTCTCAAACTGCAGTGAACTCTGTCACATTGTCCCCTTCTATCGTTTACCGTCACATAAGCTGGGATACATTCATCTTTGCATTTACAGTGGTCCTTTCATTTGTATTCTAGTCCATATTCCTTAACTGGCCAGCTAAGAATATTTGTCATTAACCGCATCTATATCATTCGTCCAATTGTCAATTTTACAATAACTGGCTATCAGACAAACAAACCATTCAATTAGTGCACAGATCTGACATTTCTTGTACCCTTCGGAGATCATACAGTTGATCAATATATTCAACCACAGGTACTTGACATAAACACTCAATCCATCAATCGATCAACCAAACAACCAATCAATCAAACAGTCAACCAATCAATTAACCAATCAATCAACTGATTTACCAGTTGATCAATCAAATAATGCGCCATTCAGCCCGTGATTCAACTGACAAATCAGCTTTCAATTGACTGGGTCAGATGCATCATCCAACTGTACAATCGATATCACTTCAGTAACAATCATTTAACGTAATCACTCCCGAGAGAGAGAGAGAGAGAGAGAGAGAGAGAGAGAGAGAGAGAGAGAGAGAGAGAGGAGAGAGAGAGAGAGAGAGAGATTCGTTTCTAGCACACACATTTCTCACTGCCAAATCTCCATGCATCTACAACTATTAAAAACCACCGGTATTTTATCATTTTGACATCCGTGCAATATTAGATCTATGAAAACAAAAAGACAAATGAACGATTATATAAAAAAAAATGATGGGGAAAGACAAAAATGTGTGACAAACATCACTGCTGACAATTTTTGGCAGTGAATCATCATTGCGACCAATGGGTCAAAACGCGGAAATATTTTAAATGAAGTCTGTGTCTGTCTGTTTTTACTTGGAAGTGTTGAAAATATACGGAAACATGGAACAAATTCCAGGAAATTCTCAGATGCAAAGTTTGATAAAAGCGTAATAAGAACAAAAGTGCTCTGTGAGCGCCTTATCTGAAATGTCTTTCAGTATTTAGTAGGCACTGTTCCAAGTATGTTGGACATCAGTCACGAAAATCTTTGTGAAATAGAGCTTGACGTGTATCGAACGCAATGGCTGACTGGCAGAACATCAAATACAGATTTTAAGTACTATTAGAAATTTCTGACACAGCTGTGTTCACACACCTTTTTAAAACAAAACAAAAACAAAAACAACAACCCCCCCCCCCCCCTGCTTTTAGGTCTTTTTAGGGATGGTAGTGGTAGTGGTGCTCTGTGTGACCTTGACCTTGGTGCTATACCTTTCAAACTTACGTTTTCATGACTCCTCAAAGGTCTACACCTTTGACCAAAATTTGGCAAAGATCCATCCAAAAGCTTAATAAATCGCGTCCACGCCTTTTTGTTACATAAACTGACACAAATACATACATACATACAGATACAATGACACATACGCGCGCGCATGCAAGCATTCAACAAAGAGTTGTTCATAAATAAACGTTCAGAAAATGTTTGTATAGTCTTCAGTCCTGAGTCTTGGCCTAGACGTTAATCCTGAAATCGTCATCATCTCTATCTCAAGGTTTTCTCAAGGGAACTGAGCTTTGCAGTCTGCAGTCACGGCCCACAAATGGCCACAATGACATCGACGTATCCAAGCACCAAGACCAAAGACTTGTACATATATATAAACAGTTCTGCGGTTAGGGCGTCATGCAGTTAACGGCTTGTCTCAACGTAGGAAGTCTCAAACTACACTTTTCTGTGGTCAGGGTGTCATGCAGTTAACGGCTACCTCAACGTGGGAAGGCCCCACTTTTGATACCTGTGCATAAATTTCTCTGGGTTAGGGTGTTATGCAGTTAAGAGCTTGTCTCAACGTGGGAAGGCCCCGCTTTTGATACCTGTACATACATTTCTGTGGGTCAGGGTGTCAGGCAGTTAACGGCCTGTCCCAGAGAGGGAGGCCCACCATTAACTGGCCACTAACGTACAGGCCAACGCCATTTCAGGCTGAACGTTAAGATATGGCCGCTTTCTCTCTCGTCTTCTCCCACGCCGGTCCGGCTTTGTGACAGTTGGGAGTCACAGGTCACTACAATACACAAGCATTACGGAACAACTGTTTAGCAACAGGAGTCCGCTGCAAGCATGTGCTTGTTGGTAAGCGAACACACGCGCGTGTGCTTATGCGTGCGTGCGTGCGTGGGGTGTGTGTGTGTGTGTGTTTGTGTGTGTGTGTGTGTGTGTGTGTGTGTGTGTGTGTGTGTGTGTGTGTGTGTGTGTGTGTGTGTGTGTGTGTGTGTGTGTGTGTGTGTGTGTGTGTGTGACAGTGAGTTTTCTACCTGGCACTTTGCCATTTTCGTTCTGAGGCGGCCTGTTCAGTCTAGATACTGTCGTGGGGTCAAACTCTCACCAAAAATAGAATAGAATGAAATAAAATGGTGAAAATAAAATAAAAATAAAATAAAATAAAATAAAATAGGAAAATCAAATAATATAAAATAAACACAAAATGAAAAAAAAAGAAATAAACAGGTACCAAAGGCAGGCACTGAGGACGAGTACCAAGGAGAGGTAATGAGGACAGGTACTGAAAACAGGCACCTCGAACAGGTACCCAGGGATGGCACTGAGGACAAGCACCAAGAAGAAGTACTGAGGACAAATACCAAGGAAAGTGCCGATGACAGGCACGGTGAGAAGTGAGTGTGAGAAGTAGTTAGGACAGGTACTGACGACAGGTACCAAGGCAGACACGACAAGTATCAAAGGCAGGTACAGAGGACAGGTACCGTGGACAGGTACTGATGACAGGTACCAAAGAAGACACTGACGACAGGTATCAAGGACAGGTACCGTGGACAGGCACTGAAAACAGGTACCAGCATTACTTTCCATCAATCATAGTGACATCACCAGACGTCGAGACAGTGAAGTCCTATCAAAGCCATTTGACCATCCTAGCCTGGTGTCATCTGCTATCATTCCATCACTGCCCTCCTCCCTTGCCCACCGTACCCTCCCCCCTCCACACACACGCTCCCCTAGCTCATCCTCTGTTGTGTGCGTGCGTGCGTGCGCGTGTGTGTGTGTGTGTGTGTGTGTGTGTGTGTGTGTGTGTGTGTGTGTGTGTGTGTGTGTGTGTGTGTGTGTGTGTGTGTGTGTGTGTGTGTGTGTGTGTGTGTGTGTCTGCCCGTCGCTCTCTTTAATTTCTATCCTTTCGCATTACCCTTTTCCCCTGGGGTTTTGATACAAGCTGTACTTGCAACGGCAGACGTACGCTAGTTGGCCTATGTGCCAATATCTATTATACCTTTAGAAAATAAGTTTCATTTCATTTCTCTCTTTCTCTCCTTCCCTCCTACCCCCCTCTCTCCCTCTGGGAGGCGAATGGGTTCAGTGAGGGACATTAGAGTGTACGTAGTCAGCGGGTCCCCGTGTTAACCGGTACAACGTTTGATCTGGAAAAGAACATGCGTGGCTTCATTTTCCCTCGAGGGCGGTTTTCATGTTAAGTTTAGCACAAGCACATTGTGGCGTATTGGCAAGATGACTGTTTCATGTCAAACGATGAACGCAACCTGCGGTTAGGAATAGAACCTGTGTGAGTCACAACCTGCTCCAGATGGATTGATTTGCACTCACACGCTTCCATATGCGCTCCACCTCGAATCTGCCAGCAATGTCTTTGTACACTGTGGAGGTGAAGGTTGTGTGCCATAACGCTAAGGCGGTAGGTCAGTGGTATCGGATAAGAAGAAGAAAACAACAATAATAATAATAATAAGATAATTATAATGATGATGATGATAATAATATTAACAATAATAATAATAGTAACAACAACAACAATAATTATGATAATAAAAAATAATAACAATAATCATTACAGTATTCATACAGCGCCAAATCTTGACAATTCAAAACAAAGTGCACTCACGCGTCAGGCATACGCATACAATCGACAAAGACCACCTTACAATATTCAATACACAGACTGAAGGAAAAGAAGTAGCTGCAGAATTCATTGTCGGGAAACGAGGTGGGTTTTTAAACGGGACACCACTATTCTCGGGTCGGCTTTACGAGACAGGGTCCTACATCTTTCCCTCGCCGCTTTACCTTTACTAATCATGAACAGCGTCCAGAACACATTCACGTCTGCGACCTGAGGTCCTATGCAGTATTTTTTTTCGTAGGACAGTTTTGAACCCGCGCAGACAGGCTGGACAAGCAGCGTCCTATTCCTGTGTCTATCAGATCTTGCAA
>CM060312.1:72765736-72770736 GCA_030674185.1 Monoplex corrugatus | reverse complement strand
ATTCACGCAGAACTATAAACATAAACATGTAAACGATCCCATAAGTCATGTCAGTATCCGGTGGCTTATGTAAGCATAAAAATACCAAGTATTCACGCCAACCGAAGAGGCAGACTAAGCAAAAACAATAGCGTGCACTCAGCTCGTCTAACAGATTCAGGAACCCGTGCTCCACTGAAAAGTCTGATGATGAGTAATGTGTACAGAGTCCAAATGAGTTTAGAGATTAGCGCTATGCGAGACTGACTTATAACAATAATACCTTTCCCAACCAAACATTTAGAACTCATGCTGCAGATGTTTTGTGTACAACTCTAAACCGCAAGGACGATAGTTAACGAGCCTCTGTCTCTGACACTTTTTTCTATATATGTAAAAACACAATTTTTTCCTATATCACTGCTCATTAATGCGAGGTCACTGTCACTGATAACTAGACATGCCTATCACGTAGAGCCAGAAGGAAAACCAAACTGCCTGCACTACTGTAAAGCGAACACTGCTCGGGTTAAGCGTCGGATTAGTATCACTGGCCACCAAAGGTTGTGGGTTCGGACCCCTAGGGTCCTAAATTCAGCTCTCGCTCATTGTGAGATTTTTCGGCTCCAACCGGCTCTTATCCACAGTTGAGCATGCTATGGCTCATTGGAAATACTGGGACCACACAGTCGAGTCTCATCCATTTCACGGATATGTCACTAAGGAAGTTGCTCAAATTTTCTTACCAACATCACAGATCTGTATCTCTCGGGCCTGGCTGACACCAGATATCTTATGACAGTAAGCGTAGAGTACTGCCCTGTTACGCAGTTTCAATCCTAGATGGAACTCCACAGCATCATGATTATAATCCTCATCGTCACCTTCATCGCATTGTGAAAACTATACCAGCTTCCGTGAGCATAAATGGAATCTCCTTAAGTACGATGATTTTACTAAAAAATCAAACCAAACCAACCAACCAACCAACCACCAACCAACCAAAACCTAACTCTTACTTTCGTTGTTGCTGATCTTAGTTTTCTTTCAGCTTAGCATTCATTCTATGAGGGCTCGATAAAGGCCTACATCAAAGACTTGGCCCTTATGTCACTCTCTCAGTCTTTGTCACATCATGACAGCCCAGCACCTGTGCACCTCTTTCCTTGTCGGCTTCTGGGCATGATCCATCTATCGCAATATGTCTGTTACACTCCTGTGCATGCACGCACACACAGTTGACAAAATCCCCCCCCCCCCACACACACACACCTGCGCGCTGCCTGTACCAAGCAAATACAACCTCATGCTCCTCTTCCCCGGCCCCATTTCCTCCTCCTCTCCCCCATCCTCATCCCTTGACCTCACCGAACAGGACCATCTTCAAGTCAACACCACACAACACGATGACGCAATCTGTCTCGACAAACGTCTGTTTATTTCAGCCGTCCCTTTCCCTCGCCTTTCACCCTGATGATTTGGAGTTTGTTCAAGAGGGATTCATCACATTTAGTTGGACAGTTCCACATGCGCTCTATCCAATTCGGTCAGCAACTACCTGGCAAACGTCATGATACTGCGTAAAATCCTATGCACTGGCAAAGTCTTTAAATAGGAAGGGGGACGGGAATGTCAAACACTGACATCACCAAAATGATTATAACACTAAGATAGGCGGCGAACAGGCAAAATTTGCTTTGGCTGACGATGTGTATTTTACTGATGATGATGATGCAATGCTGGAATCAGTGTGTATAAAGACATCATCATGTCCCACTGCATACTGATTTCATCAACCGAAAAAAAAAAGTTCACATTATTGATAAATTAAGTCGATATCTTATTGCGCTTCGTTTTTATCGTTTCTTTAACACTGTATTATTGTGGTTCATCTGTTTTCATAACAGCGGTAGGGGCTGACATTATTTGCTTTATGAGGTCTGCCAGTGTCTTTCATGCTTCTGTATAAAAGATTAGTAATACTTTACATAGTTTATTTGCTTGGGATTTTGGGAGATGAGGTGACGCACAAGCAGTCACTGGTATTGTTAGTACTATTATCACATCCTTACTATTATTATAATCATCATTTATCATTATTATTATAAATATCATTACTACTATTACACCACACCCTCAACACCACGACTGCTGACGTATCATTACACCATACCTTCCCCATCCCCTCATCACCACAGCTGTCCGTTATTATTACACCCCACCCTCTCCATCCCCTCAAAACCACACCGTCCATTATCATTACGTCCCACTCCCCACCCGCCCCTCACAACCACAACTGTCCATTACTATTACGCCCCACACTCCCCACCACATCTGTCTGTTATTATTACGTCCCACCCACCCTACAACCCCTCCTTATCTCCTCCTCACAATCACACCTTCCCCACCACCCCCTCATCTTCACCACCACCCCCTCATCACCAAGACACCCTCATCTTCACCACCACCACCCACCCTCACCACCACACCTTCACCGCCACATCCCCACTACCGATACGATACCCCCGCAACTCTTCTGACTGTCAAGTAAAGGGGGTGTTATGTAAGGTCAAGACACCCTAAACTAAAAACCAAGAGTTCAACACCCGACTGTAGTTCCACATGAACAGCCAAACCGGTCAATTGTTTGTCTGGAGCCGCCTTTCCAATTTGCTGAATTGCTTTTCGCTTTTCATTTACAGCCTTCGGCAGATTTAGAATCGGTTTATATCGATGGAATGTCTGACGACATTACGCTGTATCAGAGACACGTTCGACTGGGAAGGTTTCCTTCAAAGCACAGAAACAAGACTACAAGCCGAATGGAGAGCCAGCAAAATGCCACGACAAACGGTTTATGGCAAGCTATTGGATACTAGACTCGTACCAAGACACCCCGCAATGTTCTTGAATGTCAGAGAGTGCTCAGGTCAAGGTCTGTATAAAAACCCAAAGGTCGACACCTGCGAAAGAACACTTAGAAACAGTCAAAGTGTCAACCCTTCTGTTTGAAGACTTTTACGCTATTCACTGTCAACTGCAATGTATGTGTGTGTGTGTGTGTGTGTGTGTGTGTGTGTGTGTGTGTGTGTGTGTGTGTGTGTGTGTGTGTGTGTGTGTGTTGAGAGAGAGAGAGAGAGAATGTGTGTGTGTGTGTGTGTGTTGAGCGAGAGAGAGAGAGAGAGAGTGTGTGTGTGTGTGTGTGGCGCGCACGATAGAGAGAGAGAGAGAGAGAGAAGAGAGAGAAGAGAGAGAAACAATGACAATGCACTGGGTAGAGAGAGAGAGAGAGGGGGGGGGTGTAAGGAGGGAGAAAGAGACCGAGAGAGCACACAATGACACACACACACACAGAGAGAAAAGAGAGAGAAGAGAGAGGAGAGGGGAGAGAGAGAAAGAGAGAGAGAAAGAGAGACACACACACACACACACACACAAAGGGACGGGGCAGAAACAGTGAGAGACAATGGCATCACTTTATTTTCCAACGAAACATATAATCGGCTGAATTAGAAACAGCCAGTTTTCCCCACAGTGAGAGAGAAAGAGAGAGAGGGTGGGGGTGGGGAGAGAGACAGAGAGGGTAAGAGAGACAGAGAAAGAGAGAGAGAGAGGGAGTGTGTGTGTGTGTGTGTGTGTGTGTGTGTGTGGTGGAGAGAGAGAGAGAGAGAGAGAGAGAGAGAGAGAGAGAGAGAGAGAGAGAGAGATGGCAAGGAGGGAGAGGGAGAGAAAAGATTTGCTGATAAAAACAGAAAGCGAGAAAGACAAAGACACAAAGAAACGAAAAAAAAAAAAAAAAATTATCGCCAGTCTTGTCAATGAAATGTTGAACGTCACTGATGTTAAAAACATCACGTAATACAATCTTATACGACAAGTTTAACGATTGATCTCTATGTCATTCACCTCTACCTCTGCACGAGAAAAACAGCCTGGCAGTCATTCTGATGACGCACCAACGTACCTGGTTCAAGACAACAAAACTGCCTTGTGAACACGTACACATTTAATTTAAACTGAGTACTAAGCGAACTGCCACAAATACTTTGTCTCACTTTAACCAGTCCCGCGAAACAGTATCATACAATCGATCAAAACGTCTACATGATAATTTTGCATCTATTTCAACTTTTCGCCCCCTCACCCTCCCCACCAGCTTCAAGTCAATTTTAACCCTTTCACTTCGACTTCCAACCATATGAAAGATAAAATCATTCCCTAAATTTCCACCACATGTCATACAAAAATCGCTCCTTCAGCTGCCACCAAACGCAATACAAAATCATCACTCAATTAGCTCTACATGTAAGACAAAACCTTCATTTCTTAAATTTCCACCACAATCAACATCAAATCAATCAACTGTTTAAAATAAAATGAATTAAAATTGAACATGCGTACACAATCACAGCGTAATATTCAATTACTTAGTACTAATAACAGCAATCAATTCGACCAATCATTAGTCAAACACACTTGTTTACACACACCGCGCGCGCAAGCATATATACACGCACCAGCCATACAGACACGTGCGCGCGCACACACACACACACAAACACACACACACACCCTACCCACCCACAGACACACACACGCATACACGACTCAAACTGCACACACACACACACACACACACACACACACACACACACACACACACACACACACACACACACACACACACACACACACAATTCAAATTGTCTCCTGATCTGAAAACTGAAAATGAAAGACTGTGCTGAAAATTTAACGTTGCGAGCATCGAACAGTTTCATTTTTGAAGGAGCAGAAAGCGTCTACTTATGGCAGGACCTCATCATACTGGTCAGCAAAGACACGGGTTTGGTCACACACACAATTATTCTGGCCTTACAGACCACAAGACATCTGTACATCTGACTCAAAACTTGTCTGCCTTTCCCTCGCTATCTCTGCCTTTCCCTCGCTATCTTTGTCATGACACTCACCAATCTGTCCGAAACATTCTTCACTTTCAACCCACCCACACCTTAACAGAC
>CM060312.1:72728236-72763236 GCA_030674185.1 Monoplex corrugatus | reverse complement strand
CGCACGCACGCACACACACACATAAAAAGCGTGCACACACACACACACACACACACACACACACACACACACACACACACACACACACACACACATACATACTGTCTAATATCACTTATAGTGAAAAGACGTTAAATCAAAGAACGAACGAACAGAGTTGGTGTGATGTACGACGTGTTTTTGTTTCAGGTTTTCTAAACACCGCATTTCTGCATCAAAGCCACATCTTTCTTCCTCGCCCTTGTCTGTGCGAGTGTTGTTTACTTATAATTTTATATGAAAGAAGAGTTTTCTACAGTGCGATGAATCCCTCTTGAACAAACTCCAACCTGGAGGCCATATGTTGTTGAAAAGGTCTGCATACTCCCGCCTGCGGTTAGCAAGCATGCTGGGGTGTGTTCATGTGCCGGACACTTTCATGACTTACTGGATCTATAAACGTGCATACTTGATGTTTTGCGTGCGTAAACACACACTGACAGGTCTGCATGCACGTTAACAGGCAAGATGGGGAAGAATCTCCACTCTTTACCCATCAGGTAGGGATGGTCCCCACGCAGGATCGAACCCTAACCTTCCGATTGGAAGCCTCACTTTTACCCACTTGGCTACCTCCCCAATCCGGCCACACACGTGATTATGATAAAACCACGCAAAACTGTACAGCGAACAGCCATCAGAGAGACAGAGGACAGCAGGTGTGACAACAGGTGTGTGACACAGGGTGACGACAGACTAGCATGCGGACAGAGACATCTCGTGGTGGCTGATATCAGCAGCAGCCGCCAGCCATTCTTGGCACCGGTCCCAACTTTGTTCGCACAGTTACGTTTAACCCTTTGAAGCCCTCATCCTGTCTATCTATCCTGTTGGCATAGTTAACCCTTTTGACTTCTTCACATAAGACATCAACTCAAATTTGTTTTGACCTTTTCGTTTTCGCAGGTAAGAAACCTACCTCACCCCTCACTTTCTGTTCTCATCCCCCCCTCCACTGTATGTTCTCATCACATGTATTTAGTGTGTGTGTTATGTCACTGTGTATACATTTTCCTTTTTTGTTGTTTTTGTTTGTTTGTTTGTTTGTTTGTTTACATCTGTACCCTGTAGAAGACCCAATAGTTGGAAACCGGAAGGTGTTTTGTTCGTTTTGGTTCTGTGTGAGGTATGTTCCAGTCCGAAGATGAGTACAGTGCATAATAAATCTTTTCACATCACATTTTCACTCATTTTTTGCTTTGCAATCGTGACTGATGCTGCAAGAATTCGACGGAGAAGGCGAGAGAGTCCAATGGTTAATTTCAAACAGTTCAGTCCCTCATCTGATCCTCTAGCTAGATGGTGGTGGACAGGGTAAGAAAGCGACAGGTTTTTCTTCCTATGTTGATGGAGCATACCACTCCTCTAAATGGTTAGTATCCATCTCAAGCACTATTTTCTGGCTCTCACACGGGTGTGCATGTTGTTCTATGCAAAAGCCAATTCTCGCACTGCCTATCTGCATACTTGAATTGGATGGATTTAACAAGACAGAAATGATGTTGAAATGTTTTTTTAAAAATGTTTTTTTTTTTTTTACAAGGGAATGGATAAAGACAAGAAAAATATTGAAAACACTCTTCAAAGTATGTTTAAAGGAATAGACCAATAAGGTCATTTAATACCTGTCACTTTTTTTTAACAAGCGAATGGATCTATAAGGTAATGGAACGTAAACGAGGCGGCTGTGAAAAGAAAAGAGAAACGTTTCGCATCTTCATTTGAAATGTTCCTTTAAAAAATGAAAAAAGTAAAGAAAGGATACATGGAAATGGGCAAAAACAGACCCAGCCGCCCTCAGTACGATGTACAGTACTACTGACGGCACCAACACCCCTACAACCTCACCATACAAACCCACTCCCGGGCAACACAACACACCAATCCTCATCCACTCATCAACACAATCCATAGTTCCCATCATCCTCATTCTTTCATCTCATCCTTCGTGTCCCATGAAAAAGCGAAAAAGACAGAAGAAGAAGAAGAAGAAGAAGAAGAAGAACAACAACAACAATAACAATAACAATAACAATAACAAGAACGACAACAACTACAACGACAACAACGACAACAAAACAACCACAACGACGACAACAAAACAACAATGACAACAACAACAATGACAACAACAACAATAACGACAACAAAGGGTTAAATCCACTGGCACCTGTCCAGCATTGCCAGCCACCAGCTGCTGCAATACTCGCCCATACATACATTAATTAAAGCTGATAGGCCGTGATGTTTCCTTTCTCTCTTTCCGTCTCACTTCACATGCACGTGTTATATGATTTAATATGCATGGTCAGACTCCACTCTACAACGCCTTCTCAATGCAACCGTCCGTCTTCTATCGCAACCAACATTATCATTGTCATCGACTTCCGTCTCTTTCCCTCAACAGCAAGTCTGAAAAATACCTTTCAGCCGAAAGTTTCTTATCGCTGGAAAATAAAGCATCTAAGCCTTTTTACTGCTGGAATATAAAGCATCTTCTTGTCACTGTCACTGTCACTGTCATTATGTCTTGTCACAATCGGAAACAATGTGTACACAATGGCACAGTGGATAAGCTGGTTCTTTAATGTATCACTGAAAAACTTTCCATACCCAGCTACTCACCCCCTCCTCTCCCTATATCTCTCACATTCCTGTCTTAGTATAAAATGCATCTTCCAGTTAAAAAGATGTCCATAACAGCTAGCCCATACCGAAATTAATTACATACACTTATAGAGAGAGAGAGAGGGAGGGAGGGAGGGAGAGAGAGAAGAGGGGGAGGGAGATAGAGACAGGAGATAGAGAGAGAGGGAGACAGACAGACAGACAGACAGAAAGAGAGCAGCCAGGGCTAAAACTGATGAACACTTCAGCTGGTGAGGACATTCATCCTAATAGTGGTCCTGTGGACACTCCATGTCACATTGCAAAACATACATACATGATGGTCATCAAGCCATTTTAACTATCTCCCTTTTCATACAAAAATACTGGGACAGAAAATCCAAATTTTGTCCTCGTCAATGTCACTGTGAGACCTTAAAGAATCAAAACATGGAATAAAACTTGACCTGAAGCGAAAACGGTGGTTGCAACAGAAAAAAACGGTATATATATAAATTGTGTCAGAAGTTTCTGAGAAAACGCAGCTCACACGTGCTGATTGTAAGCACTTTTCTGATCCGTGTGACCTTGACCTTGGCGCAATGGCTTTCCAAACTTCTGCACTTGCAACTCCTCAGTAATTTACACATGTGACCCAAATTTTGTAAAACTGTGTAGGCCTACATACGTGTACGTTACAGGCTTTGTTAGATACTCATTTCTTGATGTTTATAAATGTGTGATAGATTTGTGCTTCTATATATGCATTCACTCTGCGTCTTGTAAAAGATATAATGCACAGAGTCCGAATGAGTTTGAAGAATGGCGCTATACAAGTATCATTATCATAATAATTACTCATTATCATTTACGATGTTATAATAATGATAACAATAATACTAATAATTATAACTATTATTATTATCATCATTAATATCATTATTCTGGCTGTTATTGTTGCTATTCTTTTGTTTTTGTCGTCGTCATCATCATATCAGTAGTAGTAGTAGTAGTAGTAGTAGTAGTAGTAGTAGGGAGTAGTAGTAGTATAAGATCCATCCAGACACTGGTAAGAAAATTTTTCCGACATACTTCTGTCATACACACACAGACACTTCTGTCTGGCCGATATGAAACCATCTCCTTTTACATTTACACACACACACACACACACACACATACACACTCTCTCTCCCTCTCCTCTCTCTCTTTACACACACTCTTCACACAGGGGAGACTGAACTAACATAACAAATACTGACTGAACTGAAGTGTATATATACCGTTTGATCATGATGGAGGCAATGGTGTCACTGTCAGTGTGTGGTGGAAGCAAGAAGACGGGACACACAGCGGGTTATCCACATAGAGCACAACACACACTAGGGGCGATGATGACAACACACTGACTGTGCCACACTGCAAGCCACACAAGGGCTGTCCTGGCTTCATACACACACTCTTCTGTCATCCCAACTCGGTCGTTGACGACACGTTTAGAACTTCCTTCTGTGAAATGTGTTGGAAGCTGAAGAAAGGGGGGCTCAGGGCTTGAGGCTCTGCTCGCTTCACAAACACACAGCTGTCATCCCAATACTTCATCAACTACCAGCACCGTCCTGGTTTGTTTTGAGCACTTTGTGTTCCGAAAAGTTCCAATGAATAATTCCGATTCAATAGTAGGGCTTTCCTCCTCAACGCTTTCCTAATGCTTTCTCTCCTTCGGAGACATTACTAATGTAATTATGTCATTGAATTCCAAAAACTGAAAACATTTTCCTCTAGTATTCCTGTTTTCCAAACTGGATGGACGAAAGTGAAGAAATGGGGTCAACATATCAAACTTTCTTGGTTTTACAAACACAATCTACTTAGCATCCCATTTCGTCCGTTGAACATGTTAAACGTTCGTCTTGCGTTTAAGCGCTGTCATAAACTTCAGAAATCAAATTGTAGATAGGGATTCGGTGTCTTGGCTTTTCCTTCCAATCACAAACTAGGACACTTTGATTTCATCAGCACAAAGTCCTTTTGATTTCATCAGCAAAACGGTGATCTGATGACAACATCGTCATAAGTCTCAAAGCCATGGGTACTCTAGCGACGCTATAGTCTAAAGTCTCAAAGCTAATGGTATTCTAGTGACGCTAATTGTCTGAAGTCTCAAAGCTAATGGTATTCTAGTGACGCTATTGTCTGAAGTCTCAAAGCTAATGGTATTCTAGCGACGCTATATGTCTGAAGTCTCAAAGCTAATGGTATTCTAGTGACGCTATATGTCTAAAGTCTCAAAGCTAATGGTATTCTAGTGACGCTATAGTCTAAAGTCTCAAAGCTAATGGTATTCTAGCGACACTATAGTCTAAGTCTCAAAGCTAATGGTATTCTAGTGATGCTATTGTCTGAAGTCTCAAAGCTAATGTATTTCTAGTGACGCTATAGCCCTAAAGTCTCAAAGCTAATGGTATTCTGCGACGCTATAGTCTAAAGTCTAAAAGCTAATGGTATCTTAGTGATGCTATTGTTGAAGTCTCAAAGCTAATGTATTCTAGTGACGCTATTGTCTAAGTCTCAAGCTAATGGTATTCTAGTGACGCTTGTCTGAAGTCTCAAAGCTAATGGTATTCTAGTGACGCTATTGTCTGAAGTCTCAAAGCTAATGGTATTCTAGTGACGCTATTGTCTGAAGTCTCAAAGCTAATGGTATTCTAGTGACGCTATTGTCTGAAGTCTCAAAGCTAATGGTATTCTAGTGACGCTATTGTCTGAAGTCTCAAAGCTAATGGTATTCCAGTGATGCTATAGTCTGAAGTCTCAAAGCTAATGGTATTCCAGTGATGCTATAGTCTGAAGTCTCGAAGCTAATGGTATTATAGTGACGCTATTGTCTGAAGTCTCGAAGCTAATGGTATTATAGTGACGCTATTGTCTGAAGTCTCGAAGCTAATGGTATTATAGTGACGCTATTGTCTGAAGTCGTGAAGGTACAGATATTTCAGTCATGCTACCGCCTGTTTCATACCGCTAACAGCGTTTCAGTGACGTTCTCTCTGTCTCTCGTCCGTAGTCATGAAGCTATAGATAGAACATTTCTACTGTCGTTTGTTATCAAGAAACTAAAGGCGTTTCAATGATACTATCTATTATGGTCTGTAGATCTACTCGTTGTAATTGAGAAGCTACACGTATCTAAACGATAACTGTTATCACCTGTAGACATGTAGATCTATAAGTACACTAGTAATACTATGGTCTATAGCAGTGGACCCACAGATATTTCACCAACACTGTCGATCGTATCATCAAGCGGGCTAAAGACGTTTCAGTACTTCTGTCTCTGTAGTTGTATGTTATCGCAAAGCTATGGATATTTCAGCTGACACTATCATCTGCACTGATCCTGAGAACCCACAGATCTAGATAGTCCACTGACGCTGTCGTTAGTAATACAATACTAATTAGCTAAAGACGTTTCAATAATTGCCTATGTAGTTATATGTAGTCCGTAGTAGTGACGAATATTCGACTGATACTGTCTTCCACACTGACTCTGTAAACACGAGGACAGTTCACTAATACGGCTGTTAGTAACAGAACGCACGTAAAAGGCGTTTCAATGATTGCCTATATATATATGCAAGTCCGTCTGTAGTGGTAATGCTACAGATGTAAAGGCGCTCCCAATGAATTGCCTATATAATATATATATGCAAGTCCGTCTGTAGTGGTATGCTACAGATGTAAAGGCGCTCCAATGATTGCCTATATATAATATTATATATGCAAGTCCGTCTGTAGTGGTGATGCTACAGATGTAAAGGCGCTCCAATGATTGCCTTATATATATATTATAATATATATATATGCAAGTCCGTCTGTAGTGGTAAGCTACAGATGTAAAGGCGCTCCAATGATTGCCTATATAATATATATATAATATAATATATGCAAGTCTGTCTGTAGTGGTGATGCTACAGATGTAAAGACGCTCCAATGATTGTTTATATATATATATATATAATGCAAGTCCGTCTGTAGTGGTAATGCTACAGATGTAAAGACGCTCCAATGATTGCCTATATATATATATATATGCAAGTCCGTCTGTAGTGGTGATGCTACAGATGTAAAGGCGCTCCAATGATTGCCTATACAGTCTGTGTCGTAATCGTCATGCTACGGATAGTTCACTGACACGTATCACCACAGCTTCAGATAATTCACCGACACTATCACCTGATTGATACAGTGAACGTCACTGATGCTGTCGCTTGCTAGGTCACAAAATGACAGGTATTCATATTCCAACGATGCTATCACTGTAGTTACCAACCTACAACCATGTCGATGATGATACTGTCGCCTCTGAAGTCGTAAAACTACGCGCGTTTCAGTGATGTTGTCGCCCGTCTCAGTTCCCCGTCAAGCCACAGGTTATTTCACAGATGCGGTCAGTGTCTATGGGCTAAGCTAGCAGTGCCGTGGTGGTAGTATAGCGCGACACTGTGATAATGAGGACAAAGTGATGTCGTCGTTAGAGACGTATGCAGCCACACACAACCCACGCATCCCATCAGGCTGTCTGTTGTCTGTCTGTTGTCTGTCATCTGTCTGTCTGTCTATCTGTCTTTGTCTGTCTGTCTTCGTCTGTTTGTCTGTCTGTCTGTCAAGCGGGGGAGTGCACAGTGCAGCAGACACCGTCAACTAACACTTGTGTCGACGACAATGACACTTTGCGTCCATACACTACACAACACGCAGCTGCTTCACATCATACCGTACAAATGACACTGCTGCGCCAAGACTTACTACTACATTGCCACCTCCCAACTCCCCTCTCTCACACATATACACACACACGTGGAATCAACTAACTGTTGAAATCTCTCGACTGTTGTTCTGTCAACTTATTATATAACCAATCTGTTGTATCATAGCCGTATCTTCGGTTCATGTGGCAACAAACTGTTGTGAGTTCATCATACACACACCACACCCCACACTGGCTGATTTGTTCACTTGAGCGGGACACTTCAGGATTCAGCGGTAGCGGAGGCCTGTTGATATGTGCATAGAAATACTACACACAGTGTGAATGAGGATGCTCTCTGTTCCTTCACTGATACAGAAACTGCAACCACACACACCACACAACACACAACACACACACACAACACACACACACACACACACACCACACGCACGCACCCTTTACAAAACACTGCACCGATCAAAGACAATGGTGGCTGATGTGACCAAACTTGGTTCTCAGCTCATCAAGAAACATTTCATACGTCCCACTGACCACAACGATGATCAACACATACTTTTGTCTCTTTCATCAAAACTATGATCAAACAAGCGTTTGAAGCTGCTGATCAAAAATTACGATCAAGAAGCGTTTGAAGATGCTGACGGACCAAAATAATGATCAACACACGTTTTAAGCTGATTGATTTAACCGAATATAAAAGAACATAATTATGACGATGTTTTATCCACCAACTGACCATCAATACACACTTGAAGCCATTGACTGTCAAACTTAAGATCAATGAACGCTTGAAGTTAACAAACGATGCTGGTTGACTGATCAAGCGAAGGAGTTTGTTCACGTGGGACTAATGGCACTGGGATAATTTGTCCCACCCAAATCTGACTTTTCATCTGGCAGTCCCCTCGAGCTGGCAAGGTCTTTAATCCCTCATCACAGTTAAACTTATGCAATGACAATGTTCTGCCATGGGGGGGGGGGGGGGGGGAGACCAGCTTGCCCATCATTTCCATAGTCCCAGCATAGCTCTCCTCTAGCTAAACACCACAGTTCACAGTGTGAAAACAGCATCCCAACTTAATACCAAAATCCACAGTCTAACCACAACGACCCAACTTAACACCAAAATTCACAATGTGAGCACAGCAACCCAACTTAACAGCAACTTAATGTCTGAGCATAGGTCTCCAGCTTAACACCAACAAAACAAAACAAAACAACAACAAAATCAGCCTGCACAACACATCCACAGTCCGAGCTTAGCGTCCCCAAGAACAAACAAGAAACGATCAGTTTGCCAACACATCGATATTCCGAGAACAAACAAGAACTGATCAGCTTGCCAACACAGCTACAGTCCCAGCATAGCGTCCGCAGCTTACCACCCAAACAGCAAGAAACAGCCTAAATGATAAGCCTGACCAACACATTCACAGCAAGAAACAGCCTAAATGATAAGCCTGACCAACACATTCACAGCAAGAAACAGCCTAAATGATAAGCCTGACCAACTACATTCACAGCAAGAAACAGCCTAAATGATAATAAGCCTGACCAACACATTCACAGCAAGAAACAGCCTAAATGGTAAGCCTGACCAACACATTCACAGCAAGAAACAGCCTAAATGATAAGCCTGATCAACACATTCACAGCAAGAAATAGCCTAAATGATAAGCCTGACCAACACATTCACAGCAAAAATAGCCTAAATGGTAAGCCTGACCAACACATTCTCAGCAAGAAATAGCCTAAATGGTAAGCCTGACCAACACACAAAAATTCAACGACCCCCAAGAAAATAGCCTAAATGGTAAGTCTGACCAACACATTCACAGTCTCAGTAAGCACAGCGTCCCAAAGTGAACAACAACAACATCAGCCTGCCCAAACATCCAGTCTTAGCGTAACGTCCCATGGCAGATGGCAATAGCCGCAAGCCCTAGTACAGATAGGAGTGGTGGCCAAGACTTGGTGTCTATGCCACTCGACAAGGCCCTGGGGAACAGAGTGAGCGAGGAAGACAAAAGTACATGGAGAGGGGGGGTGGGTGGGGCTGATCAATCAATAGGCAATGGTGCACAGCCAGGGTTGGTCATTCTACTGCTGTGAGAGTGTGTGAGTGTGGGCTTGCAGTGGTGGCCTACACTTACAGCCAGGACTGTTAGTGGTAAGGAGGCAAGTGAAGCCAGTGGTTGTGCAAGGCACAAGCCAACCCAGGAACCCTGTCATACTAATGTTGCGGTCTACGAGAATCCATGGCATGTACTATGTAGACTGGAACGGCTGTATAGAATCTTGTGACACTGGGCCAGGATCGCTGTAAGACACTGCATAAAAAACATGACTGTAGTGTACACAGGCTCCATGTAGTGTACAAGCAAGCCAAAACACTGGTACCGAAAATAGTCACGTCATGTATTCGCTAAACTAAGACCGTGTCTCATGACTTTCCCAAATTATACTACATGTAAGAGGGATGATTGTGTTTTCACCCGTTTTCAGTTGTTTGTTTGTTTGTTCGTTCGTTTAACATTGCAGATTTAGATAAACATTTCACTACAATGTAACCGATATTTTTCCAATGACGAGACTAACAGACCTACAAATGTAAGACACGAGGGTTTCAAGACCTTGCCAACGCATAAGGCTTAATGTGTAGGCTTAACGCCAATGCCAGTATCATTTTGGATTTCCTCCATCACATGGCACCAGTGGCGTCAGTACATATGGAATTCGTCCTGAATGCCGAGACGCCATCTTGGGAAACAAACTGAAACCGTGGAATGACCCATGTCCGAGTAATGAAAAATTTGGACTGGTTAACCTGTTGCGGTCGAGACCCCATGAAATCAGTGTTTCAGGTGTACAGGCTCCGATGTGAAGTTTATCGCAAAGAATCCAGTCAAGGTAGTTAGAAACATACTTAACCCTTTGACTCCCGCATCCTATCCACCAACTGCAAAAGCTTAATCCTTTGACTCTCTCACCCTATCAATCAGCTTCCTGCAAAACTTAATCCATCCTGCAGGAAGCTGGTGGATAGGGTGAGGGTTAAGTTTTTGTTCTGCTGGCACGGTGGACAATACAGGATGCTGATGGACAGGGTGCGGGAGTTAAAAGGTTAAGCCAGGCAAAGAGTCTGGAATCCAGCCAAAGAAGTCATATCATGTCCAAGCCAGGCCAGGGAGCCCAGAGTAAGAAACTCAGTGACAGTAGTAGGCCTATAGACTATGCACGTTAAGCTGTGAAGACTGGGAACCCTGTCACGAAGTGAGTGAAACTACTAGCCAGGTTGGGATTGAAGCAAGGGTCCTGGTGAATCCAGACATGTACAAGTCCAAGAAGACTGCAGAAAGGAAATAAGTAACGCCATCTACTAAAACCAAGACAAGGTAGTCATGAACAAAATGAGGGGATAGTCCGTGACTATGAAAAGATTTTTGTCAGACGTCAAAGGCTACCATAAGTTGAAAAAAAGGTGGTCACAAAGTTCCATGTCTGGAGTTTTTCAAGAGAGATTCAACGCATTCGGATAATTACATATGCAATCCATCTGAGTTCACACTCCAAATTCTAACTAACTGGCTGTCGATGCTATCAACAACAAGGCGACTCTAAATGGAACCGCTACATTTACTGTAGCACTGGACACGACAAAAAGCCCACCTAGCTCAGCCACTAGCACGAAGGAGTAATATTCAAACACATTCCACACGCGCTTGAGAAGAAGCGAGTACAATGTGATAGGTAGGCATCATTATCACTGTCAAACAACTATAAACATGGGCTTCACTATCAAGGATTGTGTTGTAATGTAGACAGAGGTCGGAATGACAACACGAGTTTGGGTTGTGAGGATTGTTCAAGAGAGATTTCATCGAACTCGGTCGATTCCATATTTGCTCCACTCAGAATTGCCAATGAGCAGTCTGATTGGGAGTGCACAAAGTTGGCAACGTCTTCACGGGTTTGAAATGCTAGAGGCCATGGGATCTATGAAATAACCGCACCACCAGAACGTTATAACGGACGCGATCAGTAGAGTTTTTATACTGCCAGCTGGTACTGAACTCCAGCCATCAGGTTTCGAGTCCATGGCACTACTAACTTAACAGTCAGCCCGCTGAAAAACTGCAGTACTTCGGTAGACAGAACATGAATAGCAGACATCACTGTCGACTATCATTTCATCAACCAAAGAAAATGGGTCGATCAACCGGTTTTCCATCCAAGCAATAGCCTCACAACGTCCTAAGGTTCTAACCAGTATCATGACCATGTACCAAGCAATGTTGATGGTAGCCATAAAACACACGTGCCACCTGTTGTATGCACCGTTCCATGCCAATCGTTGTTCCACTTGGGGAGAACCACACGCCCTCACAACATCCCCACACCCACATACAAACCTGCCCACACTGCAATCATCCCCACTCAATTTACTCCTTTCACGTGAAAAGGTAGCAAGAAAAGTCTACGTACAGCTGGAGAGCAGAAGGTCCTCAAAGAAGCCCCAAGTCAAGCAAGAGTTTCGGCCCTTCACTACTTGAAACAGAAAGTCCTAAGTAAACAAGCCCCCCTCCCCCTCCGTCAAGCAACAGTTTCGCTTAAAAAATACAGATAACTTCCCAAGACACCACAAAATTGAGTGGGCCCACCACACCACAAAACTGTGTGAATTCCCAGACAACTTCACACTACCACACAAAATTGAGCGCAATCCCAGAAAACTTCCTACCAGAACACAAAACTGAGCGAATTCCCATAACACTTCCCATTACAACACAAAATTGAGTGAATTCCCAGACAATTTCCTACCACAACACAAAATTGAGTGAATTTTTAGACAACTTCCCACAACACAAACACTGAATGAATTCCCAGAGAACTTTCCACCACAACACAAAATTGAGTGAATTCCAGATAATTTCCTATCATAATATAAAACAGAGAATTCCCACAACACACACACACACACACACACACACACACACACACACACACACAAGTGAGACAAGTTATCACAAAGATGAAAACACACACACACACACACACACAACATACACACACACACACATACATACACACACACACGTGAGACAAGTTCCCATCACGTAAAGATGAACACACACACACACACACACACACACACACACACACACACACACACACACACACACACACACACACACACACAAGTGAGACAAGTTCCCATCACATAAAGATGAACTCATTTCTCATTGTCAGCAGGCAGATTGTACTAGTACTGTGGTACGACTGGGAACAGTTTGCGTAAGCGGCACTTCACGCCAATCACGGACGCTTATGTATATATACATGTATTTGTATGTAGATGTATGTGTCATTGTTCAACCAGGATGGAGACAGCTGTGAACACAGTGATATATACAGCAACATCAACAACGCTCGTGTGTGTGTGTGTGTGTGTGTGTGTGTGTGTGTGTGTGTGTGTGTGTGTGTGTGTGTGTGTGTGTGAGACTCTGTGTGTGTGTGTGTGTGTGTTTGTATGCGCGTTTGTATGTGTGCTTGTTTATATATGTGTGTATATATGTATATATATATATATGTGTGTGTGTGTGTGTGTGTGTGTGTGTGAGTTAGGTCTGCTAGTTCAACAGCTTCAAAGCAGCTCTCTCTTTCTCTCTCTCTCACACACACACACACACATATGCTACATAATAAAACATATCACTACAGACACAGTTTATCTCTCCCGCCTCCCTCCTCTCTCTCTCTCTCTCACATAGCACACACGCACGCGCGCGCATACACACAGTGACAGACAGACAGACACACACACACACACACACACACACACACACCACACACACACACATTCTCTCTCTGTCATAATCACACTGTGACACAGACACAGACACACACAATCATCCCCACAGTCCACTGCACACAACACTGCCTGCAGGCAAATTACACCATTACTCTTGTACGTTATGCATTTCCCAGGAGCACAATAGAGACGGGCCTGTAACAACACACTTAAAACTGGTCACAGCATTACGAGTAGCCTACGTGTATCAAAACTTGTCTCACTGTCACCCACCAGTCAATATGGCAGGTCTGCCTGTGTGTGATACATCCATCTACACGATGTACAAGCCAAGCCTACGTGACCTGTCACAGTCGCATCCGTCCATGCAGAGAGCGTGTTTTCCGTGTAACTTCAGAAGAGGGGTTTTCTTTTTTTAATTAAACAAATTTGACGATTGTGACAGCTGTATTCCATGCTGGGAGTTTTGAGTCTGTTTAAGATCGAGCTATTGTAAGAATGTTGAGAGATCCGTGGACAGCAAAGAAAACAAACGAGATCGTCTTGATGGGGGCAGATACAAGAAGATCATTCACAAGGAAGATTAGGAAAAGACAGGCAACATTTATAGGCCGTTGTATGAGGAAAGGGGAACTAGAGCACCTGGTCACAACAGGAAAGCTGGAGGGAAAGCGAGCATCGGGTAGAACCAGGGAGAAAATACCGAACGGACTTGTAGGGTGGCTGGGGACAGAGAGGGTGGAAGACAATGCTTGCGGCAACAAGGGATGGAGGGTCATGATCACCAACGACATGCGGCAGGGGTACATGATGGTGATGGTGATTCCGTACACGCTCCACTCAAATCTGCCAGTAAGTGGCAGACTCCTTGAGTCTGAACAAAACGCTCTGAGCTGGTAATGTCTTGAAAGAGGGTAAGGAACGGACCTGTGAAACAACTGACACCACCAACCACAATGACTGAAGCATTAACCCTTTGACTCCCGCACCCTATCCACCAACTGCAAGAACTTAACCCTTTGACTCCCTCGCCCTTTCCACCAACTGCAAAAACTTAACCCTTTGATTCTCTTACCCTATCCACCAGCTTCCTGCAGGAAGCTGGACAGGGTGAGAGAATCAAAGGGTTAAGTTTTTGCTTTGTTAGCATGGTTGACAATGCAGGGTGCTCATGGACAGGGTCAGAGAGTCAAAAGGTTAAGTTTTTGCTTTGCTAGCACGGTTGACAATGCAGGGTGCTGATGGGCAGGGTGCGGGAGTCAAAGGGTTTTAAGATGGGCTGTGAACAAGCCTCTTTTTATGCTGGAAGATGGGGCTGAGCTCGCGAGACACGACATCTCGAGCACACGGATGTACCATAAGAGCCAGCAAACCCGCGTGGGAATACTGAAAAAAAAAAAAAAAGAGAGAGAAAATAGGAAAGAGAAAAGGAGAGAAAGACAGGTAAGGAAAGAGGGAAAGAGGGGAGGGAGGGGGGGAGAAAGAGAGAAAATAGGAAAGAGAAAAAGAGAGAAAGAGAGGTAAAGAAAGAGGGAAAGAGGGGAGGGAGGGAGAGAGAGAAAATAGGAAAGAGAAAAAAGATAGGTAGAAAGAGGGGAGGGAGGGAGGGAGAGAGAGAGAGAGAAAATAGGAAAGAGACAAAGAGATGTAAAGAAAGAGGGAAAGAGGGGAGGGAGAGAGAGAGAAAGAGAGAGAAGACAGAGAGGGAGGGAGGAGACAAAAATAGGAAAGAGAGAGAAAAAGAGAGAAAGAGGGAGGGGACAAAGAGAGAGAGAGAGAGAACAGACAGAGACAAGGACAGACAGAGATAGGGACAGAGAGACAGAGAAAAAGAGAAAACACTGGCAGCGGCAGGATTCCAACCCACACTTCCAAACAGCGCCTTGCACCGCTCAGCCACGCTTCGAAAACAAAAACAATAACAACAACAACAACAAAAACAAAGGCCCTCCCGAGGACTGAACCCACCACCCTTGCGATACGAGCACGGCACTCAAGTCTAACCAACTTGAGTTGATGGGTCACAAAAACCTTGTAGCTCGCTTGACAGTCGAGGGAGTGTGGGGGGGGGGGGGGGGGGGAGGGGGGTAGCCCAATAGCACGAACAGTCCGAAAGCGCGATGTTTGGACAGCCCAAAAGCGCGATCTGGGTCAGACCAAAACATGACCACGTGCATTAACGCCATATCGGTATACTTATCCCTATCGGTATATTTCGTTGAAAACAGCATATACAACAACGTTTACGAAATCTAAGGCTTAACGTTTCAACACAGACTGCTTCGGAAGATTACAAACGTGTACACTACGAAAATTAAAAGGGCACGATTAAGTTAGAAACGCACTTATTTATAATTCCTTGGTACAATCTGGCCGCCTTATCCCGATCTACTTTTGGTTTCATCTGGTTTTACAGCGAACGGTGGTACATTAAAAAAAATAATTTTTTTGCACCCCCTACACATTATTTATTTAATAATTTCGGTATACAGCCCTATTTCGATCGAATGTGCAGTAAAGAAAACCTTTCTTTAAAATCTTTCTATAAAAACAAGTTTGTGATGTTTCTAAAACGGAAGGAATATACGTAAAAACGTAAAGTAGAATGTATTAATTTTTGCATGGCTATGAGCGCTAGCTGACCACCGGTGCCATTGATGAGGTACATGAAACAAGACCCAGTTGCCAGTGTTACGTGCTCCTGGGGAGGAGTTGTTAGTCGGGATGCGTGGGATGGAAAACACCGGTTTCCATACCGATAGAGATGAATATATCGATAGGGCTGAATATACCGATAGGGCTGAGTATACCAATAGGGCTGAGTATACCAATAGGGCTGAGTATTCCGATAGGGCTGAGTATACCGATAGTGCTGACTATACCAATAGGACTGAATATTCCGATAGGGCTGAATGTACCGATAGGGCTGAATGTACCGATAGGGCTGACTATACCGATACAGAGCTGAAAATACCGATAGGGCGTTAACACACGTGTTCTCCAAAAACGTGCTCGGATATCCCATTCGTTCCAGCACTTTTCATGTGCGACTCACGAACAGTGGCTGGCGCGAGTGAGTGAATGGAACGCACGACCCCTACGTTACCAGCCGGTCACCCTAACCACTGTGCTAATAGTGCCACTGACTATGTTGGTCAAGAGGTCAAGTGGTCCACACACACACTCGGGGCACTCGGAAACCAGCACACTGCTCGTGTCTGTCTCCACTTGACGTGCACGTCTAACACTCATTAGGACATAAACCTTTTCACTACTCGAGCAGAGGTAACCCTTTCAACACGTTATTCTATCCGTGTGTGTGTGTGTGTGTGTGTGTGTGTGTGTGTGTGTGTGTGTGTGTGTGTGTGTGTGTGTGTGTGTGTGTGTGTGTGTGTGTGTGTGTGTGTGTGTGTCCCCCTTTGTTTAGGACGGGTCCGACGAACTTAGACAATTCCATATGCACTCCGCCCAAAGCTGTCAGCAGTTATCTTAGACGCCTTGAGCCTTGCGCAAATAAATAAGGGAGGAAGGTGATAAGGGTGACAGGAGAAAAAACGGCCTGAAATAGTAAGCTGACCCCAACAGAACTGTTGGAACATTTCGATGCGCAGGCAAACAGGCCAATTTTTATGTTGTCGGGTTACTGTTCCTGTTATTTTTGTTTAAAACCCAGCCGACTGCGTAGAGCCATGTCAGGGCTATAACCTTTTGAAAACAAACACAATACTTCAACAGGGGGTGGGGGTGGAGGAAAAGAAAATTATGTAAACATATCAATGCATTCGCGCATATCGTCTAAGGAAAAGCCCCTGGCGTTGACCATTCTGTCCAATTAATAATAATAATATATTTTATTCATAATATATTTTATTCATTGCACAGGGATTTAAAAAAACATACCTGTATACAAATTTAAATATACCTAAGGACGCTAAAGAATATATAATAAGGGGCTTAAATTACCTAAAATTGCTTCCACGTTTCTCATTTCCTTAGAACCAAAAATGCACTTAACACATGTACCCAATACTCAATCCTAGGAAACAGTACTTAAGACTTTATCGAACAAATACAGATGAACGAACCAGCAAATCAGAAAACAACAGGAAGAAATGACAGAAAGCAAAGGAGGAAGAAAGAAACGAAGAGAGTGACAGAAAAGAGGGCATTTCTAGCACAGAATTTCCAGACAGTGGGGATACGATTTGTACTGAAAGAGCCCCCTTGTCGGGTGGGGAATGAACTCGAGACACAAGAACATGCGTTTCCAGCTCTATCAAAAAAGCCCACCAGCCCGCGTGAAGACAACAACAACAACAAGAAAAACAAAGAAACATTATCATTGCTTAAAGCCCAGTCGACTGCGCAAAGCCGTATTAGAACTATACCTATCTCAACACTTCTTTGAACCAGAAAAAAAAAAAAAATCCCGGTAAAGAAAATGAAATACGAATATCACGGTATTTGTGCACATATCTAAGGATCTGCCCCTGGCATTGACCATTCCGCCAAATTTTAAATCAGGGGTTAAAAAAAACTGAATACAAATGTAAACGTATCTAAAAAACTAAGACATTGAAAATGGCCAAAATTGTCTAAAATTGCTTCTGCACACACGCTTCCTAGCAGCCAAAAATGCAGCTAATACACGTACCCAAATAACAATCCTAAGACAGACTTCATAGGACACATACGCGTGAATGGATCAGCAAGGCAGAAAATGATAGAGACAGATGGCAGAAAGCAAAGGAGCAAGCCAGAAACAAAGACTGGCAGAAAAAAAGGACATTTCTACAACACGGTCCAAACAAACTCCAAACACAACTCCAAACACAAAAATCCAAACACTCCAAACAAACTCCAAACACCCAAACAAACTCCAAACAAAGTCTAAACACTCTAAAGACAAACTCCAAACACGTTCAAACGAAGTATTTCCCTCTGACTCCCGCACCCTATCCACCACCTGCAAAAACTTAATCGTGTGACTCCCTTACCTTATCAACCAGCTTCCAGCTGGTGGATAGGGTGAGGGAGTTAAACGTGTAAGTTTTTGTTTTGCTAGCATGGTTGACAGTGCAGGATGGTAGTGGACAAGGTGCGGGAGTCAAAGGGTTAACATGATCCAAACAAATTCTGCAGTTCCAAACAAAGCCTAGAAACAATCTGAACACAGTCGAAACATTTTTCTTCTGATTCCTATTGTCTACACGTGGGCGATCACTTTTTGTTTGGGATTTCAGTCGTAGAGCCAGAATGCGTGAGCACGGCCTGGGTAAGAACGCCACAGCATCCCTCAAAACAACAGCCCCCCCCCTCCCCCACCAACGACGGAAACCAAAGGAAGCGAAAGCGTTAATTAACCTATGCAGTATGTTAGCTGAACGCCGTTAACGGCCTTGCAAGTTGAAACTGTTCGTGCTCTCGGCGAGTGCCAACAAAGAGACTTCTCCAACGGTGCCGACGGCTGTGCTTAGTGCCCTCAAGGGTTCGCCTCAGTATCCAGCACTCAAAGAGTGAGCAGCTCAAGTGTGCGTCAAGTTCTTCCTGCATCCAAACAGGCATCCATTACCTCATAAATGGGTCACCACCCAATGACTCACATGTCTGTCGACTGCCTTCTAGGCCATTGTCCTTAAGTGGACAAAGGTCCTGGAAATGAAAGACGCTCAATCAGCATAAAATTTAATCTAACTGACGCTAACTTTCTAGCAAGACCCCGCTCATCGTGTGTGTGTGTGTGTGTGTGTGTGTGTGTGTGTGTGTGTGTGTGTGTGTGTGTGTGTGTGTGTGTGTGTGTGTGTGTGTGTGTGTGTGTGTGTGTGTGTGTGTGTGTGTGTGTGTGTGTGTGTTGTGTTGTGTGTGTGTGTGTATGTGTATGTGTGTGTGTGTGTGTTATTTCAATATTACACTTCTGCTCGTGTCTAAATATTGAACTCATCTAATTTGATTCTGTGTGAATACTATGTACAGAGAGTACCATGAAAAAAGTAGCTCAGTTCCTCAACACACTACCTATCCAAGTTCATTCCGCCAAAGCTACAGATGTAGAGTAAGCCACCTGCCTATTTCTCCATGTCTCTACGACCACAGCGGGCTGGCTGGCTCATGTAATACAGCCATGGACACAGGATCTGGTATCTTCAGCTCAATCCCAGCCCGCAACATCAAAAACTGGCCTGTTCGCTGTCCATCTTCATGCTCCAATCGTTCTGGTGGTGTCGGATTAGTATTTCATAAATTCCCTTCCCCTCTCCGTTTCGAAACCTTAACGCGCATAGAACTCTGCACAGACTCAAGGAGTCCGAGTGCAGTGAATCCCTCATGAATAACGCCGAGCTTCCGGAACGACACTATGGCTGACCATTGATCGTAAGTGACTGACAGCTATCCACTTGCCTGTAATGTCAGTCAGTGGAGAGCTCCCCTCATCTCGTCTTAACCGGCTGCTGAACTTTTGCCCTCTCAAGTCATCGGAAGGCAGCAGGCGGATTCGCATGCTAGGCCTAGGTACGCTCGTGCACGAGCACGCACGCATGCGCACATACACATACGCGCTCGCGCCTGAACGCAGACTTTAGTAAAGGCTAAAAAACTCTTTGGATCGTCGAGTTTGGTGAAGACTGTTCCATAATCCTGAGACCGTAGGACAGGGAGGTGCTACAACCTCAACTCTGGCTCTGCCATCTCCTCTCTCTCACTGCTTTACCTTCCCAAACTGTGAAGAGCAGCTTACATTCACCTTATGTACGGTGGTGGAAGCAACCAGAAGTGGGCTCATCACGAGACCAGGGCATGAAGGGTCAAAGGTTGTGAGACAATTTTCACAACGATGATGACCGAGGACTTCATGACAACAGGGGATAATGATCATGACGCCATGGAGTTCTACCTAGGATTGAGGCCGCATGACATGACTCTTCTCTACGCTTACTATCATAATACATCCCGGGCACACTGCAGATAGGACTAAAAATGCACGACAGCACGGTACTCTATGCATATCATCGTATAACTACTCCTGGACAAACACCAACTGGGACTGAGGCTGTGAGACAGAGCTGTGTTCTCTTAACGACAATTATCACAATCGTTATCCTGGAAACACTGTAACTAGGATTCAAGCTGCATGACAGGGATGTATTCTATCATACACATATTCTGGACACACTGTTAGCTCGCTGGAGCTTTCGGCTTCCAACGTGACTGACTGCACGAGGTCCTGTCGGATTCGAGAAAAAATGTGAGTGTGGCCTCCAGTGCACACCCAGCTGCTGTTGGGTATTCCTGACCCTGTTCACGGTTGGGGAAGATAAAGCAGCGAAGGAGAGGGGGATCGGCACCAGCTCATCATGCTCTCATTCCCTTACGACCTCACTGATCCCCCTAAAATGTTGAGGTCTCTACCACCTTACTCCCCTGCGAACTCGTCGACCCCCTAAAAAGTTGAGGCTTTTACCACCACGACCCCCCACGACCTCAGACTTATGAGACAATTTGTCCCTACATTTTTACCTTAAACCACAAGAACTCTGGGCATCGACACTGAAATGGTAGACTTACTTGTACGAGGGTGAATCACACTCCTCTCACTCAATACTTTACCTTTTTCAACCCTGGAAAGGTTCAGGTACCCATTCACAGCAGGGTACATTGGAGGCTACAGCAGACATTAATTGTCGCCGGCCAGACTTGATCCTATGCTGTGGGAGCTCTACCGTTGAGCCATACAGGCTTGAAATTGGGTTCTATTCATGCCAGGAAAGCACGTACGTGTGTGTGTGCGCGCGCGTGCACGTGTGTTTGTGTGTGTGTGTGCGAGTGCGTGCGTGCGCGCACGTGCCAGCCAGACTTGAACCTGTGCCGAAGGAACTCCACCGTTGAGCCATCCAGGCTTCAAACTGGTTCTATTCATGTCAGGAAAGAACGTGCGTGCGTGCGTGAGTGTGTATGTATGTGTATACACGTGCGTGCGCAAGCGCGCACTTGCCAGCCAGACTTGAACCTGTGCTGTAGGAAGTCTACCGTTGAGCCATCCAGGCTTCAAACTGCTTCTATTCATGTCAGGAAAACACGTGCGCGCATGTGTGTGTGTGTGTGTGTGTGTGTGTGTGTGTGTGTGTGTGTGTGTGTGTGTGTGTGTGTATACATATATATATATATATATATAATATATGTTGTGTGTGTGTGTGTGTGTGTGTGTGTGTGTGTGTGTGTGTGTGTGTGTGTGTGTGTGTGTGTGTGTGAAAGTTAAACAGCGTACGTGCGCGCGCGCGCTACACACGTGAGCGATTATGACAAATTCAGCATCTCTTGGCAGGTGGAAACATAAACAGTGATGTAGCCAACATGTTCAACAGGTACTGGGGATGATTTTATCAGACGCACCTTACACATAAATCTTTCCCCACCCCACCCCACCCCCCTTTATGAGGCCAGGGTGGCGCAGAGGTGGAGCACGTGCCTTCCAGTCTGCTTTGCTAGCCGCACGGGTTTTGAATCATCATCATCATCATCATCATGTACCCTGCCGCACGGCGTCGGCGATCATGGCCCTCCATATGCATCTATCCCTTGTCACGACCGTGAAAAACTTGCAGCGTGCGGCGACCTCCTCCAGTCTACTCAGCAGTGTAGGAGTGCAGCGAGAGAGAGAGAGAGAGAGAGAGAGAGAGAGAGAGAGAGAGAGAGAGAGAGAGAGAGAGAGAGAGAGAGAGAGAGAGAGAGAGAGAGAGAGAGAGAAGAAATGCGTACCTTCCTCGTGATGCTGGGACGGAAAAAACTTATGGTCCCTACCACCTCACGCCTCTACAACCTCTAGATTAAGGGACAACTCGGATTGTTTCTTATTTTTATTCCTTTCTTCTTTTCTTTTTTTTTTTTTTTTTTTTTTACTCTTTCACTCCCTTACCCATTTTCTCTTTCAAAATCTTTTTCTTTCCTCCGACGGATCCACTTGTTTGCCTTAACCCTTTCGCTTCCTGTCCACATCCACCACGATTAATGTATTAACCTTTTCTCTCCTATTCATCCGCCACATCCATTAACCCTTTCACTCTCTCACCCTACCAACCGCCATCTATTAACCCATACACTCCTTCACCCTGTTCATTTGTATCCCTTCACCATTTCACTATCTCTCATCCCTCCTGCAAGAAATTGATGGTTATGATGAAGAAGTGAAAAGTTAAAGAAGCTGGCAGACAAGGGGAGCTCGTGGTCATAAGTGAAAGAGTTAAGGTCACAGATTGAGCTTGAAGGACTTGGCCGCCAGCCTATCATCCATCAAAACTAAATAATGGCTGTACTGAGAACTTGTGTCCTACCACACACACACACACACATACACACGCGCGCGCGCGCACGCACGCACGCACAGTACCACTTGGCAAACACGGCTCCATCATCGTAATGGATACCACTCGCACTCACTTGCCGTTTGCTCAAGGGTTATAAACGATGGAGACTTTCCCGACCTTCCAGGACAGTATGCGTGCAGACCTGTTAGTGCCTTCGCGTGTACATAATTATGCACGCAGAACATCAACTATGCATGTTAAAGATCCTGTAAGTCATGTCAGTGTACGGTGGTTTATGGAGACATGAAAACACTCAGCATGCACGCTCACCAAGGACGGAATATGCAAACTGTGCAGCAACATACTGCTTACACAGTATGGGCTAACCAATGTGCATATACATATCCCAGAAAAATCGGAACCCTAAAATAAAATTGAAATTAAAAACAAAATCTAAAAAAACGAAAACGCACAAAAACAAACAAACCAACCAAACCTGCTTTTTCGTCTATTTTCAATAGATCCCAATCACAAGTTAATCACTCGTCAAAGTTCACTGGCACAAGATAATGATCCCCATCTAAACCCTCCCTCCTCTCTCTCTCTCTGAGATATCAAACACACACACACACACACACACACACACACACACACACACACACACACACACACACACACACACACACACACACAATTACACACAATTTTCGGGTCATAAAATCAACAGACATACTTTGGCCCAAATCTTGAGTCAGCACCCCTCCTCTTTCTGTCTGCTCATAGATATAAACAGTAACAAAATGCATAGACTGGTACTTGGAAATTCTGGCCTATGTCATAAGTCCTCAGGGATCAACGCTTATCCCCCCCCCCCACCCCCCTTGTCATCCCCTTACTAGTTTGCACGTGCTGTGAAGGATTGGTCGTTGTTGTGTGATTGCTTTGGTGAGCGATGAGAGTGCGCGCCTTGGTTTGAATCGTGAATCAAGATTTTGCGTCTTATAAATGTCATTATTATTAATATTATCATAACACAGTATGATACAGCTATTGTAGCAGCTAGCTGTCTGTTTCCCTATTCCTCATATCACAATATAACAGAACTAGTTACCTGTCTTTCTACCGGTCATATCACAGTGTGACACAACTAACTGTCGCTCTACCCAGTCATCATATGGCAGTGTGACAGAGCTAGTTCCTGTCTCTCTACCCATCATATCATATTCTAACAGACCCAGATGCCGGTCTCCCTATCTATCATATCACAGAGTAACAGACCCAGATGCCGGTCTCCCTATCTATCATATCACAGAGTAACAGACCCAGATGCCTGTCTCCCTATCCATCATATCACAGTGTAACAGACCCAGATGCCTGTCTCCCTATATATCAATCACAGTGTAACAGACCCAGATGCCTGTCTCCCTATCTATCATATCACAGTGTAACAGACCCAGATGCCTGTCTCCCTATCTATCATATCACAGTGTAACAGACCCAGATGCCTGTCTCCCTATCCATCATATCACAGTGTAACAGACGTAAATACCTGTCTCCCTATCTATCATATCACAGTGTAACAGACGTAGATACCTGCCTCCCTATCCATCATATCACAGTGTAACAGACCCAGATGCCTGTCTCCCTATCCATTATATCACAGTGTAACAGACGTAGATACCTGTCTCCCTATCCATCATATCACAGTGTAACAGACCCAGATGCCTGTCTCCCTATCCATCATATCACAGTGTAACAGACGTAGATACCTGTCTCCCTATCCACCATATCACAGTGTAACAGAACCAGATGCCTGTCTCCGTATCCATTATATCACAGTGTAACAGACGTAGATACCTGTCTCCCTATCCATCATATCACAGTGTAACAGACCCACATGCCTGTCTCCCTATCCATCATATCACTGTGTAACACACCCAGATGCCTGTCTCCCTATCCATCATATCACAGTTAACAGACCCAGATGCCTGTCTCCCTATCCATCACATCACAGTGTAGCAGACCCACATGCCTGTATCCCTATCCATCACATCACAGTTAACAGACCCACATGCCTGTCTCCCTATCCGTCATATCACAGTTAACAGACCCACATGACTGTCTCCCTATCCATATCACAGTGTAACAGACCCACATGCCTGTCTCCCTATCTGTTATATCACAGTGTAACAGACCCACATCCCTGTCTCCCTATCCATCATATCACAGTGTAACAGACCCACATGCCTTTCTCCTTATTTCAGTTTCAGTTTCTCAAGATGACATCTCCGCGCTCGGAACGAATTCCACATGCACTAACGTCACAGGTGCCATGTGTATGGTGATCATGGCACAAGCCTTAAGCCAGCACATAAACCCATGAGCTGGCCAGGTCCTGAGGCCCTACCTAGACTGTGTTTTACCAAGTCTTTATACTGTTATTTTATCAGCCTTCCGCTG
The DNA here is from genome assembly GCA_030674185.1 of Monoplex corrugatus. Lineage (NCBI taxonomy): Eukaryota > Metazoa > Mollusca > Gastropoda > Littorinimorpha > Ranellidae > Monoplex > Monoplex corrugatus. The sequence continues at coordinate 72,738,245 of CM060312.1, read as the reverse complement.
GAATAATCTTGGTTACACGTAAATGACGTGTATTTGTGTATCTTAACTTCAAAAAAAGGAACATAGATATAAAGTAGATAAATAAAAAATTAAAGATCTGAATCACAACACAACTAGCTATTCTGTATAAACTCGTCTCACATGACAGACCCCCCCCCCCCCCCCCCGCCAATGCCCAAATGCTCAGCTATCAACAAGGTGAAGACAATACTTTCTTAATCACAGATAGGTATATAAGCCAGTGAGTGAGTGAGTGAGTGAGTAAATAAGTAAGTATCCATCATATCACAGTATAACAGACCCACACGCCTGTCTCCTATTCCATGATACCATGGATTTGACAGACCGAGATGCCTGTGTCTCCCATCATATCACAGCGTAAAAGACCCAGATACCTGTCTCCCCATCCATGTCTATGGCCTGCCTCCTGCCTATCAACCCAGTTTATCAGGCGGACCGCAGTTATTGCTACCTGTGCCAGTGATAAAGACATCTCAGGTTGCCCCCTCTTACCTGACCCTCTTATCTTTCATCCTCCCCTTTCTCTCTCTACCTGTTGGCTCGTGAACTTTTCGCTATCACCACTTCTGGAAAGTTGGAAGGAACTTGGAACACCGGTGTCTACCCAAAAATCCGTCTCGCGTCAGAACTGTCCCTGGTCTCTTTTTGGATACTTCGAAGGGAATCTGGCTCCGATAACCAAACCAAGTACGTTATTTTTGTACACGCCAGATGTATTCCCAGCCCCACATTTTGTAACCCTTGCGTAGGTTTTTTTTTAGGCCCCTGCACCCATACATTACGTCTAGATAGCAACACCTCAAACGTAAAATGCGCCTCCATACAGCTATCATGTCAAGAAAACCACACATATCGCTCCCCCTCCCCCCCAATCCCCACTTGAGAAGAAAGAAACGATTGAGAGAGGAAGGGTGGAAGGGAGGGAGAGGGAGAGAGGAGGGAGGAAAGAGAGAGAGAGAGAGAGAGAGAGAGAGAGAGAGAGAGAGAGAGAGAGAGAGAGAGAGAGAGAGAGAGAACTTTCAGATGATGAATTACTCCATGAAGGGGTGAATATAAATATTAGAAATATATAAAACATTGAAAAGTAGCTTGTTTGTGAAAGATCCTTTAGAGTAATATAATCACAACGTTTCGAGCCCAGGCTCTTTGTCAAGTGAATCTCTGTCTCTCCCTCTGTCTGTCTGTCGATCTGTCTCTGTCTCTGTCTCTCGGCTCGTGAACTTTTCGCTATCATCACCGCTGGAAAGTTTTGTTTTTACCTTAGAAAGATGTAGTTTTAGAAGGGTGAAATGAAAATAAATCAATACTAGGAAAACATACTGTTTCAAAGACAGAATTATACAAAATACAACAAACAGGAATGCCGAAAAAGTACATATACTCTTGAACCTTTATACAAATAAATGACAAGCTGTTTAGCATGACCTTGCTTGGTGAATGCCATAGACAAGCTCAGTCAAAATAACAAAGGTACAATATTAATCCCTGACACAGCTTGCGGATGGCCAACAAACCCGAAAACGAATTTCATTTTGTCCTGCCCTTGCTGTCTGTAAAGATAATAACGTACAGAAATCTCAGATAACTCAAATGTGCTTCTTGTCATACTGTATTGTAGATATCTATTTCAAACAATAAGTATGCGGGAATGTAATGACCGCTTAAATTGTCTTAAGAATTTTTTTTTTTTTTTTAAACACGAGAATTTCATATCCTACCATCTACAATCAGTCGGTCAATTACAAACGTGCGAACAAATGCTTTTTATGGGCCCTACATTGATTTATTCACAGAGAGAGAGAGAGAGAGAGAGAGAGAGAGAGAGAGAGAGAGAGAGAGAGAGAGAGACAGAAACAGAGAGACAGACACACACATACACACACTGTGAGAGAAAGAAAGAGAGAGAGAGAGACAGATAGACATACAGACAGAGGGACAGACAGAGACAGAGACAGACAGAGAGATAGAGAGAGAAAAGAAATACGGGAGAGGGAGAGACATTTTCCCACCAGCCATGTTGTTCTTTATCCCTGAAAGGACACGACACTGGCACCACTAACGCCTATTGTTTACAATATTCATAGAATGCACTGGACAGCAGGTTGAATGGGCAGCCCTTTGACGGCTACTTTGTCATGTTGCCAAACACACACATGTCGACGGATGGGGGAAATTTGGGGAAGAAAAAACAACAGAAAAACAAGAGAGAAAAAAAGGGTAGGGGAAGGAGGGAAGAGAAAAATACCCCAATACCACCACCCCCTGGGAAACAAAAGCAAACCAAACAAAGAACCAACCAACCAACAAACCAACAAAGGAAAAAAGCCCGTGCAATCGATTCCAAGCAGCAATGCCAGACCGTGGTTCACTCGGACTGTAGCGCACTCATCCATTTTCTTATGGACCTCAAGATGGGGGTACACGAAGCATCCCCCTTTTTCTTTTTTCTTTCTTTCTTTCTTTCCTCATTAGAGGAGCTGCACGTGTCCTCATTGTTTTTTCTTTCTTTCTTCCCTCTTATTTATTGTGTTTCAGTTCTTATCGCTTTTTCTTCTTCTACTTCCTACCAAACTGTTTTCCACAAGACGCTCATCTTTTGTTCACTGTATGTTTTTTCTTTCTTTTTATTTTTGTTTTTGTTTTTTGAATGGACTGTTTCAGTGATATCTCTTGTTATGTTTCATTAGAGTTCCAGGGATGCCCATTATAGAGATTACTATATCTGTCTTTTGGCTTTAGGTTACGGGAAGCACTGAAAAGTGAAACAGTCTGATCAAAAGTACACCTGCATTGTTTGATGAAAAAACTAATATTTTGCACAGATAGACAAACAAACAACAAAGAAAACAAACACAGGGAGATAGTTTCATATTACCCGAGATGTGTGTGTGCGAAAAAAAAAAAAAAAAAAAAAAAGAGAAAGAGAGAGAGAAACGAGAGAGAGAGAGAGAGAGAGAGAGAGAGAGAGAGAGAGAGAGAGAGAAACAGAGAGAGAGAAACAGAGAGACAGACAGACAGAGAAACAGACAGACAGAGAGAACTCGGAACATTTATTTGCCATAAGCCATAAGACACAGACTGGTCGTAGTGAGTTGACATAAATGATTTCAACAGTAGATAATGTCAAAGTTCATATTTCACGTCATCATCATCCCAATCATCATCATCATTATCATCAACATCATCATCATCATCAATGTATGAGTGATTAAGACTCAGTTTTCTCAACTGCAGGCAGTCACAGACATATTCTGCAACAATGCATCTGCAAATTACCTTCTTCAGTGAAGTCATTTGAATTTAGCATCATGGATTTTCGATTGTTGATAGCATGTACTTTTCCAGAATCATTTCCATCAGTTTCTACACCTGTTGCTTAGAATCAAACACAATTATCCTGGAAATGAAAAGTTTGTCTTCAACCACACTATACACTGTACATGTTTCACCTTCGCATGGAATGTTTATATATCTGCTGCTGCTGCTTTCAATTTGTAGATTATGCGCCCTGACTTGAAGTCTGCATAATGTTTTGTGTGTGTGTGTGTGCGTGCGTGCGTGCGTGCGTGCGTGTGTGTGTGTGGTGTATATGTATGAGTATGTGTGCGTGTGCGTGTGTGTGTGGTGTGTATATGTGTGTGTGGTGTGTGTGCATGTGTGTGTATGCTGGCGTGTGTGCGTGTGTGTGTGTGTGTGTGTGTGTGTGTGTGTGTGTGTGTGTGTGTGTGTGTGTGCATGTGTGTGTGTGCATGCGAGTGTGTGTATGCAGGCGTAAGTGTGTGTGTGTGTATGTGCGTATGTGCGTGCGTGTGTCTCGTTGCCAAACTGTCTGAGCAATTTATTTATTTACTTATTCATTTTTTTGCCATGAGGGGTATCTGGCCTAGGGGTACAACCGTGGGATGTTCCACGCTCCAGCGCCGAAAGGGGCGACCATGAGCCAACATACACAGACACCGGGCCGATAGCATGTTGCCGAAATAAAACTGCACCCGCGAGCCTGGCGAAAGTGGTTATGATAAAAACGTACCCCCAAAAGATTCTCCCCCCCCCCCTCTACATTTCTCCTTACCTACTACCCTCACACAGCTTCTGGAAGACAACATGCAACAAGAAACAAAGAAATCCGTTTGAAGATTTGTACAGCTAAGTCATGCAGCCGGACAGGTGAAAAGACAAGAGACAGGGAGGGAGGGAGACAGGGAGGGCGGGCGGGCGGGAGAGAGAGAGAGTATCTGAAAACTTTTTAGTTACTTAAGGACAGTAGCATTAGGGACCGAACGATCGGTCTAACAGTTAGTATTGTGATTCTATACTCGTGTAAACAAACGTAAAGAGAGAAAGAGCGAGAGCGAGAAAGAGAGAGAGAGAGAGAGAGAGAGAGAGAGAGAGACAGAGAGAGACAGAGAGAGACAGAGAGAGAGACAAAGACACACACACAGAGAAAAAGCGAGGGAAGCAGACACAGATGAGAGAGAGAGAGAGAGAGAGAGAGAGAGAGAGAGAGAGAAGAGAGAGAGAGAGAGAGAGAGAGAGAGAGTCAAGACTCAAAATGGTTTGACTGTATACCCGTTGCCTCTGGCCTTTACAAAAGGTTGAGCATTGGTCAAATATACATTTGTGAGGAAGGAAATTACATCACAATGAAGAACAAAATAATTCAAATAATCATACATGAGGGAGATCAAATATCAGTTCCAACGACCCCCTCCTCAATTTCACTTCAGCTACAGAGAGAGAGAGAGAGAGAGAGAGAGAGAGAGAGAGAGAGAGAGAGAGAGAGAGAGAGAGAGAGAGAGAGAGAGAAGAGAAGAAAGAGAGAGAGAGAGAGACAAAGACACACACACACAGAAAGAGCGAGGGAAGCAGACACAGAGAGTGAGAGAGAGAGAGAGAGAGAGAGAGAGAGAGAGAGAGACGAGAGAGAGAGACAGAGAGAGAGAGAGAGACAGAGAGAGAGAGAGAGACAAAGACACACACACACAGAAAGAGCGAGGGAAGCAGACACAGATGAGAGAGAGAGAGAGAGAGAGAGAGGAGAGAGGAGAGAGAGAGACAGAGACAGACAGACAAAGATTCATAGCAGGTATGCTTTGTTATTACCGTGATGCAATGCATTAATCCACACACCGGTTATTGCATACTGCCAAAAACGCTTTAAAAAGAAATCTGAAAACACATACACACACACCCACACACAGAGACAGACAGACAGACAGACAGACAGACAGACAGACAGACACACAACACACACACACACTTACTTCATTTACACACAATCTCGCATCAACTAAATGCTACACGTGTAAGAATTTTGCACAGTTCTTGACATATTCTTTGCTCTTCGAAGCTATCAGCAAGGCAAATCTGAAGACAGTGGCCTGTCAGCGCAATCTGCCGAAAAAGAACTGCTGTTGCAAATCATCTAGCGCTTGACAGCACAAGTTATTAAAATGCATTTCGTTCTCAACAGCAACTTTCATATAAAGGACATGTTTTATCCACCATATCTAAACAGTTCACGCTCTGTGACGTTGTGACAACCCATGTCAAAAGCTGATGAAAACATTTCTTACATAGCAGCTCAGATCGACATTAAAGTACACACACACACACAGAGAAAAGAGAGAGAGAAGGGGAGAGAGAGAGAGAGAGAGTGAGGAGAGAGAGAGAGAGAGAGAAGGAGTGAGTGAGAAAGTGAGAGAGACAGTGAGTGTGAGAGAGAGAGAGAGAGAGAGAGAGAGAGAGAGAGAGAGAGAGAGAGAGAGAGAGAGAGAGAGAGAAGAGAGAGAGAAGAAGAAATTCACACGGGACATTGTCGTGTTGTAAGCCCAAGTGACGAGGGAGGAGATAGTCGAGGCATAAAAACACCCTCACACTCTTTGTGCAAGTTTAACAGGGTGTCATCAAAATTGTGCAATCAGGCGACACAGTAGAAATTGTTGCACGCACGCACGCGCACCCACGAAACACCACACACACACACACACACACACACACACACACACACACACACACACACACACACACACACACACACAGCCCACGGGACACCAACAATATTGACAGGATCCTCAGAGCACATATTTGATGTTCTAGATGCGTATACAACAACGGGAGTTTAGACACTTAACAGGTATGGACAACATGTTTACCTGGGAGACAGGGAAAAATCCCCAGCCTTTACCCACCAGGCGGGAGGTACCCAGGCAGGATCGAATCCCAGATCTTACAACTGATAGTCTGACATCTCAGCCACTCGATTAACACCTAATACTAATACAGTTTCAATTTCTCAAGATGACTCTCCACGCTCGGAATGCATTCCATATGCACTAACGTCACAGGTGCCATGTGATGGTGATCATGGCACAAGCCATAAGCCTGCACATAACCCATGAGCTGGCCAGGACCTGAGGTCCTATCTAGCCTACGTTCTGCCCAGCCTACATTTTTTTCTAGCATTGTATCAATCTATCATTAGAACAATCCTGATTACATGTAAATGACACGTGTATCTGTGTTTCTTGTTTTCATAAGAAAAGAACAGATAAATAAAAGCAAGAAAGAAAGAATTACAGGTCTGAATCACAACACAACTAGCCACTCAGCATAATACTAATACTTGTACGATACGATACACTACGATACGATACGATACGATACGATACGATACGATACGATACAATACAATACAATACAAAGGTGAATCAAAGGGAAAAAATCCTCAAGATTATACATGTACATAACTAAAATCTGACTTTACTCAAATCTGATGAGGGGAGCAAAAACAAAAACAAAAAAATAAAACAAAAAACAAACAAAAAACCGCACATATACACACACACACACTAAAGGGTGAAAGCCATAGGTAACGCCAACTTTTGCCGCTGGCAGTGATGCAGTATCTGTCACCTCCCCCAAGATAAAAACCACTACCGTGAGTGACACTGTTCTCTGTTGGTGCTCATCGCGTGAGCATCACAAATAACCCGACACGACAACATTATCATTGTATCAGATATAAAACACAGATGGAGCCTCTCCACCGTCTATCGTCTGTCTGCCTGCCGCCTGTGGCTGCTGCCTGCGATACCTGTTACTGTGTGTGGCCGCACCCTTAGTTTTTTTCTTCTGTATTGTCTTTGTGCACGTAAAACCTCTGACTTCATTTTCATTAACCTTTTGACTCCCGCACCCTGTCCACCGAATACAAAAACTTAACCCTTTGACTCCCTCACACTATCCACTCGCTTCCTGCAAACTTAACCCTTTGATTTAAGCTTTTTGCTTTCTTGGTACGGTTGACTGTATGCATGATGCTGGTGGATAGGGTGCGGGAGTCAAAGGGTTAAAGGGGCTGTTCATAACAATCATATATAAATGAAAAAAACGAACAACAACAACAAAAACCGACAACAACAAAAACCGACAACAACAACAACTACAACATGAACAACAACAACACACACACACACACACACACACACGCTCTCGCCATGTTGTGGTGTTTAATGCGACGGACTACCGACTGGAACGTTGTGGGTTCGAATACCCGTGATTCCTCCCAAAATCGCTATGGGATTTTTCGGCACCAACAGGCTTCCTACCCAGAGTTGCGCGTGCGATGCATATGGGTTTACTGAGACGACTGGGACCACACAGACAAATCTCATCCACTTCGTGGGTATTGCTCAAATTTCCTGACCAACACCGCAGGTGTCTGTATCTCTCGGGCTCTTGGGCCTGGTTGAAGCAAGGACATATTATAAAAGCCAACGTAAGAGTACAGCCCCGTCATGTAGTCTCAATCCTAGACGGAACTGCATAGCATCATGATAATCATCCTCGTCGATATCATCATCATCGCATTGTAAAGGTGTCCAGTTTTTGTGTCTGTTTAGGTGTCACAGAGAACGCCACAAAAAGAGGTGAGCTCAAAGGAATCTGTGTAAGACTGATGATCCTACAATCAATCAATAATCAATCAAATCAATCAATCAAAAAACAAAAAAAAAGATTTCTGATCACAAGGGTGCATCTGCCTTGTTTACTCCTTTTGAGATACAACATTCTACAAAATAAGCCATGTCTTTTGTTCGACATCCTGCATGAACCACGTGCGCCGATATGCGCGTGTGTGTATGCATGAAGAGAGAGAGAGAGAGAGAGAGAGAGAGAGAGAGAGAGAGAGAGAGAGAGAGAGAGAGGAGCGCGTACGCGGGCGGATGTATGTTTTGACAGTGACTGCATGTGTGTGTGCGCGAGCGCCGTATGTATCCGTGTGATATATATATATATATATATATATATATATACATATACATACATATGTGTATACACACACACACACACACACACACACACACACACAATATATATATATATATATAATATATATATATATATATATATATATATATATATATATATACACACACACATACATACATACATACACACAGATACCAGAGAGTGGGAACTCGCTCTAATTATCTGGAAGACAGATCCGACGGGACTTAATGCTACTACTCTTTGAGCAATAACAGAGTGTTTACACGTTTCTCACAGAGGACAAGCCCAACCTTCGGACACAGAACATTGTAAACAAGTCTGTCGCTGACAATTACATGGCTTTCCAATGCTGTCCCATGGCTGTGACTCACAGTTTGTTATAAAAATTCATGAACAAGTCACGCCTTGGTGACAGATACACGTACGTATATCTTTGACACTTCCTCATCAAAATCCATCGTCATCACACACACACACGCACGCATGCACGCACACACACACACACACACACACACCACATACACACAGGCGCGCGCGCTCACACACACAATGAAGCGCATACACACACGCAAACACATACACATATAGGGCTACAACACGCACGCAGGCACACACACGTGCGCGCACACTCGCATACACACACACACACACACACATACGCACGCGCGCACACATGCACACGCACACACACTTTAAAGTAAGGCATTTTTTCACACTCAGAGAGAGAGAGAGAGACAGACAGACAGACAGACAGAGACACAGAGACAGACAGAGGCAGACAGAGACATAGGTAGACAGAGTTTTAACTGAAAACAAAGTTCAAACCAAACTCACCTGGGCCTATAGTTCACACACACCACCTGTTCCACATACACATGGGAACGACCAGGACTGTAGTTCATCCACGACAGCATCTTGCTTTCAGCCACATAACACCATCACACCAAGCACCAATCTCATCCAAGAACTACCGATGTCTACACACCAATGCCAGTACAGATCAATTTCAATATTCAAAGCTCCACATGACAATACAGAAAACTCCAATGGTTGTCCAGACCGACAATATCCAAACTACAATGCCAACCCAACGAGATGATAAAAACTGAAATAAATAAAATGAAATAAATGAATAACAGACGCTTGTCCAAAAACTATAACATTTGCATTACCTCCAAAAACAAAGCAGTATCTGAATCAAATGCCAATCCAAAAACAAAAAACATCTAAACAACACTGACAGCCCCAAAAGCAAAATACCTAAGTTCCATTGCCATTCTAAACTCGATTATCTGAACACCAATGTCGGTCTCAAAACCAAGAAAATGCACACTCCAATACCACTTTAAGCTGTAAATATCAAAACTATCATTACTGCTGTTGTTCAAAGCCCAGCTGATGGCGCAGAGCTATATCAGGGGTATAACCACCAAAACTCTAATACCAGTTCAAAAACAACGCTTTCTATAGAATAAACATCAAAAACAAAGCTTTTTATAGAATAAACATCAATGCAAATCCGAACAATTATGAGAATATCTTCACTCCATTTTCATTCCAGATACGAAAATGTCCAAATCCCAATGTCAGTCCAAACCTGTTATCTCAACCCCTATGGCAGTGCAGGCACAAGAGGAAAGGAAAAAGCATACATATAAAAGACGTTACACACGTCGAGGCCCAGTGTCTTCAA
>CM060312.1:72670736-72715736 GCA_030674185.1 Monoplex corrugatus | reverse complement strand
TGCATCAAGAGATCCATAGCTGCTAACTGTACTGCCTTAAACTAAAGAATGAAAACTGCATCAAGAGATCCATAACTGCTAACTGTACTGCCTTAAACTAAAGAATGAAAACTGCATCAAGAGATCCATAGCTGCTAACTGTACTGCCTTAAACTAGAAGAATGAAAACTGCATCAAGAGATCCATAACTGCTAACTGTACTGCCCTTAAGTAGAAGAATGAAAACTGCATCAAGAGATCCATAGCTGCTAATTGTACTGCCTTAAACTAGAAGAATGAAAACTGCATCAAGAGATCCATAGCTGCTAACTGTACTGCCCTTAAGTAGAAGAATGAAAACTGCATCAAGAGATCCATAGCAGCTAACTGTACTGCCCTTAAGTAGAAGAGTGAAAACTGCATCAAGAGATCCATAGCTGCTAACTGTACTGCCTTAAACTAGAAGAATGAAAACTGCATCAAGAGATCCATAGCTGCTAACTGTACTGCCCTTAAGTAGAAGAATGAAAACTGCATCAAGAGATCCATAGCTGCTAACTGTACTGCCTTAAGTAGAAGAGTGAAAACTGCATCAAGAGATCCATAGCTGCTAACTGTACTGCCTTAAACTAGAAGAGTGAAAACTGCATCAAGAGATCCATAGCTGCTAACTGTACTGCCTTAAACTAGAAGAATGAAAACTGCATCAAGAGATCCATAGCTGCTAACTGTACTGCCCTTAAGTAGAAGAGTGAAAACTGCATCAAGAGATCCATAGCTGCTAACTGTACTGCCCTTAAGTAGAAGAGTGAAAACTATAGATCCATAACTGCTAACTGTACTGCCCTTAAGTAGAAGAGTGAAAAACTGCATCAAGAGATCCATAGCTGCTAACTGTACTGCCTTAAACTAAAGAATGAAAACTGCATCAACAGATCCATAGCAGCTAACTGTACTGCCTTAAACTAAAGAATGAAAACTGCATCAAGAGATCCATAGCTGCTAACTGTAATGCCTTAAACTAAAGAATGAAAACTGCATCAAGAGATCCATAGCTGCTAACTGTACTGCCTTAAACTAGAAGAATGAAAACTGCATCAAGAGATCCATAGCTGCTAACTGTAATGCCTTAAACTAAAGAATGAAAACTGCATCAAGAGATCCATAGCTGCTAACTGTACTGCTTTAAACTAAAGAATGAAAACTGCATCAAGAGATCCATAGCTGCTAACTGTACTGCCTTAAACTAAAGAATGAAAACTGCATCAAGAGATCCATAGCTGCTAACTGTACTGCCCTTAAGTAGAAGAGTGAAAACTGCATCAAGAGATCCATAGCTGCTAACTGTACAGCCTTAAACTAAAGAATGAAAACTGCATCAAGAGATCCATAGCTGCTAACTGTACTGCCTTAAACTAAAGAATGAAAACTGCATCAAGAGATCCATAACTGCTAACTGTACTGCCTTAAGTAGAAGAGTGAAAACTGCATCAAGAGATCCATAACTGCTAACCGTACTGCCTTAAACTAAAGAATGAAAACTGCATCAAGAGATCCATAGCTGCTAACTGTACTGCCTTAAACTAAAGAATGAAAACTGCATCAAGAGATCCATAACTGATAACTGTACTGCCTTAAACTAAAGAATGAAAACTGCATCAAGAGATCTATAGCTGCTAACTGTACTGCCCTTAACTAGAAGAATGAAAACTGCATCAAGAGATCCATAACTGCTAACTGTACAGCCTTAAACTAAAGAATGAAAACTGCATCAAGAGATCCATAACTGCTAACTGTACTGCCTTAAACTAAAGAATGAAAACTGCATCAAGAGATCCATAACTGCTAACTGTACTGCCTTAAACTAAAGAATGAAAACTGCATCAAGAGATCCATAACTGCTAACTGTAATGCCCTAAAGCAGAAGAACGAAAACTGCATCAAGAGATCCATAACTGCTAACTGTACTGCCTTAAACTAAAGAATGAAAACTGCATCAAGAGATCCATAACTGCTAACTGTACTGCCTTAAACTAAAGAATGAAAACTGCATCAAGAGATCCATAACTGCTAACTGTAATGCCCTAAAGCAGAAGAACGAAAACTGCATCAAGAGATCCACTGCTACTCACGACGAAAGGAGACGACGAAAACAGTAATAAAGATTTCTTTTCATGTAGCACACTACTACTAACAAGGGAAGTTGTCGTACCCTTTCACCACTTGGGGTTTAAAAACAAACACTTGAAAGCAATTTTTGTTAGCGACACAAGTTTGCACGAAGGCATAAGTGCTGAGTTGGGGAAGGGGAGGAAGAAAGGAGGAGAAGAGACAGATGACAGAAGGTGATGTGAGAGAGAAAACTGTCAACATGAAACTTGAAAGCAAAGGACACAAATTGACGACGGTGGCAAACAAAGTAACATGAGATAAAACTGGAATAAAATGGGCTCTTGTTGTTGTTGTTTCCAAAATCGTTTTCTCCAGAAAGAACAAAAAACATGAGGATTTTCCCAAATCACTGTTTAACTACACTGACTTTCCGTTTTGAACATGTTCTATCCTAGCTAGTTCAATTCTTTGTCTAGGCCAGAATTTCCGTCAGTGACGTCCCTGGGCCTCGTTCTGTAACAGCCAATCAATGCCCTTGCCGTTTGACAAGCGTCTGTTCAGCTCGTTTTGTTTCATACACTGGCCTCTTAATTAAAGATTTCCCTCGTGAGAACCAGAGTGACACCAACGTGGATTGGCAGGACGGGAGTTTCTGTTAGAAACGGTAAGTGCATCTTAAACGGGATTTTGAGGACAATCAATCTTCATTTTAGCTTCACGCACAATCGCCGTTTCTATGTTGGAATTCAAAGAATAAAAGAGGGACGTGTCACCCTTGAGGTTCCATTCACCCATTCGATTGCCATCCAGGGTGGATCAGAGAACCGAATAAAGCATCGGTTTCTCACAATGCTTTAAAATTATTGAAGGCTTCCTCAAAAAAAATTTTTTTCGCTAGTCCTCGTATACTCTAAGAGTGGTAGGACTTTAAAACTCACTCAACTGAACTGAACTTGAGGTTCCAACTAAGCGCCCAGAGACAGGGATGGCAGAGAGTGTAGTCACAAATGACATTTCATGGGGACTGCCTGCTCGAAATAAAGGTCGTCCCTACAATAGTGGTTTACGGAGAGGTCGTCCAAGTGCCAATACGCTCTTACTAAAACGCCCTTCAGAGGGACAGAAAGATGGAAACCCAAAGAAGTTGTTAGAAACTAAATTTTGTAGATTGGCATTCAAGGTGCTCGTGTCGTATTAGGCGATAGCTAGCTTAGAAATTTGCCTGGGAGGTTCATCGTGACATTGCTGGAGCAGTGATGTCTTTTTCGAGTTCTCATTAATTAAAAAGAGATGAAGTCTGTGTGTGGCGTGTTTGTTTTGGTGTGGTTCCAATGCCATGTCAAACAGCGTGATGGACAGAGGTATCGCTCCTCACTTGACTTATCTACAGTAAGTGATAAGGGACGGATAGAAAGTCGACATGATGGCCTTTCCGGAGCTTACGTCTTGTTCTGAATTCTTGGAGGAAAGCCGGGGATATAAAGTCGTCCATGTGGAAGATAATGTCTAGTATAGTATGCCTACCGCTAAGGTTGTGTAGTTCGTTTATACGTCTGCCGATGGAGCGGTCGAGTAGAAAAGACCTTTAGTTGATAGTATTGTACAGGGAGGATTTGTCTGGAGGCTCATGTAGCGTTTTCCTTGGAGAATCAGAGACTAACACGATATCTCAGCCAGGGAATCGCTCGGGGTTCCGAGTGTCTTTGGATGTCAGACCCCATGCTGTTTTTAAGAGGAAAAAGTCAACCAAGAATGTGGGGATCCTTTATCTGTCTAAATGGGGTACAGGTGGCGGAGCAATAACCTGGGATACTGTCTGTCGTCTGGTCTCATCAAAGTGTAGGTAGACCATAAAACTGGCCTACTTGTGGTTGAATAGACAACCATAACTTTCATTGTGGCTGTAAACAGACCAGTAACTCTCTGTGCCTGGGAGTGGAGGCGATAGCCGGGGTTTCCGAAGGAGTCCCAGCTTTCAAGACAGTCGATCTGACGAATGTCTTGCGATCTGATCTTACTTTATTTGAAACCTGTGGTTGATGTGATATGGATTCTGCCGCACACTACTTCCAACAGCCATTTGAGGAGGCACAGAGAACAGGCTGGTTTTTATGTCGCGAGCTGCGAAAGAACTTCCGACATCAATCCCGAGTCCTCACAGCTCTGTCAACAGAATCAGAAAACTTGCATAACCTGCCGCCCGTTAACGGTCAAACCCACGACCTCTGCGTGACGTAGCTCAATGCCTGGCACCAAACTGCAGACTGCTCAAGTGCTATCGGTTATCTCCTACGCTGCGTGTATGTCTAATGGTTCTTCAGCACGCAAACTGTCTTCCTGGGGGATGTATCATCACACACAATACTGACTGGCACGGTTTTCGCTTCTTCCACAGGAGTCCGTGAACACATTTAGCGTAGCTTACCATGCCCGGCTGCTTTTATAAAACTGTTTCGACACGTCAGGACACCAGACAGTTGTGTACAATCGCACCCTACATGGACAAAAATCACTCCCGGGGGCAGGCAGAACGATTATGTGTTGCCATCTTGCAGTCTCCACTGATGAAACGTATTTGTAAATGAAATAATTATGCAAATACATATACTGAAATGTATTAGTAGGCCAAATAAATATGCAGAAATACGAAATGAAACGCATTTGTACATCACCTAGTTATGCAATTACATGAACCTGATGATCTTCTGAGCACCGGGTCGGCGAATATGGCAACGAAACTAAAACAGTCCTCCATTATAGACAAGATAATGTGTGTGTGCGTGCGCACGCGCGCGCGCGCGCGTGTATGTATGAGAGAGACAGAGAGAGAGAGGAGAGGGGGGGGAGGGGGAGACGACAGGATACACACGTACAGCAGACCATGCGAACATTGACTCTTACAACACCACCAGCCGGCAGGACACGGCCGACGACAGATCTGTTTCACAGTAATACCGACTGTAGACAAGCCAGCAAAAAGAAGAGCCCAGGAAGACCAACCAGATAACAGCTGAGCATCATCACATCACTCCTTAACCCTATCCGCCAGCATACTGCATAGTCTACCATGCCAACAAAGCAAAAACTTAACCCTTTGACTCCTTCACCCTATCCACCAGCTTCCTGCTGGATAAGGTAGCCAAAGGGTTAAGTTTTTGCAGTTTGTGGATAGGTGCAGGATCAAAGGGTTAAGAGACAAACAGAAAATGACGACTATCATCTTCCGTCAAGAAAGCAGCCAGTGGTCCTGATGAAGCCTCGCACCAGCCACAACCGGCTCAACGAACATAATTATGAACCGCAAGTTCAAACAGAGGCCGTTACTAAGCTCATATTGCAACGATGTCAAGTGAAAACAACAGGAGCTATGGCGGACTAAACCCTTTCACTACCAAGCTCTGTAGCAACCGACAAGTAGGGGGGGGGGGGGGGGGAGGAGAACGATACACACATCGCCAGATGTGGCTTGACCATATCGCCCCAGATTGTTTCGATGACAGACTACAGGAGCCGGTGATACAGAGGCCATACGTTAGGTAGGCCATCAACATCTTGTCAGCGCGGTGGGTTTATGAGCAGGTCCATGGTTTACGCCAGGACTATTTTGGGTCTTCTTCCATCATCACAAGGCATTTGCTGCGTTGATAGTGTCTATAATTCAACAATTTTTATGACAATGAAGAATCTGAGAGACTGACGCGCCAAGAATCTGTTGGACAGACACAACAGTCAAGTGGGTGAAGACGTCCGACTTACCAATCGAAGGTCTGTGTTCGATCCTGCCTGGGTACCTCCCGCTTGGTGGGCAGAGGGTGGAGATTTTCCGATTTCCAAAGTCAACAAGCGTTCAGACCTGCCAATGCCTAAACCCCGTTCGTGAGTATACACGCCGAACATCAAATGTGCACGTTAAAGATCCTTAAGTCCTGCCAGTGTTCCGTGGGTCATGGAAACATGAAACACCCGGCATACACATCCACCAAATGATGGAGTACGATGACTGGTGTAGCTACTACACACACCTGCACAGTGTGAGCAAAACAATGTGCACACAACATAACTGAAGATCTATTCCGATCGAGACGCTTCCTTGAGAAAACCGATAATAAAACTAACTGGCGTGGGCAAAGTACAAGAAAAACAAAAGGGCAAAGCATCAGAAACAACACCGAGCGTGGAGCATAAGACCGTACCCAACAGAAAACAGAAAAACATCCCAGGACAGCCATCACTGGACAACTGTTGCACTGACGACTTGGGCCATAATTAAATGCAACTGTGATAGACTGGACAGAATGATGACCACACCGGCGTACTCAGAGCGGAATGTTTTTTTTTCTTTCTTGTGCGTGCATGCATGCATGCGTGCTTGCGTACGTACGAACGTACGTGTGTGTGTGTGTGTGTGTGTGTGTGTGTGTGTGTGTGTGTGTGTGTGTGTGTGTGTGTGTGTGTGTGTGTGGTGTGTGTGTGTGTGTGTGTGTGAGTGAGTGAGAGAAAGAGAGATGGAGCGAGAATGAGAGAGAGGGGACAAGGTAGAAAGGTGGGAGGGAGTGGGAGGCAAGGCTTGTCGACTGTCAGGTGGAGGGAGCACTACACACTATCACACACTATGCGCTAAATCTGACGAACACCCAAACCGTTACATAAGACAGACTGCAGACAGCTACTTCCTTGAGACCTGTCGTCTGCCACACACAGCCTTCAGTCATGACGTTCATGTACACCTGACGTCACATCTGGAGTCACATATTTTTTCAACATAAAACATCAAACCCATACGATGACTAAAGCAACGCTCGGAAAAGAGAAAGCACTGTGAATATGGAAGGCTTGATTGATGAGTGGCTGATAGGATTTTGTGGATGATTTGGTCCGTTGAGGCGTTTTTATTTATTTATTTATCTATCCATTTCTTTCTTTCTTCATTTATTTTCTTACAGATTTTTTTTATATATAATGGATTTGTGATGTTTTAAGATGTCAGATTGATGTATGTGTGGGTGGTGTGAGTCCAGTGTACGCATATTTTAAGTTTTAAATGTGGATAAATAAATGAATGTTTGTTATTTTTCAAATGCGGATTATTTAAGAGGTAATGAAGTGAAATGAATAATAATAATATTAATGTTTTAAGTTCAGCCGACTGCACAGAGCCATATCAAGGCTATAGCCACTTCAGAACACCTCGTTGAACAAAAAATGAAAAAATAAATAAAAGTAAAGTAAAATGGAATAGAATGGAATAGAATAGAATAGAACAGAAGAGAATAAACACAAAATGAAATAAAACAAAACGAAATGAAATGCAATACTACAAAACAAAAGAAAAAGAAAAGAACATAAAGAAAGTTAAGTACACATATCAATCCATTCACGCTCATGATATAAGGATATGCCCCTCAGCCCAACTTATTACTAGGAGATTAAAGAAATGATAAGCCTGAATACAAACGTATATACAAAATCAGGTACACCAAAACATGCAGAAACTGGCCTAAATTCTGCATATCACATTTCCGTATAGCCAACACGCAGAAAATAACACACCCAATTATCATTTCTAACAGATAAACGTAAGCCATATCAGTGAATAGACTAGCAAGGCAGAGAATGGTAGGAAGAAATAATAGAAAGCAAAGGAGCAAGACAAAAAAAACAAAACAAAAACAAACAAACAAAAAACAAAACAAAAAAAAACAAACAAACAAACAAAAAAACCCCAAAGAGATTGACAGAAAAGACGAAATTTCTAGCACACAATTTCCAGCAGGGAGGGATATTTTTCATACTAAAAAAGCTCCCGGTATTCCCATGGGGAGGGTGGAGTGGCGTGAATTTAACTAAACTGAAGAAAGAACACACACATACACACACACACACACACACACACAGCGCGCGCACACACAGCGCGCACACACACATAGCGCGCACACACAGACAGAGAGACAGAGAGAAAGAGAGAGAGGAAAGAGAAAGAGAGAGACGGACGGACAGACAGAGACAGAGACTGAGAGGGAGAAAGAGAGGGAGAGAGGGAGAGAGAGGGGAGAGAGAGAGAGAGAGAGAGAGAGAGAGAGAGAGAGAGAGAGAGAGAAGACAGACAGACAGACAGACAGAGAAGAGACAGAACGGCCTTCACCCCTATCCAATGCAGAATACGCGCAGGCAACAGGTGGGCAGGTGGGTTGCCCTTGACCGTTGGGTGGCCTTGCAAGTGGCGGTGAATGCAGGAACTAACTACGGTGGCCGGGGTCCTCTGTCCGGACAAAGACGGTGAGTGCGAGTCCCACCTTCGCGGGCAGGCAAGGGATGAAGAGAGAAATAAATACACGGGACGGTGCCGCTGGTCAATATTGGGCCGGAAGAACAGGGCTGTTTCACACCTGGCCATTGACACAGGTGACCTTCAATCATCCACTCTCTATCTCACGAGCCTAAAAGACCAACACTTGCTGTGAAATGCTAGTTTTCATTGCATTCTTTGTTCATTTTAACCGATTTTTGTTGTTGTTGTTGTTGTCTTTTCGGTCAAACTGAATTTACCATGTAAAAGTCAGGCTGCTCTCCTGGGGGAACACGTCGCCTCAGCGCAGCACCACCCTTCTTTTCATCCCCATTTTTTCCTCAGTATGGACGTATTTCTGTTTCCACTCTGACAGTGCATTGTTGTTCATTCACAGACTCTACCAAATTAGTTCTTTTGATGTCTGGGATCTTTAAAGTGCGCTGAGTGCATGCTTAAAAACACGGGACCGATGGTTCATTATCTCATCCAAAAGACCAGCACCAAGAAGACTACTGAAGATCTGGTAGGTGGAAGAAAAATCTCTATCCGATCTGTTTCTCGGGCCCTTGACCGATGCCTTGGTCGATAAAACTCCTTCGTGAATGTGTCCAATGACGAATATTTATAGGGGGATTCAACTGGGGAGGGAAGGAGGCGGGTACTAGTATTACAGCAGCTGCTACTGATACTGTGACTGCGACTACTTTACCGCCAGGCAACGGTAACAATAAAGGTGATATGACTTATCGGCCGAAACACTTAAAGGTGGTTTCTCCTCTAAGGATCTTCAGCTGTCCGGTTTTCCAAACCGTTCCTTGCTACTAGTACTACTGTCCCATAACCTGTGATATCGAAATGAAGCAAGACGTGGTAGAGAAACCCTCCATCTTACTAAAAGCCAGCATTACCAGGGTGGTGCCCACCTCCTTTCCCTCTCTGTTTATATACTTGCCCTGACCCTTAAGAGGGTCAAGTGATCTTTCACAGCTGGGTGGACTGGAGACTGCCGTCATCCAGGTTTGTCCACAGTCAGGGTCAAACCCGTGCAGTTAGACTGAAAGACGAGACCTCCACCTCTACGCCAACAGACCTGCTTCTACTGTAATTTGCACTAATCTCGGAGGTACTACTAGGGGTTTTGTCCCGAGGAAATAATCACACTCGGACAAAGTCCAATACTAAGTTGACCTCCACCCAAATCTGCCAGCATTCATCTGGAGTAATACTCTGTGTGTTTGTGTGTGTGTGTGTGTGTGTGTGTTGTTGTGTGTGTGTGTGTGTGTTGATGTGTGGTGTGTATTGTAGTGTGTGTATGTGCGTTTGTTGTGTGTGTATGTGCGTAGTGTGTGTACTGCCTGGACTGTGTGTGTGTGTAATGTGTGTGCGTCAGTCGCGTGTGTGTATGTGTATGTGTGTGTGTTCATGTGTGTAGCGTGCTAGCGCTGCGTGTGTGTGACATGTGTAGGTGTGTGTGTGTGTTGTGTGTAGGTTTCTATATGTATGTGTGTATATGTCTGCGCACGCGCGCGTGTGTGTATACGCATATGTTTATGTCTGTTGTGTGTGTGTCTCAGAGAGAGAGAGAGAGAGAGAGAGAGAGAGAGAGAGAGAGAGAGAGAGAGAGAGAGAGAGACAGACAACAGACAGACAGACAGAAGACAAGAGACAGAGACAGAGACAGAGACAGGATGAGAACGGTGAGAAAGGCAAACACAGCTGTCCATTCTTTGCCTGTCAGCCTGATGATGACCACGTTGTCCTCTTGTCAAGCTGGTCTGCCGTTTGACCTGTCTGACCTCATCACAGTGAGGAGTCCGTGCCACCAGTGTGGACACCTATTTGAACATTGTATCCTTATTGTTACTGGCATTTTTGTTTACAGCCCAGCCGACTGCGCAGAGCCATACCAGGCTATAATCCTTTCAACACATACACAATACTTCAACAGGGGGAATATCAATGCATTCGCGCATACAATCCAAGGAGATGCCCCTGGCGTTGACCACTCCGTCTAATTTATCGCACAGGGGTTTTAAAAAATACCGATTGCAAATTTAAACATAACTAAGGACACTAAATCATATATAAACACGGGCCTAAATTACCTGAAATCGCTTCCGCATATCTGATTTCCCCTACAGCTAAAAATGCACTTAATACACTTACCCAATTATCAATCCTTAAAGGAAGTACGCAAGACTTTATCGAACACATACAGGTGAAATAACCAGCAAGGCAGAAAATGACAGGAAGAAATGACACAAAGCAAAGGAGGAAGAAAAAAACAAAGAGAGCGACAGAAAAGAGGAAATTTCGGGCACAGAATTTCCCACTGATGAACAAGGGGCAACGGCTATGTTAAACTGGTAAACAGAAAGGGTTCTATCTAGTTCTGCTCAAGTACTTTTGATGTACATTCGCGCGAACGTATCGTCTGAAAAGGGTCGTACAAATACAAGGTCGCGCGAACGAAAATCACTTAAAACACTACAGCGAATGCGCCGAGCTCATGTGGCCTTTTAGTCCCACCTCCTGTTGACTGCCATACAGTTAGGTGGTCATAAGAATTGTAGCAGCCAGCAGCTTTCATCCCGCGTCCACTGGTAACAAGAAGGAAGGGGCGTGGGGGGGGGGGGGGGCAAGTAGCTGAGAGAAGATCCTCTTGAGGCGTGGGACCTGGCGCTGCTCCAGTCAGAGAGGGCCGTTTTCGTCTAATGTAGACGACCATGTCGACTTTTGCGTTATTATCCATGGTACCATGGTTTGTTATAAGGAACCTGACATCTTTCGTGTTAGTTTTGACAGGCTTTATGGGACATCACAAACAGCCTAGGTCTGTTTCAGATTAACCCTCTGATTCCCGCACTCTATCTACCAATTCAAAAACTTAACCCTTGCTGGTGGAAAGGGTAATGGAATCAAAGGGGGTTATGTTTTTGCTTTGCGGGTGCGGGAGTCAAGGGGTTAATACAAGTGCAGGCAATAGTAACAGATTGATACAAGTACAGACATTAACCTACAGAACCATAAGTTAGGTACAACCTCAAGGATCTTACCATCGCGTTATATGTTTATGCCAAGGCGTATGGCATATGCCATTATTATTCTGAATCTTTTGCTATCGCATGGCATCCGAGGTGCTGCTACATTTATTTCGAGCGCGGAAAAACAATCTTGAGAAAACTGAAACTGACCTCTCTCTCTCTCTCTCTCTCTCTCTCTCTCTCACACACACACTCCGCTCGCGTGCATATAACAAAAGGTTACACGTCCGTTGAACCGTCTACAATTATCGCTGTGTTTGTCTGTCAACGAGTGCACGCGCACCACACACACATCCGTCCACGTGCACGTAAGAAAAGGTTACACATCCGTTGTTATCTCTACCACGACCACTGCATGTTCGTGTGTGAGCGTGTGTGTGCATGCACACATGTTGTGTGTGTCCGTGTAACAAAAGTGTCTTGTTCTTACTGTTACCTATTTACTTCCGACAACGCTAGACAACGCCACAAAACGGAACTGATAAAAACGTCTTTGAACTCTGTCACAGCCAAGTCTTGCTCAATCCTTTTGTTTTTCCTTCTCTTGGATATGCAACTATCATTTAAAAAACAAATAATACTGTGTTATGATCCAAAGTTGTTAGTCAAACAGGTTGGGGTGGAGGTCAAAAGAGACCCAACTGGGACAGTTTCAAATAGTTTCAATCATCTTGTGTATGGTTTCATGGGTAGAGAGACCCAAATGGGACAATTTTAATTATCTTACGTGGTTTGGGGTGGTAGAGGATTGGGGGAGGGGGGCGGGCAACGAAGAGATACAAATGCCACGATTTTAATCATCCTTTTGGGGGGGGGGGGGGGGGCGTAAATAAATCCGAACTGTCGCAATTTCAATGATCTTACATGGTTTGGGGGCTTTACTGCGGGGAAGGGGGAGGGGACAGAAAAATAATCGACACAATTTCAATCATCTTACATACTGACATATTACACTGTAACTTGCTACCATCCAGTGCACTGCACAGAAGCCTGAAAAGAATGAAAGAAAACAAGAACACAAAAGAAGAAGATACGATGAGGAGAAAGAATGTAAAGAGGAAAGGAACTTACAACAAAGTAAAAAAAAACTTCTTATAGAACAATTCTTAAGACGAAAATGAAAAGAAGTGAAAAGATTCCATTAGGAAAATTTTTTAAAAATGAAGAAAGAAAAGAAGAAAAATGTGCAGAACGAAGAAGAAGAAGAAGAAGAGGAAGAAGAAGAAGAAGAAGAAGAAGAAGAAGAGATAGAGGCAAGCAGCAAGCAGAAAACAGCGTGTCCCCCTGCCCTCATCCCCTCCCTCTTAACCCTTTGACTCCCGCACCCTGTCCACCAGCATCCTGCATTGCAGATCATGCTACCAAAGCAAAATCTTAACCCTTTGATTCCCTGACCATATCCACCAGCTTTCTGCAGGAAGCTGGTGGATAGGGCGAGGGAGTCAAAGGATTTTGTTTCTGCAGTTGGCAGAGAGGGTGCGGGAGTCAAAAGGTTAACCCAGGTCACCAGGGTTTGTCAGTGGCGAGGCAGCGGGCAGAACATAACATGCGTGGTAATGGGGGGGAGGGCACACTGCCCATCACGCTTCATTCAAGTGTACAGACCATGAACTTCGCATCACATTTGTGTGCGCTACATACCACCTGTAATACACTCCATATACATGTATAAGGTCGAAGTCTGTTCAGTATTCATCGCTCTCGGACAAAACCCCATGCGCCGACAAAGTCTAGAAATGAAGAGTGGGCGAGAAAGGACCCATGACACTACCCGTATGACTGAAGCATGAACTGAAGACGAGCGAAGAACAAGTCTGTTTGTATATTCAGGGCTTGGACTGATCTCAAGACAGCATCTTGACACAACTTTTTTCTTCAGTTATTTTTTTTTTAGACTCATGATTAGGCAAGAATTAATACAAAATTAAACTGCATATTTATAGAACACACACAAAAAGAGATAAAAAAATGATATTACAAATAAGTGCGTAGTTTTCTTTTATGATCACACACACACACACACACACACACACACACACACACACACACACACACACACACACACACACAACACAACATAACACACACAAATATATATGCACACACAATTAGCTGGCAACAGAACAATATGATAAAGACACGAACGATAAGATAATACAAATGGGCTTAAGTATACCAAACACAACACCACACACACACACACACACACACACACACACACACACACACACACACTCTCTCTCTCTCTCTCTCTCTCTCTCTCTCACTCGCTTTCTCAAAAACAAAACAAAAATACAAAAACAAACAAAAACAAAAAGAGCAAAACCCATTGTTCGTCTGCAATGTTTCCATATGTGCACGACATTTTCATGTTGTTATTATAATCTACTACGGTATTTACAATATTTCCATATGTACATGGACATTTTATTTTGTAACTTGATATACTGCACTACAGACCAACTGTTCTCGGGGCCAGTTTTTTTGGTGTTTCATAGAGCTCTCCCTCCCCTTCGAGCTTACCCCCTTCCACATTTCAAGACCTTGCCAGCGCATCATAGGGTTCTGCGCAGTTTTAGGAAGTCTGCACATAACTGCTCTCAGGTGTTTCAGCCCAGCCGACTGCGTAGAGCCATATCAGGGCTATAACCGTTTCACAGAGAACACACATCAATGCATTCGCGCACATAATCTAAGAAGACGCCCATGGCGTTCACCACTCCGTCCAATTTATCGCACAGGGGATTTAGAAAACGTACCTGAATACAAATATAACCATAACTAAGGACACTAAAACCTATATAAAACAGGCCTAAATTACCTAAAATTGCTCACATATATCTGATTTCCCTTGAGCCATAATACATGTACCCAATTATCAATCCTAGTAAGAGAGAGTATGTAAGACTTTATCGAACAAATACAGGTGACTGGACCAGCAAGGCAGAAAATGATAGAAGAAATAACAGAAAGCAAGGGAGGAAGAAAGAAACAAAGAGTGAAAGAAAAGACGAAATTTCCAGCACAGATTTTCCAGAAGGTGGGGACAATATTTGTACTGAAAGAGCCCCCCGGCATCCCTACGGGGGCTGGTTCGTTTGGAACGCATATGGAGTTGAATGAATAGCTCTTGAACAAATGCCTAAACTGACACCACTCAAATACACCCCGACAGCAGGCACTGCTCGGCGCAAGCTATAAAACACAGCATGACTGTATTAACAGACAACTGGAGATAAGCAGCTAATGATTTCGTTCACAAGATATCCGTTACCAATCTAAACGGAGATTGTTTCCTATCGATATCGTAAACAATCTAAAAGAAGACTCCTTCATATCGACTAGAAGGGTGTATATGTGTGTTTGTATTTGTTTGTGTGTGTGTGTGTGTGTGTGTGTGTGTGTGTGTGTGTGTGTGTGTGTGTGTGTGTGTGTGTGTGTGTGTGTGTGGTGAGAGAGAGAGAGAGAGAGTATGAATGTGTGTGTGAGTGTGAGGACAGTGTGTGTGTGTGTGAGTGTGAGGGCAGTGTGTGTGTGTGTGTGTGTGTGTGTGTGTGTGTGTGTGTGTGTGTGTGTGTGTGTGTGCGTGCGCGCGCGCGCGCGTGCGTATTTGTGTATGAATTATTCACGACTAAGACAGAGACCGAACTCCGGACATACCATCAGCAGTATGCATTTTCATCTACTGGACCAGCCACTCCCCCCTCCCCTCCCCTCTAGCTCCCCTTCCACTGCGCGCGCGCGCGCACACACACACACACACAAACACACACTTTCTCTCTCACACACACACACTCACAAACACACACACACACACACACACACACTGAAAAGACGTTAAATCTAGCAACGAACGAACACACACACTCTCCCTCCCACTTTCTCAACACACACTATCTCTCACTCCCCCCTCTCTCTCAACAAACACACACACAGATAGACACACTCTCTCTCCCCCCTCTCTCAACACACACACACTCTCTCCCCCCTCTCAACACACACACACACAGCGCGCGCGCACGCACACACACACACACACACACAACACACACACAGAGGTCGGGCGGCAAAGGGTAAAGTTGGCCACAGTGTCCATGATCAATGTATGCTGTCACAGGTCTTAGTCTGGGATAGGTCTGTAACCATTTCCTGATGCCAAGACCAGACCCCCATAGGAACACGTCCGCACTTCACAAACTTCTGGCTACTCTATTCAACCCCCCACCCCACACACACACACACGTGTGTGTACGCATACACAGGCATATGCGAGCATGCGCACGAACACACGCACGCACACACACACACACGCGCGCACACACACACACATATACAGAGCAGAGTTTGACAGACACACGCACGCACTCGGATTATAATCACAGAGAGAGATCCACACTTACCCACAGTCAGGCATATCACAGAGAGTGAGAGAGAAGAGAGGACAGACAGACAGACAGAGACAGAGAGACAGACAGAGACAGAGAGCACAGAGGTAGAGAGAGCAGAGAGAGAGGGGGGGACAGAGAGAAAGAGATATATATATAAGAGAGAGAGAGTGAGAGAGACAGAGACAGAGAGAGAGAGCACAGAAGGAGAGAGCAGAGAGAGAGGGGGAGACAGAAAGAGAGAGAGAGAGAGAGACAGACAGACAGACAGAGACAGAGAGACAGAGAGCACAGAGGTAGAGAGAGCAGAGAGAGAGGGGGGGACAGAGAGAAAGAGAGATATATATATAAGAGAGAGTGACAGAGACAGAGACAGAGAGAGATAGCATAGAAGGAGAGAGCAGAGAGAGAGGGGGAGACAGAAAGAGAGAGAAAGAGAGAGAGAGAGCACAAAAATTCAGACAGAAAACCATGCCTGCCCACACCTGCACACACACATACATACAAACACACAACACAACACACCACACCACACCACACCACACCACACACACACACACTCTCTCTCTCTGTGAGTGAAGACAGAAAAACGAGCACAGCGGTGTAAGGGAGGTAACCCCGTCAATTCAGTTAAAAAACAAGCACCTCTCTATTGAGCCAAGAACAAGTAGTCTGCAGTGTTGACACAGATGGCCACAAACGATTTAACTTACAATCTTGGCTGCTACAAGCAGCATGCTACTACTATTACTAGCACGACTACTACTTCTTTTACTACTATTATTACTTGTACTACTACTACTACTACTTAGCACGAAACGTTGAGGACAGCCGGAAAGCAGAAGGACCCCAGAGAATCCCCCCTCCCCTTCCTCGAGCAATTATTTCAGCCCTAAACTCTTAGTACTAATAACAACAAAACCACCACCACCACCACACTACCATCACCACTACTACTACTATTATTATTACTACTAAACCAATCAATCGATCGATTAATCAATAATAATGGACACACGTAGCACTTGCTAAAGTCCAAAGCGCTTGGTATTAGCAACAGTACTTGTCCATACCCAACATAGGATAATCGTAACACGAATACAACCTACTATACACATCCTAGAACCACGCACAAGTCTACGACTACCCACCAATCTTACACAGGTTCTTTACTTTTAAAAAAAAAGAAAAAAAGTTTAGTTTGTTCAGGGGGGACAATTCCATACGCGTTCCACCCAAAGCCAACCTAGTTATTTGGCAGACTCCCTGAGCTTGCCCAAAACCTAGTGCGCTGATAACATTTTGAAATAGGGAGGGGGAAGGGGGAAAACCCCCTACGAAACGCGAAACTGACACCACCAGAATTATGGAAACATAAAAATGAACAACGAACAGGCTGGTTCTTAATGTTGGGGTTTAACCATTTGAATCCTGACCCTATTCACTACCAGCAAAAATGTAGCCCTTTGACTCACTCTATCCATCAGCTGCCTGCAGGAAGCTGGTGGATAAGGTGAGGGAGTCAAAGAGTTAAATTTGTGCTCAGCTGTCATGGTTGACAAAGCAGGCTGCTAGTGAATAGGTTGAGGGAGTCAAAGGGTTAACTCGAGATACCAGATCTTGAGTCCAACCAGGCCACGTATGGAACCAAAACCGAAGAACTTATATGACGGGAAAGCGCCTGTGCATACGTTAACTAATGCATTTAAGCCCGCGAGAGAGATCCTGGCCACCAGTTTTAGCAGCATCATGAATTCTCCCTCCATTGCAAAGACACACACACACACACACACACACACAAACACACACACAACACACACACACACACAACACACACACACACACACACACACACACACACACACACACACACACACACACACACACTACATTACACCATCAATCGCGCGATGATTGGTTCTTTTCGCCTGACCCAAAATCCGGTATCTCGGGTTCAATTCCAGCCCGCAACATTAAACACTGGCCCGTTTGCTGCCAATCTCAATGTTTCTATCACTGTTATGGTGTCACCTTAACGTTTCACTGGTCCCTCCCCAATTCAGGACCTTTCTAACGCACTGAGTTTTGCACAGGCTCAGAGAGTCTGCCAGATAACTGCGAGCAATTTGAGTGGAGCACATAATTATATACACAATTTGCTCGAGCGTGATGAATCCAGAACAGAACCGACTCGAAACTTCAACCGGGCCATTTAGACTTACTGTATTAAATTCAACTAAAGAGATTACCACAGATTTATGACAAAGAGGTACACACAGAACTATGACAAAGAGGTACACACAGAACTATGGCAAAGAGGACACAAAGAACTATGACAAAGAGGTACACACAGAACTATGACAAAGAGGTACGCACACAACTATGACAAAGAGCCGATACAAACACACAACTATGACAAAGGTAACGACTATGACAGAGGTACACACAGAACTATGACAAGAGGTACACACAACTATGACAAGAGTACACACAGATTTGACAAAGAGGTACACACAGAACTATGACAAAGAGGTACACAACACGACATACACAGATATGACAAAGAGGTACACACAGAACTAAATGACAAAGAGGTACACAAAAACAGAAACTATGACAAAGAGGTACACACAGAACTATGACAAAGAGGTACACAGAACTATGGCAAAGAGGTACACAAAGAACTATGACAAAGAGGTACACACAGAACTATGACAAAGAGGTACACACAGAATGACAAAGAGGTACACAGAACTATGACAAGAGTAGAGGTACACACAGAACTATGACAAAAGGTACACAAAATGACAAAGAGGTACACACAGAACTATGACAAAGAGGGTGACAACACAGAACTATGACAAGAGGTACACACAGAATGCATAGAGGTACACACAGAACTATGACAAAGAGGTACACACAGAACTATGACAAAGAGGTACACACAGAACTATGACGAAGAGGTACACACAGAATGACAAGAGGTACACACAGAACTATGACAAGAGGTACACACAGAACTATGACAAAGAGGACACACAGAACTATGACAAAGAGGTACACACAGAACTATGAAACAAAGAAAGAGGTACACACAGAACTATGACGAAGAGGTACACACAGAATGACAAAGAGGTACACACAGAACTATGACGAAGAGAAGAAAAGTACACAAGAACTATGACAAAGAGGTCCATCTGTTTGCTTCGTCCACTTCCTAGTGGCTCGCTTGGGGACCGACGTCACGGTCCTTGCGTTCTCAGCATGGAGTTCTAACCACCTGAGCCCGAAAAAAGGGCCGCGTTGGCTTAAGCTGTTAGAGTGCAGTACTGAGGACACAGGGCTCGTGGGTTCAATCATTGCCTTCGCGAAATACACATCTTCGCAAAGGCCATGGTTCGACCCCCAGGCAGGTCTTTCATTTTTATGTCCCCGTTAGCTCAGTGTCCCCCTTAGCTCAGCTGGTTAGACTTCATGCTGAGAACACTGGGGCCATGGGTTCGACCCCGGGCCGGCCTTTTTTATTTCTTTTTTTTTCTCATAAAGTTGCCAGTGCGTAGGACTTTAAAAGCCGATACCATGATCATTTCTGATTTTAACATGACCTTGCAAGCGCGTAGGGCTTTATTAAACGCCTAGTCCATGATCATTTCAGATCTTCTCCATTAATATTCATGGCGTTCACAAAATTTCATGGAATTCATTCCGAATGTGGAGAGGAGACGTCTTGATAAACTGAAACAAACTTCAACCCTACTGCTCCCTCACCCTGTCCACCAGATTCCCATAGCTCCCTACCCTATGGTCAGCATTGTAAGGGTGGTTGGTCACCCATCTCCTCTCCCTCTCTGCTTTACTTTTTCCAACCCCGAACACAATCAGGTACCCATTTCACAGCTAGGTGGACTGGAGGCTGAATACACATACTTTTCCTCAAGCCATATCTCCAGTCTTCAGATCCAACAGCAACGGTTCAATTCAAAATCAATTCGATTCAAGCAAAAGGAACCGAACTGAATTCAACCCTTGCAATCAAACTGGAGAGAAGGAGCTCTACCTCTGCGCCAGCCTGGCTTCTCTCAGTAGCGACCTGTGGCGGGGCAGACCACACTCTGCCAACAGACCGAGGGCCAGCAGACCCAAGGGACACATTACGGCAAGCCACCTGTGTATAATAAAGGCTCCAGCTAGCAGGCCGTAGTCTAGCCACAGTTTAGACCGTCACTCTCAATTAGCAGCATCATGGACTTTACTCTCCATTGCACGCACCACAGATACTCCCCACTGCGCATACTACACAGAATATAACTATGAGAACTAACCGTGTTGCGCTCACTACAGGGGGCATTACTCCCCACTGCGCTCACTACACAGAATGTAACTTAATGACAAGTATATTGCGCTCATACAGGGGGCATTATCACTGCCTCCACACTACATGGCGACTCACTACAGGAGGGATTACTCCCCACTGCGCTCACTACATAGAATATAACTTAATGACAAGTCGTATTGCGATCACTACAGGGGGCATTACTCCCCACTGCGATCACTACAGGAAGCATTACTCCCCACTGCGCTCACTACTGGGAACATTACAACCCATTGCGCTCAGTACAGGGGACATTATTACCCACTTGCGCTCACTACAAGGGGCATTATTCCCAACTGCGCTCACTACAGAGAGCATTACTCCCCGACGCGCTCACTACAGGGAGCATTACTCCCCACTGCGCTCATACAGGGGGCATTATTACCCATTGCACACTGTGTACTATACAGACTATACCTTCAAGGACTACCCTTCACTTCACTACCGAGCTCGGAGTTTATTCGCATCGCGCTCAAACAATTCCAAAAGTGCTCCACCCAACTTATGAAATTGTTTAGTTACAAAATTGAAATTTGACACACATACATGCACGTTTATCTCGGGAGGCTGCATGGAAAAAAAATTTATGAGCAATGACGTCACGTCTGATATGACGTCATGAGGTTTCAATACGTCATACATGTTTCTGACAAAAAAGGATAACTCAGCATGGCGTGTCGTCATTTCACTTTGCCAGGAACAAAACAAAACAAAACAAAACAAAACAAAAAAACAGCCAAGACTCAGAAAGAAACCTATGACGACCTAGTGGAGATGTACAGGGAGGATGCGTCTTCCTATTCATCAGTTAGTAAATGGTAGGCCTATAATGAAAGTCACTGAGATAAGATAAGCTTTCACGATGAGCAACGCAGTGGAAGACCAAAAACGGCTATAGAATTTATTCGTGTTATTTCAAGAGGGATTCACCGCGCTCAGACAACTCCATATGCGCTCAACCCAAATCTGCTAGCAGTTATCTAACAGATTCTCTGAGCCAGCACAAAACCCTATGCGCTGGCAAGGTCTTGAAACGTGGAAAGGGGAGAAGGGACCCTATCAAACACTAAGCTGACACCACCATTAGATGGAAACAGTGAGATGAGCAGTGAACAGGCCAGATTTTAATGCTGCGGGCTGGGACTGAATTCAAATTAACAGATCTTGAGTCCATGGCTCTACCAACGAGCCCGTCAAAACGGCTAATGACCAGGTAAACCAATGAGATATTTCTGGACACTGTCATGGCTGACAGACGTGTGATCATCTGTGATACTGCTATCATCCTCCGCATCCCTCGCACGAGCGTTCATAGAATTCTAACCAGTGATTTGTACATATCAATTAACATCAGGAAGAGAGTTCTTGAATGTTATATAGAACCGATAATGTTATACGGTTGTGAGGCGTGGGCAGTCAACACGCAAAGCCAGAACAAGATTTGAGGCAGCCGAGACGTGGTTTCTAAGAAGAATGTTGAGAGTTCCATGGACAGCAAAGAAAACAAACGAGACAGTTTTGATGGAGGCAGACACAAGAAGATCATTGATAAGGAAGATTAGGAAAAGACAAGCAACATTTATAGGCCATTTTATGAGGAAAGGGGAATTAGAGCACCTTGTCACAACAGGAAAGCTGGAGGGAAAGAGAACACCAGGTAGACCCAGAGAGAGAATATTGGGCGGACTTGCAGGGTGGCTGAGGACAGAGAGGGTGGAAGATGTGCTTGCGGCGACAAGGAATAGATGCATGTGGAGGGCCATGAACGCCAACGCCATGTGGCAGGACACATGATGATGATTTGTACATGACAAAGGTATCAGCAAGGTGGGTGCCAAAACTTACGACATAGGAGCAGAAACGCACACGATTCACCCTGTCCTGAGACAATCTACAAAATTTTGAACCTAATCTACCAGACTTCACTGACCGATGTTATTTTCGCAAAACTTGGGTCCACTACACTACATCAGAGTAAAGAGCAGTCAATTCAGAGGAAGCATTTTTTTCATCCCCTTCCAAAGAAGACAAGGGCCACAAATGATTCCTCCTGACAAGGTGCTAGTTACTGTTTTCTGGCATACTGACGAAATTCTCTTTGTGAACTATCTCGAGAAGGGCCTAACAAAAAGGGGGAATATTATTCTTACTTGCTACGCCAATTGCGATCAGCTATCATCACAAAACGCAGGGAACGTACAAAAAGGGAACACGAAGAATGTTTATTTAGCGAGATATTCAATATGCACACATCTGTTGCTATGGTAACCAACCATTCGTAACTGGTGGTTTTGAAATCAATGACTACCCACTCTGTTCACCAGACCTTGACCCCACAGATTACCACTTGTCTCCCCCCCCCCCCCCCAACAAAAACAAAACAGAACAAAACAAAAACAAAAAACCAAGCAAACAAATAAAAACAAAAAACAACAACAAAAGAACAAGAACTACAACAATAAAAACACTGGCTGGGCAGATATTCGATTGCAACAATTATGTCATGGACGCCGTCAACGCCCACCTTCAGGTGCTCTCAATGAACTTCTTCTTGAGCGGCTTTGACGCTGAGGCGGTGCTTGAGAAAGTGTGTGGAACTGAGAGGGGGCTATGTTGAAAAATATCAGGGGCAAAAAATCTCATCACATCTCCTTATCGAGGTTTAGAACTTCTGGGGCAGCCTTTGTATAACACTCCACAGCATCTTGGTATAAATATAATCATTGTTATTGTTGTTTAAAGCCCAGCCGACCGCGTAGCGCCCTATCAGGGCTATAACCATTTCAAAACATACACAATACTTCAACAGGAAAAAAGAAATAAAAAAAAAAAAAGAAAATTAAGTACACATATCAATGCATTTGCGCACATAATCTAAGGAAATGCCCCTGGCGTTGACCGCTCGATCGCAAAGGGTTTTAAAAAACAAACCCGAATACAAATTTGAATACAACAAAAAGAACAGGCTTGAATTACCTAAAATTGCTTCCGCGCATCTCATTTCCCTAGAGCCAAAAATGCACTTAATACATGTATCCTATTATCAATCCTAAGAGAAAGTACGTAGTACTTTATCGAACACATACAGGTGAATGGACCAGCAAGACAGAAAATGATAGGAAGAAATGACAGAAAAGGAGCAAGGCAGAAACAAAGAGTGTGACAGAAAAGAGGAAATTTCTAGCACAAATTTCCAGAAGGTGGGGATACTATTCATACTGAAAGAGCCCCCAGGCATTCCATAGAGGACGGTATAAATATCAGCACACACCCCACTGCACACATTTCAGACGGTGTAACAATAACAATATACCCCACTATACACATTAAGACGGTATGTTATAGTTCAAAGACTCATCATTGTCTTTGTCCAAAAAGTTCTATTTGTTTTTCTGTTGTTTTTCTTAAAAAAATTTTTTTTATGTATCCTTGACAAAAACCAGTTGGCCAAAAAATTGTTTTGCCGTCTTTGTTTATTTGGTTTTAATTCAATGAATGTTCTCGTTTTATTTCTGGCTTCTGAATTTGTTTGAACGCAGGCAGTTACTTTGGTTCAGACTTTATCTTTATCCTTATTATCATTATTATTTTTTTATTTTTTATTAAGGAACTCACAACTTCTCAGTACTTTATTCCGCTATCCACTTCGTCACGTTGGCTGGTTGAGCAGGTGAACTTGCTTGCGACAAGAGCAGAATTCACACACGGGTATGTTAGTTACAACAATAACTTAAAAACATGTAGAGACCTCTATCAAAGACAATGATGAGTCTTTGAACTATAGCTATACCGTCTTAGTGTGTATAGTGGGATAGTGGGTGGGGAGAGAGAGAGAGAGAGAGAGAGAGAGAGAGAGAGAGAGAGAGAGAGAGAGAGAGAGAGAGAGAGAGAGAGAGAGACAGACAGACAAAGAGAGAGACAGACAGACAAAGAGAGAGAGAGAGACAGACAGACAGATAAAGAGAGAGAGACAGAGATGGAGAGAGCTGTAAAACAGACACAGCCTGCCATCACTTGCCAAAACGAAACCATCTTGACTAGAGTTTGGAGTCTAATCAAGAGGTTTTATTTACTGCATTTGGACAATTCCATGTGCGCTCCACTCAAAGCTGCCAGAAATTATGACAGATTTCCTCAGCCTGCGCTAAAACATGCGCGCTGAAAAGGTCCTGAACTGTGCAGGACGGGTGGGAGGGGGGAAGAGACAGTGAAACACAAAGCTGACACCACCAGAATGACGGAAACATTGAGATGGGCAGCAGCGAACAGGCCAGTTTTCAAAGCTGCGGGCTGGGGATTAAACCCGAGATATTAGATCTTTTCAGTGCACAGCTCTATCAAAGGAACCGGCCAGCCCACGTATCCACGGCAGCGCAACAGCAGCAGCAGCAAGTTAACAGTGCAAAGTCGCCTGCAGTATGACTCACGCCTCAACACCTGTTTTGTCATGCAATGCCGACAGACCGTGACGTTGCCCCCCCCCCCTCCCCCGACCTCCCCCCACCCCGTTCCCCGGTGTTTCTGCAGCCGCTATGCTATTTTCTCTTTGACCTGTGAAATTTGGAGCTTTAGTGAACTTTGTTACCATCGCACCAACGTGCACGGTGGAAGGGGAGGGGGCGGAGAGGGTCAGGGGAGAACGGAGGGAGAGGATACGAGAGATATACGGGAGTGTTTGTGTGAGTGAGTGAGTGAGTGTGTGTGTGTGTGTGTGTGTGTGTGTGTGTGTGTGTGT
This sequence comes from Monoplex corrugatus, assembly GCA_030674185.1. Taxonomy (NCBI): domain Eukaryota; kingdom Metazoa; phylum Mollusca; class Gastropoda; order Littorinimorpha; family Ranellidae; genus Monoplex; species Monoplex corrugatus. The sequence goes on along the minus strand of CM060312.1, from coordinate 72,690,820 downwards.
GTGTGTGTGTGTGTGTGTGTGTGTGTGTGTTGTGTGTGTGTGTGTGTGTGTGTGTGTGTGTGTGTGTGTGTGTGGTGTGTGTGTGTGACACTGTGTGTGACACTGTGTGTGTGCGTGTGTGAGTGTGACACTGTGTGTGTGTGTGTGTGTGTGTGTGTGTGTATATGTGTGCGCGCGCGCGTATGTGTGAATGTGTGTCTGTGTAAGCGAGAGATGACATAGGTGTTACTGAGGTGTTTGCATACACGAGTACGCATGCGTCTGTGCATGTGTGCACGTGTGCACACGCGTCTAAAGTGTATGATAGGATGTAAGCATCAAAATGTCACCTTTCAGAAATAAAGCTTAATACCTAAAAATAATTGCTACCCCCACCCCCTCTCTCTCTCTTTCACCCTCCGCTAATACTACCTCTCTGACGCGTCAATTTCGCATTATTTCGATATTTGTCATGCTGTTACAGTGTGTATGTAATAGTGCAGATCCTCTACGCTTGAGAACTGAGTGTAAACACAAAAGCATTACCTAAATTATGCCACTATACTCGGAAATAAAAATTTGCTCTCTCTCTCTCTCTCTCTCATTCTCCGCTAACACCATCTCTCTGACAGGTCAATTTCGTATCATTTCGACGTTTGTCATGCTGTTACACTGTGTACGTATTAGAGTAGATCCTCTATGCTCGAGGAATGAGTGTAAACACAAAAGCATTATCTCAATTACACCACTATCCTCGGAAATGAAAACTTCTTTTCGTGCTCTCTATCTATCTGTCACTCTCTCTCTCTCTCTCTCACTCTCCATCTCTCTCTCTCTCTCTCCCCCCCCCCTCTGTTACGGTCTGTCTGTCTATCTCTGTCTCTCTCTCACTCTCTCTCTCTCACTCTGTCACTTTTTTTTTCTTCCCTTTCTTTCGTCCTTTCACATCCTGCAGGTCGACGTGGCTGCTTGGAGCTTGGTGTTGTGGGCCGATACCGACTGGTACAGATCAATACATCCCACACATGCACAAGAAAAATTACGCCACGGGCGAGAAACAGTGCCAAGATGGGGAAACATTTTCTTTTAGCGAGTTCCATCCACTTTTTTTCTGAATAGTGGTAGAGAGAGTGTGGGCGCTTTTCAGTTTCACCTTCTCAAAATAGCGTCTCCACGCTCGACGTAATTTACCATGATGGACAAGATCCAAAACGATCGTTGGCATAAGCCATTAAGCCTGCGCATAAACTTTGGCAAATGGCAAGATGAAAGGCGCGTGATTGTTAGTTATACAGATGTCGTGTGGTGTGAAAGGCTAGGATGAATGCATGTTACCAAACTTATTTTCCTTTTGATGTTTTCGTTCTCGCTCCTTCAGTAAATGTACAACACCGAGATGTATGGAAAGTTTCCTTCCGAAAGTGAATAACTTTATGAATCTGGAAGCAGTTTGAAGCACGGGTGTGTAGTGGGTATCAATGACAGAGAGATGGGGTAGAGAGGGAGGGAGGGATAGAGGGAGGGGAGAGAGAGAGAGAGAGAGAAGAAGCGAGAAGCAGAGAGAGAGAGAGAGAGAGAGAGAGAGAGAGAGAGAGAGAGAGAGAGAGACAGAGACAGAGAGACAGAGAGACAGAGACAGAATGTAACACGACAGTCGGATTATCGTTGTCATCATCATCATCATCATCATCATCATCATGCTGAAAGTCAAGCCGACTGCTAAAAGCCATACCATGGCTATAAAATCAATTCAAACAAAACTCACACCATGATGATACCGTAAAAGAACATTAAGTGCACACATCACTGCATTCATGAAAACAAAATTCCCGTGGTGTTGGCTATTCCCCTGAATTTATCAGCGGAAAAGGTGAGAGGGGAGGGGAAGATTATTAAAAAAACAACTGAATACAAATGCATAAACAGAACTATTCTGAAACATACATAAAGACTGACCTATAGTACGTTAAACTGTCACTACGCAGTTCACATTTTCTTCGAGCTAAAAATATATTTGACATATACATCAAAATTATCAATTCTAGTAGAAAGTATATAGGGATTTCTGGAAAATATAAAGATGAACGGAACAGCAAGAAAGAAAATGAGAACGGATAAAATGACAGAATGTAACGGAGCAAGGCAGAAACAAAATGACAGGAAAGAGGAATTTTTTTTGGGGGGGGGGGGGGGAGGGGGGGGAGGGGGGGAGGGGGGAAGAGGGGAAGAGAGAGAGAGAGAAAGAGAGAGGGACAGATGAGGGAGAGGGAGGGAGGCAGAGAGAGAGAGAGAGAGAGCGAGCGAGCGAGCGAGAGAGAGAGAGAGAGAGAGAGAGAGAGAGACAGACAGACAGACAGAGAGACAGACAATTCTAAAAAAAATCAATCGGTCAGAATGCCTCATTACTGGCGACAAAGTGAATAACAATCGAACTTCATCGCCGTCATCCTACCCCCCCTCCCCCAACACCCAACTACCACCACCACCACCATCACCCTCATGTCTGCTGACAGCCGTGGCTGCAGTCAGGACAGCAGTGCTATCGTCAATATCTACTTTTTCACTGTCTGTGTGCTGATACAACTGATGATGATGACATGTTCAGACAAGTCTCTATCCTCGTTTCCTTGGTTCTTTCTTTCTTTAGGGTCAAGTGTCCCGATTTTCTCTGACGCGTACATGCACGCTGTTTCGCTACACAGCGCAGGCGGCTCGTTGAGCACTGCGCAGTCTGCATGCTGTGTCTTTGGTGGGTGTGCTTGCTGGGGGGCATCATGCCATAAGCCACCAGACACCGTTATTATTTGCAGGATTTTTAACAGCAGACTGGATATTCAGCGAACGCACACAAACGGAGAGGGTTCTGACACTTGCATGTCTGAGCATTTGTAGACTGGAGAGATCAGAAAAAAATGTCCATCCTTTATCCACTAGGCTACAGGTACCTAGGCAGGATCGAACCCAGACCTGTTGTTTGTTGTCGCTTTTGTTTAAAGCCCAGCCGACTGCCTAGAGCCAAACCAGGACAATAACCTTTTCAAAATGAACACGAGAATCCAACAGGGGGAAAAAAACAGGAACAGAAAATTAAATACACATATCAACGCATTTGCGAACATAAGCTAAGGACATGCCCCTGGCGTTGACCACTCTAGGAATTTATCACACAGGGGATTTAAAAAAACATACCTGAATACAAATTGAAACATAACTAAAGACACTAAAACAAATATAAAAATGGGCCTAATTTACCTAAACTTGTTTCTGCATATCACATTTTCCTAGAGCTAAAACTGCACTTAACACATATACCCAGTTATCAATCCTAAGAGAAAGTACGTAAAACTTTATCGAACACATACAGGTGAATGGACCAGCAAAGCAGAAAATGATAGGAAGAAATGATAAAAGCACAGCAACAAGGCAGAATCAAAGACAGTGACAGAAAAGAGGAAATTTCTACCTCAGAATTTTCAAAAGGTGGGGACACTATTTACACTGAAAGAGCCCCCGTCATCCCCACGGAGGGGGAGGAGGGACCCAGACCTTCCGATTGCCAATCCCGATGTCTTAAAGGCTTTGACCATCGCGCTCCTCGACTGTCGGTATAACGGTCAGTTTTGTCTGCCTTGAGAAAAGTCGTACTGCTGAGCTGAGGACAGGTCATGCAACTTCTTAAAATTTTTGCTCAAACCGTGAAAAGATCATCGCAGACTAAATTAGATATCGCATACTGACTACGCAAAATGTAACTGGGAAACTGATGGAAAGTATTTGAGCAAGGAAAATAGCCAGAGACCTAGAAAAAAGAAAAAAGATTTTCACCAAATCAAGGTGTATTTAAAACTGAAAAAAGTACATGGAAAAATGCGGCTACCTTTGTTCACAAAATTTATGAAGATTTTTAGCAGACGCACAGAAGATAGTCTAATTCACACAACTCATGGAACTACTTCAGAATTAAGGCGTAATAATAATTACGCCATAACTCATCAGCTAACAATCACCGGATAGATCTCCGTTACAGTCCAAGAAAGAGCGGTTGTTTCACATCATGGACGTTTGGTGTTCAGCACCCCAAAACTTCTCCATGGGACTCCCTCAAGGATCGCCGCTTTCTCCTGTTCTCTAAAACATATGTACAAAAGGACTTGCTGATCAAAGCAACAATGGACCAGCATGTATGTTCACCTTTGCTGACGACGGGATTCATCTACAAGACTAGATAAGTATGCACTAGAAAGAAACAACGCAATCATTAACAATAAAACAACACAAATCAGTGGTATCAAGAAAACGGATCCACAATCGACCGTACCCAAAGCACAGGTAGGCTACTGTCTTGCATGCACTATCGACGACAATAAGGGGAGGAACCAATATCGAACCAAGAAACAACTTACCCTACCTTGGAATCGATTTTGATAGAAGGCTGACCTTTCAGAAAATAATGATAAAGCCGCTACACTCAAGTGTAAAAAGGGTCTGTCATCCCTAAAACCAACGACAACCAAAGACATTGAATAACGTCATCTTTTCCAGCTAAACCAAGCTATAATAGTGCAACTGACTACGGACTTGGCCTCAGAACACTGTCACAGACCAATATTATAAAACGAAACAGAATATAGAATTAAGTAACGAGAGTAATCCTCGAGATTTAAAGAAGAAGAAAAAAAGAAATACAAAAAGAACCCTCCTATGAAATCTATTCGACACCTGTTTGGCCTTCCTTCAGTACAGTCAAAACCTAAAACAAAACAAACCAAGACATTTCAGAGCATTGGAACATTATATTACAGACTGTGACATACATTTCGCTACAATGTAGCCTAGATTGTCCCCAAAGACAAACTGATACAAATAGAAGATCATCATGATCATGTGCCATGCCGCATGGCGTTGGCGATCATAGCCCTCCATATGAATCTATCTTTTGTCGTCGCAAGCACATCTTCTACCCCCTCTGTCCTGAGCCACCCTGCAAGTCAGTCCAATATTTTCTCCCTGTGTCCACCCGATGTTCTCTTTCCCCCAGCTTTCCTGTTGTGACCAGGTGCTCTAATTCCCCTTTCCTCTTAAAATGGTCTATAAGGATAAGATATAAATCCTATACGCTAAGGAAGACCTCAAGACTTCGCCAACGCAGAGGGATTACATGCAGGCTCAAGCGACGATCCTTTGGATCTTCTCTATCATACTGGTATCAGAGGCCTCAGTATGTATGAAATTCATTCCGAGCACAGAGACGTTATCTTGAGAAACTGAAAATGTTAAAAACTGCTGCCGCCGAATTGCACTGATTGATTGTTTGACTGACTGACTCATTTTTTTCTTTCAATGTGTGTGAATGATAACCACTAGGTAATTTCTGAATTGTACTGATTGATTGTTTGATTGATTGATTGATTTTTCCTTTCAATTTGTGTGAATGATAAACACTATGTAATTTCATTGAACTGACTGATTGATTGATTGATTTTTCCTTTCAATTTGTGTGAATGATAAACACTATGTAATTTCTGAATTGAACTGACTGACTGATTGATTGATTGTTTGATTGATTGATTTTTTCTTTCAATTGGTATGATTGATAAATCACTATATAATTTCTCAATAAAAGATAATAAAACTGACGACTTCACTTGTATATATGCATAATGATATATGCATAAGCCATACACTGTTCTTTGGACCTAAATCAGCTATATACTGTTTTATATGCCTATATCAGCTATATACTGTTCTATAGGCCTATATCCATCAGCTGTATACTGTTCTATAGACCTATATCCATCAGCTATATACTGTTCTATAGGCCTATATCCATCAGCTGTATACTGATTTATAGGCCTATATCAGCTATATACTGTTTTATAGGCCTATATCCATCAGCTATATACTGTTCTATAGGCCTATATCCAGCTATATACTGTTCTATAGGCCCATATCCATCAGCTATATACTGTTCTATAGGCCTATATCCATCAGCTATATACTGTTCTATAGGTTTTCTCTCCGAGACCAGTCACTGAGTCCACTTGATCTTTCAATGCTTCACCGATCAGACTCCTGCCAGGCTCCCCGATCACCCTCCCACCGCTAAGAACAGAGAAAAGAGAAGAATCGATAAGACACGCGATGGCACGGCACCAGTCCCGCTGGTGCAGAAAACCCGAAACAATGGACAGCTAACAAGAGACAAAGAGTCGAGAAAGACAAGTGAAGACCGTGCACAACAACAGTCTTACCGTGCGATGATAGCGTGGTGACTCCAAAACATAGCATCCATGCTGCCGCTGTGGAATGAGAGAAACGTGCAAAGTAATGGTAAAACAGGCGACGTCCCCCCCACACACACAACACTCGAACACTCAAAACACACACGGCAGCACGGGCATCACCAAGTGGGCCACACGCCAGTCAGGCTACCGTCGTCCCCTCCCAGCCAGCTGACAGCCTGCAGTTAGCTCCCTTGCCTGGCTGGCGGCACAAAGGACATCATCATGGCAGCAAGCTCCTTTGTTCTGGGAGAACCACAGACACACGTGAGATAGATCGGCACCTCAGGCACCGTCGGGCTTATGACAGCCTCAGCATCATCGATTGGCATCAAAGCAGCAGGTTCCTTTGTTCAGGGAAGACTACAGATACTAATGAGATAGATTGGCACCTAAGGCATTATCGGGCTTATGATAGTCTCAGCATCGATTGCTGTTACGTCGGATTCAGCAAATCAGACAGCTTCTCTCGAATGTTGGCCTTAGAGAATCAATTCCTTCTTGTTTCGTCACATTAATAGACTTTTTACCAGGATATAACGACGCAGCAAGCTACAATGCCACTGCTTAGCAATGAACGTTGTATTTATGAGCCCATAGATTTCATAATAACCACCACAACAACAACAATAATAATATGATAATAATATACTACTACTACTACTAAACACTTATAGTGCTTAAACTAAAAATAAAACTCAGCGATTCCAATAACAAAAATACGCATAAAGAAAACAAAAATACGCATAAAGAAAACAAAAATGCACAAGCCTAACAGCACAAGCACCATACCTGTGCCAACTCGTGCAACCATTATTGTAAGTAAAGAGAGAGAGAGAGAGAGAGGGGGAGAGAGAGAGAGAGAGAGAGAGAGAGAGAGAGAGAGAGAGAGAGAGAGAGAGAGAGAGCTCAATGATTTATCCAGATGCAAAACTAGAAAGTTTTCAGAAAGTATTTGAATAGTTTTCTCCTACTTGTACAGTGTTGACCACAATGGCAGTTTTTCCTCAAGCCTCTTTCGTTTTCTGTTTCAAATGTGGGATTTTTTGCTCGCAAACCACCTTCTTTCTGAATAATTTGTATACTAGCTATGTACTGTCTTCCTTTTTTTCCTTTCTTTTTTGTTGTTGTTTGTTTCCGTTTTCCCCCCTAATAGCAGAAATTTGCAACAAAACTGAACTGAAACCAGCTGAATGACACAGCATCGTTACTTAAGCTAAGTTTGCTCGCGAGTTCCATGGCGAAGCGAGATGATTATGTATCAAGAGTTCGACATAGCGAGTTGCCTCTCTCGCTATTGACGTCTATGGGGGTTGAGTAGATGGGTGGGACGGGTAGACCCGCAACATTCCACAAAAGAATGCACACACACACACACACACACACACACACACACACACACACACACACACACACACACACACACACACACACACACAGCTGTTCCTCTCACTCAAATTTTCTTACAATTACTCATTCCACAAACAGGGGGAACCAAAAAAGAAAACAGAAAACGTGGGACAGATTCACACACACACAGCTGTGCTTGACCCGGAACGTCAGGCCTTTTGTAAGTCACTTACCTCAATGGCATAATGACTATCATAGTCCTTAAGTCGTACAAAGGACACGCCTATTACGCTCTGTTCAGCACTCAGTCACTTCTTTCGTCTTCTTCTTCTTCTCCCTGTAGACTACAAATTGATCCGTTTGCGGCCCATCAACGCTTCAATCATTCTGGTGGTGTCCAAAGGTGTCGTTATCTATTTTATAACGTCTTTAATCGTGTCCCAGCTTAGCGTTTCATAAGTCCTGTTTTTCACTCTCACCCCTCATTTTAAGACCCTGCCAGTGCACAGGGTTTTTGCGCAGGCTCAAGGAATTTGTCAAATACATTCGCCTGAAGATATGGACGGAGCGCGTAAGGAATTGTCCGAGCGCGACGAATCTCTTAAATTCTGATTGTAATTTTTCTTCCCAGTTGAACACAGCATCAGATCGCAACAGCGCAATAACTAAATACATTGATGAATAGATAGCTAAATGAATGAATAAATGAGTGAATAAAATAAACCAAGCAGAACGGTGGAAACTGAAACACATTTATACACACAGCCAGTTGTCAATTTTTGTCTGTCCAACTGACCAACCAGGACAATTTCCGAGTGTCCATCAGTCAAACCAGTAAAGAGAATTTGGCGAATCTCCAGACCACAAGTTGGCATTCAACCTGTTCAGGTCATCAGACCAATATACCCAACTCATCAGGCGAATTTCTCGAATCTATTCACAGCAGTGCAGCCAGTACTGCCAGAAAACTTGCTTTTTGTCATCCACGCGCTCATATTTCAAAGCAGGGTACGACGACGACTCCACGAATACCTGCCAAACGTGGACTATTATTAACATTGTATGATTATCAATGTATGCTGTGACCCAATAACACATGAGTGTTGTTGTCAGGAGTTTCCACAGTCCGTCCTGCGAACAACCAACCAGCTAGCAGGACGGGGTGAGGTACAGAAGGCAGTAGCAGGTAAATGACACATAAACTTTGTATCTGGACACGCAAGATAACACTCTACTCCACACTATCTGGTATCACAAACAACACTACCGTTAAGTTCAAGTTTACACTGCTTATAGCCCAGCCGACTACGAAAGCCATATCAGGGCTAATACCACGTCAAAAACGACAACAAGGTTAAGATAAAAGACAACAGCGCTCACCGTTAACCTTACCAATCTAAAATGCAATTAAAGAAAAACAACGTACTCAGACGTAAAATCAAATCAGACGAAATCTATTGATCTCTTGTAAAAACTGGAAAATGGCATCAGGAGGGACGTCTCGGAAGAGGTTCTTTAAGGAGTCCGCCGTGTAGTGCTTATGTCTCACACCGTACAAGTCACAGCAATCAAGAAAAAGGTGTCTGATGTTCAACGGCTCGGCACATGGTATACACCATGACGCTTCTTCAATTTTTAAAAGGTACGAATGAATGTAGGATATGTGACAACACTACCGTAACCTTCATCACAGAGAGAGAGAGAGAGAGAGAGAGAGACAGACAGACAGACAGAGACAGACAGATAGATGGACAGAGATAGACAGAGACAGAAACAGAGAGTATAAAACGGTACTCCGTGTTTTTGCATTCAAATAAGCTCATCAGAAAAGAATAAAAAATCTTGCCTATCCATGTCTATCGTCAAGACTTCGTCTATGAGTATGAGTAAGGTTTTGTGTAGACTCAAAGAGTAAGATACTGTAGACTATCACTGGCACCTCTGTGTGGAGCGCATATGGAAGTGTGGAAGTGTCTGAATATGGTGAATTCCTCGTGAACATGTTCCCGTTCCTAAGACAACGACTGTAAACAAGAAGACAAACAGACGAAGTATGCGATAATATTACGTCATTCACATCATTACGACAAATGTCGTTCTCATACTCCTGATGCTGAAGCCGAGCCAGCTTGTGTGTGTATTCATACACACACACACACACAGAGACACACAGACACATTGTTTTGAGACTTTCTCTGTTCTTTCAGAACAAAGAACAAATTTTATTTACGAGGGTATGGAATAAGCAAAATGAATGTTTTTTGGTTTTTTTTACATCCAGTCTTCGCCCATAGAGGGTCTACATCACACTGCACATAAATCATATCTTAGGTAACATAGATACTCCAACAACAGAATCATTGCACTTTCAGTCAAAGAAATACATTTGAGATGAGATGAGATGAGATGAGAGAGAGAGAGAGAGAGAGAGAGAGAAGAGAGAGGAGAGGAGAGAGGAGAGAACAGGAGCAAGAACAAAAGAGAACAACAGGAGCAAGAACAAAGGATCAAATATAGGAAAATATATCCTTCTTTACAACCAGCCCTCAGAACAGAATGGAAGCAGCGTACATAAAAAAAAACAAGGGGGAAAAAAAACAGCTTAGTTGTTTCGAATGTACGTCACGAGCTGTACATAATCATTCACGGAAAACACCACAGTCAGGTTTACCTTGCCCACGCCTCGCGTCTTTCTTTGTATGTCTGTCTCTCTCTCTCTCTCTCTCTCTCTCTCTCTCTCTCTCTCTCTCTCTCTCTCTCTCTCTCTCTCTCTCTCTCCTCTCTCTCTCTCTCTCTCTCTCTCTCTCTCTCGCGCTCTGTCTGGCTGTCTGCCTCTCTCTCGTGTCTGTCTCTCTGTCTGCCTGTCTCTGTCTCTCTGTCTGTCACACCACACACACACACACACACACACACAACACACACACACACACATTTTACGGTTAAGCGTGACAGCGACAGGACAGCGGGAAACTTACAACAATGAAAGTGAAATGTAGGCAGCCTATTGTTACAGCCCTAAGACAGAGAAAGTAGACCGTCTCTCCCTTGCTGTGGTAAGACTTTTCATTGCGTGGAACACAACACCGTTTTTCCTCTGTCCCTAAAAGGCTGTAAAAACGTGCCTGCACTTATTCTACTTGGTAATGCTACGCTTGGCAGTCATTAACGTCGTGGTATTTCATAACAATGTATCGAACACATGCATTTCCAAACCAGTATTTATGCACCGTTTTCAAGCTGATTGCATTGTTATTATTTGTAATGTTATTGTTATTGTCGCTTAAAGCCCAGCCGACTGCGCAGAGCCATATCAGGGCTATAACCATCTCAAAAAGCACACCACACACAGTTGATGATTTAAAAAAAAAAAGTCTGAAAAAGAACATTAGATTAAGTACACATATCAATGCATTCGTGCACATAATCTAAGGGTATGCCTTTGGCGCTGACACTCCGTCCAATTTATCACCGGGGGATTAAAAAAAAGCCTTAATACAAATACAAATATAACTTATTACACAAGGCTACATAAACTGCACTGACACACATACACAAACGTAATAAAACTGACTCAATTTAACTCGCTGCAATTCAGTATCACTTTATAAATCCACACGGGAATTCATCTGTGCTGTGACAAGCTCGTAATAAATACAAACTTATAAGCCACACATCGATGCGGGTCCCAGTAGCTCTGTTGGTTTGACGTCCGAGTCACATGCTAACGGTTGTGGATTCGAATCCCGGGGTACGCTACATTAAAACTGGCCTTCTCACTGTCCCATCTTAAGATCATTGTTGTTCTGGTGGTGTCATTGTAGGATTAGATAGGTCCCCCTTCCCCCACTTCCCTGGGATGATGGTTTTCCCCGTCGGCCATATCACCTGAGGTGGGGTGTCGACGTAAAAACTGAACCAAATCAATAACACATCGATGAGGGATTACGACTATTAACAATAAAAAAAAGTTCACCCACACTATCCACAGAGCCACACAGACCATAAAACACCACTACTTCACGCACACACGCTTGCAGACAACCACAAAAAGTAACAAGAACGACCGATTCATAACGCATGACACATAAACCACTCAAAAACATAAACCCACAACACATCAGATATCGTTCCTATGATGAAGTTATCAAATAACGAAACGGAAAGAAAAGAGAGACATCTAATAACCCTTCGTTCCGTCCTTATGACCAGCGCTCTTGCACTTTCCAGACACCACAGGGGGGAGAGGAAAGGGAGGCGGCGATAGGTGAGAGGGCGCTGTCCAATGATAAGGGGAGGACATAAGGCAGGTGAGGAGGTAAGGGAAGCACCGTATGCTTATCGGCCCCAGCACCTGATGAGATGGTGAGAGGGTTGGTAGTGTAGACTTAGTGGTTGGTAGTTTGTACTTTGAGGCAATTACAACTTGGTCTTCAGGTACTGATCAACTCCACAGAGGTCAGACGACTATAGTATTTTGGTGCGGAGGGAGGGAGCTGCAACTGAATCGGAAAAATACAGAGAATCTAGGAAATGGGAGGGGGGGGGGGGGGGGGGAGAAGAAGAAAAACAAAAAAAAAAGAAAGAAGAACCCTGAATACAATACTCTTCAATCTCCCCACTTTCTCCCGATGATCACTGATAGACCTGGTGGAGCGCACTTGCTCAATGCTATGAATCCATCTTCAACACATGCAAATGAAATTTCACGTAGGAAAAAACAAAACAAAACAAAACAACCCACCAACCAAACAAAACAAAAACAACGACAGCATCAACAACAACAAAACTCTTTAAAAAAAAAAACGTATGAAGTATCTCGTGTGCTATGAATCCCTCTTGAAAAAAACGTAAAATTTCACATACGCTATGACTCCCTCTTAACAAAATGCACATGAAATTTCACATGTACTATGAACCTCCCTCTGAAAAAAAAACAAAAAAAAACCAAAAAAAAAACCTCAAATTTTATCCATGCTATAAATCCCTCTTGAAAAACACTCCCCAAATCCTCTCCACCTTCCACCTTCTGCTTCCCCCCCCCCTCCCCACCCACTCCATCAATGCTTTATTAATCATGTCCACCTTATATGTCTGCCAAAGCGATTGTAATAAGAGAGATTACGGATCCATCACTGTACGTGTCTAGATCTGAGATACTGCTTGCTTCTGGGCTGGGGGTACAGCAGTACGCGTTCCGACAGTCGATACCGCTGAGTCAGATCTCATAGTCCTTGGGACGTGCACCCCTTACCGTTTTCCGTGCCATAATGATACACATTATGATTGATTGTATTGAGAGTGATCACGGCTCCATCACTATAGATTGTCTAGACAAGAGATGATGCTTGCTTCTCGCGTGCGCTCTGACGGTCAATACTTTCGATGGCCGAGTCAGTTTTTGCGGCCGCCCACTTCGTTATTTCTTTTAACGTCTATTCACATATGTGCTTTTAGACGAAAAACAACAACAACAATAACAACAAACAAAAACAAACAAACAAAAAAAAACAACAAAAACCAACAAATAAATAATGAATAAATACATAAGATACGTTTAAGAGATGTCTATGAGGTGGAAGAATCTATAAAATCATAAAGGCATTGTACCATGTAAGGTAAAATCTAGCAATCTAACGAACAAGAGAAAAGCAATCAGAACATTAGAGCGATCAGGTTTGCTCAGGCGGCGCGCGCGCGCGCGGTGTTGTGTGTGTGTGTGTGTGTGTGTGTGTGTGTGTGTGTGTGTGTGTGTGTGTGTGTGTGTGTGTGTGTGTGTGTTCCCCACTCTGTTTTCTGTGTAACAAATGATAAATCTATGGTTGTGATGTCTACGGGTACGTCTACCCTTTCATCCACCTGTATTTGAAAGGGTTAAGGTACGGGCTGTTCCATAACCCTGAAGCTGAAGAGGAATAAGATGGCTGAAACTTGGTACAGGTTGTTCCTTAACTCTGACGTGAAGGGAAGTGAAGTGGCTGAAACTTTTACTTTCCTGTTCATCTCATTTTAACCCTTTGACTCCCGCACCCTGTCCACCAACTGCAAAAGCTGATGGATAGGGGAGGGAATCAAAAGATTAAGTTTATGCTTTGCTATCACGGTTGACAATGCAGGATGCAGGTGTACAGGATGCAGGAGTCAAGGGGTTAAAACAAATACAACACATGTTATGGTCATGTAACATTCTAAACCTAATGCCCCGATCTGCCGAGTGATTTTAAGTCTGCCATTTACATAATGTACGTTTTACTGTTTGATCTCGCATTAAGTCTACCTTATCTTTCCCTTTTCTACGCTATTTCGGATTAAACTACGTGCTTGCGGGTAGATAGTGCTAGAGTGTGTTCATGTCCAATTATTCTCTTCCAGTCAAAATGGCAATTCATAACATTGTGAACCCAGAATAATCCCTTCTCCCCCATACCCCCTTCAAATCTGTTCTTATTCACTTCAACCTTTGACTCCCGCACCCTGTCCACCAGTATCCACCACTGTCAACCATGCTAGCAAAGCAAAAACTTAACCCTTTGACTCCCTCAAACTTAACCCTTTGACTCCCTCACCTGCAAGAAGCTGGGATAGGGTGCAGAGTCAAAGGGTAAGTTTTTTTGCAGTGGAAGGGTGCGGAGTCAAAGGGTTAATTTTTTTTGCAGTTGGTGGATAGGGTGTGGGAGTCAAAGGGTTAATTTTTTTGCAGTTGGTGGATAGAGGTGCAGGAGTCAAAGGGTTAAAGAAAGAAAAGGGTATATCATTGGTAAAGCATGGTTACAACTACATCACAAACACAGACACTAAAGTCACCATAATCTAGACGTATACAAAATAAATCTAGAATATATTGACAGTTTTATTTTTGTTTTGGCTAGTTCATTTGTATGTTTTCCCTCCAGAGAATGAAATTCTATTAAAAACCGAATCTGCTAAAGCCTACTCCGCAGTAGTCCGAGGAGAGTTTTACGACACGTATCATTATCATGTTGAGACAAATTAATGTTGAGTAGCAGACAGAGAACAAACTGCTGAAACACGACGGCTCCACCCGAACAAAAACTAGTGTCACTAGGAGACAGACATCTGCAGTCCATCACAAAGCTGAACCATTCTCCAACAAAAAACATACCGTTGACAAGAAGGGGAAGGAGGGAGGAGGGAGACTGGTCAGGAAGAAGGCAGAAAAGCAGAAGACAGAAGCACGCCAACCATTCTCCCCACAGAGATACAATGTCAGAGATCCCCCTCCCCTTTACCCAGGGGGACGCCCCACAGCCCGTCTCGCCTTTCAACCGCACTCCGCCGTGACCAATCCCACCATCTGCTACAGTCCCTGGAGCCGTCTCAGACACATAAGAAAGACACCACTCTATGGTCTCAGGCGCGTGCCGACAGTATCTATATTCCTCATCTCCACGTCTGGGGATGATTGGGGAAATATTGAGTGTCGGGGGGGGGGGGGGGTATCATCCCCCTTCCCCACTCCAACACAAGTGTTCCGGCCATACTAAAGATCTTTTTTTCAGGCTCATTCCATCCAGAGAACAGCAAGTAGTCCTCATGAGGCTCCGCACTGGCCACAATGGGCTCGATATTCATATGAATCGCGAATTCGAACTGTATTGTAGCGATGCCACCTCTAGATCTATCAAGTGGATCAACGCAAAACATGGCTGGCTACATCTCCTCTGACCACCAAGCTCCGTGGCATCTGGCAAAAAGAATGGTGCTACAGACTTCTACCTTTTTGGGGTGCCCAGCCTGAACACAATGTCAATCTTCTCTCGATGCTTTATCTTCCCCAACCTACAACAGGGTCAGATAACGAATATTCCTTCTCTCGCTCCGCCCGCCCACTTTCTTTTCAAGACCTTGCGAGCGCATAGGGTTTTGCACAGGTTGATGGAGTCTGTCAGGTCATCATTGACAGATCTGGACAGATAGAACACGGGACTTTTTGAGCGCTATGAATCCTTCTTGAACACGCACACACTCATGGCCGTGTGGAATGGAAGCCGAATGTACGAAGTTATCTCGACCCAGACGCATACCCACGCAGTCGCGTTGACAGGCAGATGCTCTACGTGTACCCAATCATCATCCCCATACATTCACAGTAGTACAGAGCAGGACTACTCATCCACATAACATGTTGTGTACAGTAGTCCTGAACACCCTGCTCTCTATTGCTGCGAATCCTGGACTACCCATCAACAGCACGTCTAACAACCGGAACGGTTCCATTACTGATGTCTGAACAAGCTTTCCAATACCACGGGGCAAGCCCGAGTGTCCAACCTTCAAATTCTGAATAAGTGTGGCACGCCAAGTACAGAATGCCTGCTCATCAAATGCCAGCTTCATTGGACAGGACTCGCGGTCCATAAGGACACAACTACATCCCAAAGATGATCCTTTATGGAGAGCTGCAGTAAGGACACCAGACCCATGGAAGACCACTACAGCAATACAAGGGCACACTAGGTCAGTCTTATCATCTCTGGCATCAATTCCACCAAATGGGAAAGACATTGCCGGCGACAGCAGCGCATGCAAGGCACAATCACATCACAACATCGCAGAACAGCCGCTATTCAACAGACAAAGAAGCAGAAACCAAAGTCACAGAACTCCTTCCCATACAGTGCTTGGGGAAGACAGTGCTCCAGGATCCATCCGTCTTCCATCTTACATGATCACACCAGGTCATAAGGACCAAAATGCCTATTCATCCGTTAAACCAGGGCGAGAGCTGCTCATCATCATCACCATGACCTTGAAATAAACCGGTTTCATTCAAATTTGTACAAGACACTTCCTACACAGACTCAACAACCGATCACAAATCGATGAAAAATAGATCTCTAAACACCAGACAAAACAAAAACAAAACAACAACAACGAACAAAACAAAACACAAACAAACAAACGAACAAACAAACGTTCGGACACGTCGGCAAACCCATTAACTCATCATGCCTCAATTACTCACCTTCCATACGCTGGAACTATACGCAACATCAACACAACTATGTTATTAACATCCCGCCATAATTGTGTAGCTGGAAATGGATGCTAGAAAACGTGCAGACATCATTAGAGTCAGAGTGTTCTCAACGTTGACAACTACGCATCCATATACTGACAACGACAAATCAATCAATTAATTAAATCAAAAATCCTGACATTCCACTGTGGCCAACGAATGTGATCAAATTTGGCGAATAATCATTAAGCAAAATTTTTGGAGTTTAGGATGTACATGCATTCCAGAGGGATTAATCTCGTTTGGACAATTCGTTATGAGCTCCTCCTTATCTGTCATCCTTTCTGGCAGACCCCTTCAGCCTGCGAAAAATCCACTGCGCTGGAATGTCTTGGAATGGATGGAAAGTGGAATGGTGATGAGAAGGGAGAAGGAGAGGACAGGACGTATGAAACAAATAACATCGCCAGAATGATTGGAGCATTAAGACAGGCAGCAAACAGACCAGTTTTTATGTTGATGACTGAATATTAAGACAGGCAGCAAACAGACCAGTTTTTATGATGATGACTGAATATTAAGACAGGCAGCAAACAGACCAGTTTTTACGTTGATGACTGAGTATTAAGACAGGCAGCAAACAGACCAGTTTTTACGTTGATGACCGAGTATTAAGACAGGCAGCAAACTGACCAGTTTTTATGTTGATGACTGAGTATTAAGACAGGCAGCAAACAGACCAGTTTTTATGTTGATGACTGAATATTAAGACAGGCAGCAAACAGACCAGTTTTTATGTTGCGGACTGGAACTGAACGCGACACATCAAACATGAGTCAGCCAGCCAATGTAAATTTAACACAGCGTGGTTTAAAGCCAGTTAAACCCTTCGACTCCCGCACCCTGTACACCAGCATCTTGCACTGTCAACCATGCTAGCAAAACAAAAACTTAATCCTTTGACTTCGTCATCCTGTCTCCACCAACTTACTGCAGGAAGCTGGCAAACAGGGTCAGGGAATCAAAGGGTTAAGTTTTTGTAGTTGGTGGATAGGGTGCGGGAGCCAAAGGGTTACTCTGTTTTCCTTCAACTTCTAATCTGCCTCGTCTCCTATCAATTTTGTTTTTGTTTTTGTATTGTTGCTGTTGTTATTGATGTTTTCCTTTCGAATTTACGAATTTACTCGGAGGCGTGTATGCACACTGTTTTGCCCTTTCTGTACAGGCAGCACTTTGCCACACAGTCTGCATTCTCTGTCTAAGATGGGCGTGCATGCTGGGGGTGTTTTCATACACCGGCCATTGACATGACTTGGACCTCTCATGTGATATTTGACATTCTACATGTGTATACACAAGGAGGGTTTTTAGGCATTAACTGGTCAGCAGGAACGTGTAGATCTTAGAGATGGTCTCTTTACCCACCAGGCGGGAGGTACCCAAAAAAGTATCAAATCCCAGACCTTCCGAACGAAAGTCGGGCGTTTTACCCGCTTGACTACTGAGCCCATCAATCTGAGTCAGCCCACCCCTTTGAAAAGACAAGATGGTGGAGCAGGGCTCAAATGCAGGGTGGGGATGCCAGCCGGGGGGGGGGGGGGGGTAAAGACTGAAAACGTCTTGAGTTGTGACAGGCACAATGCTGTGTTGTGACTACAGACAAGAGCCGTGCCTGCTGTTGTTACTGGGTCTGCCAAAGAAACGAGACTGGGGGATAACAGGATGGGGGACAGGGTCAGAGCACAGTGTGGTGAAAGGGACACGCATGATTCGTGCGTGCATATGTACGTGTGTGTGTGTGTGTTTTGTGTGTGTGTGTGTGTGTGTGTGTGTGTGTGTGTGTGTGTGTGTATGTATGTATGTGTGTATGTGTGTATGTATGTATGTATGTGTGTATGTATGCATGTATGTATGTATGTATGTATGTATGTATGTATGTATGTATGTATGTATGTATGTATGTGTGTATGTATGTATTATGTATATATATGTATGTGTGTGTGAGCGTGTATGCGTGTGCTCGCACTTTTGTGTGTGTATGTGTGTTTATATGTATGCGAGTGCGCGCACGAGTGTGTATTTGTGTGTGTGTGTGTGGGGGGGGGGGGGGGTGCGTGTTGGTAGTGGGTGATGCGAAACATACGCTTGTATTCCGACTCTTTTTATGGTCATAAAAAACATCAAAAGAATTATGGATACCACAGAAAGGTGCGCGTTGTGTGTGTGGCGTGTGGTGTGTGTTTGTGTGTGTTGTGTGTTTGTGGTGGTGGTTTGTGTGTGTGTGTGTGTGGGGTGTGTGTGCGTGTTGTGTGGGTGTGATAGTGTGTTGTGTATGTGTTGTGAAGATGTTGTGGGTGAGTGTGGCGTTGTGGGTGTGTGGTGTGGGTGTGCGTGATGCGTATGTACGTGTGTGTGGTGTGGTGCGGCGGCGGCGTTGCCTGCTTGATATGATGGCGTAGGGTAAGACACGTGATTGGGTTTCCGGGCGTCAGTTTCACCTGGCGACATCAGCGTCCGATTATACGGGGGGAGGGGGGTGGGAAACTGGAGATGTGTCAGCGTTCGAACCATTCAAGCCGTCTATACGATAAATCACATGGCCAGACAGGGTTGGGAAGAAAGAGAGAAAGAAGGAGAAGGGAGAAAGGAGAGACAGAGAGAAGGAAAGACAGAGAGAAAAGGAAGAGCAAAGAGAAGAGGAAGAAGGAAAGAGAAAAGGAAGAGACAGAGAGAAAGAGAGACAAGAGAGAAGAGCAAGAGAAAAGGAAGAGACAGAGAAAAGGAAGAGACAAAGAGAAAGGAAGGACAAGAGAAAAGGAAGAGACAAAGAGAAAGGAGAGACAAGAAAAGGAAGAGACAAAGGAAGAGACAAAGAGAAAAGGAAGAGACAAGAGAAAAGGAAGAGACAGAGAGAAAGGAAAGGAAGAGACAAAGAGAAAAGGAAGAGACAGAAGAGGAAAAGGAAGAGAGACAGAGAGAAAAGGAAGAGACAAAGAGAAAAGGAAGAGACAGAGAGAAAAGGAAGAGCAAGAGAAAGGAAGAGACAGAGAAAGGAAGAGACAGAGAGAAAGGAAGAGAAGAGAGAAAGAAGAGACAAAGAGAAAAGGAAGAGACAGAGAGAAGGAAGAGACAGAGATAAGGAAGAGACAAAGAGAAAAGGAAGAGACAAAGAGAAAAGGAAGAGACAGAGAGAAAAGGAAGAGACAGAGAGAAAAGGAAGAGAAAGAGAGAAAAGGAAGAGACAAAGAGAAAAGGAAGAGACAGAGAGAAAAGGAAGAGACAGAGAGAAAAGGAAGAGACAAAGAGAAAAGGAAGAGACAGAGAGAAGGAAGAGACAGAGAGACAAGGAAGAGAAAGAGAGAAAAGGAAGAGACAAAGAGAAAAGGAAGAGGCAGAGAGAAGGAAGAGACAGAGACAGACAAGGAAGAGAAAGAGGAGCGAGGGAGGGAGGGGGAGGAGAGAGAGCAGATAGGAAAAGAGAGTAGAGAGGGAGACAG
>CM060312.1:72663236-72668236 GCA_030674185.1 Monoplex corrugatus | reverse complement strand
AAAGAGAACACACTGTTTAGGCTTTCTATCTCAAAGACCAATGCACACACATCCACAAGGCAATACAGAAGCTCAAGATCCTACAACGTTTCCAGCTATCAACTGATCCAGCTTCCAACAACAGTAACAGCCCAGTCTTTTTACAGACTCCCACCCCATCCTCACCAAACCACACACAATGTTTTCCCTTTCTACAACGTTTTGTTCTTCATTTGCTGTCATTTTATTGCCAAGCCGACTGCACAGGGCCATATCAGGGCTATAAGTATCTCAGAACACCTAGCTGATCCTGAAAAAAAAAAAAAAAAAAAAAAAAGAAAGAAAGAAAGAAAGAAAAACACGTGGAAAGAAAATTAGTACATTCATCAATGCATTCGTGCAAAAAAAAAAAAAAAAAAAAATCTAAGGAATTACCCCCGGCGTTGTCCATTTTGCCTAGCTTATCACCAAGAGGTTTAAGAAAATAAACCTGAATACACATGTATTTATAGAGGTAAGTACACTAAAACATGATATATTAGACTGGCTTGAACTGCCTAAAACTGCTTCTACGCATCAATTCATACTTCTTAAAGAGTAAAAAAAACAACAAACAAACAAAAAGTAGTAAATACATGTATCCAATTATAAATCCTTTAATAGAAATCATGGAAGGTTTTATACAACACATACAGGTAAATGGATCAGCAAGGCAAAGAAATCACAGAAAGAGATAAAAGAAAGCAAAGGAACTAGGCAGAAACAGAGTAACAGAAAAGATGAAATTTTAAGCACATAATTCCTGAAAGTGTTGATACTTTTTATTCTGAAACAGCTCCCTGCATTCCCATGGCGGATGCAACAAACTTGAGGGAACAGACGTGAAAGCTTAACCTTTGACTCCCAACCCTATCCACCGGCATCCTGCATTGTCAACCATGCCAGCAAAGCAAAAACTTAACCCTTTGACTCCCTCACCCTATCCACAAGCTTACTGCAGGAAACAAACTTAACCCTCCGACTCCCTCATCCTATCCACCAGCTTCCGGGTGAAGGAGTCAAAGGGTGAAATTTTTTGCAGTTGGTGGAAAGGTTCGGGAGTCAAAGGGTTAATAAGTCTGTCGTGTATCCCTTCGTCTTTATATAGATCTATTTCTCTAGACTCCACGTCATCGTCAGTGGTTGTAAAAACATCTACTAATACCAAAGAGAACAGTACCTAAGGGCTAGCGTCTTTGCTAGTACTACTAGTGAAAGGGCCTCCGGCATCCCCAAAGGGATTATCTTCTTTTTCTTCTTTTTATCCTCTTCCTCGAAGATCCAGAATAAAAAGTACAGAGCTGTGGATTCCAGACCCCCCCCCCCCCCCCTTTCCCTCTACCACGACTTTGTTTCCTTGCGTTTCTTCGTATCTGGTGTCCTAAAACAATAACAGCGAGATGGTTTTCGCTGACCTTTGTTCCTTCGTCACTTCTCCGGATTTTTCCCTCCTTCTTCAGCGTCGTCTTCGTTCGCTTTGAAGACACCCCCTCCCCAATCCCCCCACCCTATCCCACCCATAAAGGCCACCCCCTCCCCCACATCATATGCTCACCCCCTCTTCCATCTTACTCTCCCACATCTTTTGCAACTGTCTGCCTTCGATTCTTCTTCGTCGTTCACACTTCCAGATGTCCAGCGTTCGACTGAAGCTGTGACTGACGCCTTGGGGCCCTTTGTCTGCGATGCCAGACTCACGTGGCGTGCATTGCGCGAGGCGGCAAGCACGTGCACATACTTGTGGACAGACATGCCAGCGGGACGCCATCCTCTCCCCTCCCCCCCTCCCGTCCTCCCCCCCCCCCCCTCCTGTTTCAACCTGTCTAAACTGTCAGGGGATGTTTGGAAACGCTGCTGCAACACTGTGACAAATGGCCGTTGGGAATCGGGGGGGGGGGGGGGGAACGCAATCCCTCACAAGAGTTGGGGGTTGAGAAGTACGGAGAATTCAGGCAGGCTCCCCCAGTTAGACTAGAAAGACTCCGGAACACGTGGCACCGAACGATAGAATGAAAACTCGAAGCTCTGAACTCAGAACCTGGAATACCATACTGTGAGGCTGATTCAGAACAAAAGGCGATGTGGTGCATCTTCGCTGCTACCCTGTTTGGTAGGAAA
Source organism: Monoplex corrugatus (assembly GCA_030674185.1). Classification (NCBI taxonomy): domain Eukaryota; kingdom Metazoa; phylum Mollusca; class Gastropoda; order Littorinimorpha; family Ranellidae; genus Monoplex; species Monoplex corrugatus. Next base: position 72,666,100 of record CM060312.1, on the reverse strand, counting down.
TGTCCTCATAAGCTGGATCAGAACAGACACTGTTGAACTTCACCAAAGTGACCCAGCTGCAGTGTAGCCTCTTCTGATGGGTGGCCCCATGGCAGCTTAATATCTATGGCTCACACGGGCTTCCTGCCACTGAGACTGTGATTGAACTTTGGGTCTGTGGTGTGCAGAAGAGGCAAAATGAGCGGATCAATCCAACTGAAGCGGCACAGGAAATGTTGCGTCACAAAATAAATAAATAAACTAACAAATTAAATATTTGATTCAAAAATGCAGCAGTGTAGTACTTTACAGTGGACTAACGCAACACAGTTTTACAAATCGATTAACTTTTTTTTTGTTTTGGAAGCAAAACTTTAAACTTTTATGCGCAACTTTCAGGTCAACGTGATGTGATGATCCGTTTTACTTCTTTCGGCAGTGAGGCTACGTTTGGTTTGTATCTATTCATTTATCGCTTTATTCATTTATTTCTCTATTTGTTTATTTATTTAAATATAAGACAACACAAACTGAACAGAAAGCCTCAGCTTTGCAATGACTCTGTTACTATTTTCAACACTGAGGCTCTGCATTCAGTTTTTAAAGGGACATGACTGATTGCAAAGGTCATAACTGCGCTGAAAGCACAGGAAAAGGGAGATTAGCGTGTCTTGTCCCGCTGATTGCTTACATCTCCACACGCTCACAAAGCACCGATAGATTATTTCATGACAGTGTCTTAATGGTGGGGGTGACCTTGCAGAACGAGGAAGACCTCCGACAACCGTCTGATATACGGCTGCAGGAAACCGTCCTTCGGTATGGAGTTTGTTCAAGTGGCATTCATCCCATTCGGACGATTCCACATATATATTCCCCACAAACCTGACAGCAATTACTAAACGATTCCCTGAGCCTGCGCCAAAACCCTATGCGTTGGAACGGTCTTGAAACTGGGGTGAGGGGATGAGGGAGAGACAAAACCTATAGAACTCTAAGCAGGCACCACCACACTGACGGAAGCATTGATTATGCAGTGCATGGACACCTCTCTTTGCTTGGCGAAATGGCTACCGTCTGGCATCGGGAGCTGGAAGGTGACTGTCTGGTCAGTGGTGAGGCATTGTTGCTCTGGGTCCCATCCAGTACCCTCGATGTTTCTTGTGAACTTTAACGATGGGCATCAAACAGACCAGTTTTTAATGTTTCAAGCTGAGACTGAACTCGAGATATCATATCTTGAGTAGTCCACGGTTCTATCTAAAGAACCAACCAATCTGCGTTATAATAAATAAATAAATAAAAAAAAAAAAAAAAAAAACTACTCCACATGGGGGTCGAACCAACGACCCCCCGAGCTATCAGCATCTATCTGAAATAGATTAATGTTAACGTGTCGATGCAGAGAAACAAAACCACTTTATTATCCTCGGCAGGTAGACCCTAATGGTATGCAACTCCATCACAGACTGGGCGCTGCAAACGCTGTATATCTTCAGTGTAAGGACTCTACCTAACCAACATCGTCACAACAACCAGTAAGTTCCCAGTTTGCTCTGGAGGGATTCATCAAACTACAAGTCCACCCGAACCTGCCAATAATCATCTAGCCGGCTCCTTGAGCCTGCACGAAAACCCTATGCTGCATGGGCCTTGAAATGGGAACTGGAGAGGGGTTGGTGGTGGTGGTGATGGGATTAACCTCGGAAACATGAACCCTTTGGCTCCCGAACCCTATTCACCAACTGCAAAAACTTTACACTTTGACACTCCCACTCTATCCACCAGCATCCTGCAGGAAGCTGGTGGATGGGATGAGGAGTCAAAGAGTTAAGCTTTTGCTTTGCTAACATGGTTGACAATGCAGGATGCTGATGGAGAGGGTGCAGGAGTCAAAGGGTTAACCTGACACTACCAAACAACATTAAGCTGTTAAAACCAGACTGGAGCGTTATTAACCCTTTCACTCCCGCACCCTATCTGCTAACTGCAAAAACTTAACCCTTTGACTCCCACACTCTATCCACCAGCTTCCTGCGGGAAGCTGGTGGATAGAGTGAGGGAGTCAAAGGGTTAAGTTTTTGCTTTGCTAGCATGGTTGGCAATGCAGGGTACTGGTGGACAGGGTACGGGAGTCTAAGGGTTCAAATCAAAGATACACAGCGAACAGGCCAGTTTCCAATTTACAGGATGGAAATGCTGGAGTCATCAGATCTCGAGTTCACGTCTCTGTCACCAGCCTGTGCGTGTGTGTGGCCTTTGCCGAGTCAGCTGACGTGTGAGACTGACAGATATACAGGCCTACCTAGAGCTATGTGGACGCACTGTCAGCTGACAGCAACCAGCATTATGCTGACAGTGATCCGCTCGTCTCTTTAGGGCTCTATCTGGACACGTCTGCCTTATCTGGCCAACATGGCCAAATGCAGCGTTTCGTCATCTAAAAAAAAAGAGTATAACCAACTGTCAGACAGGGATCGGCGAACAGTTTACAGAGAATCATAAACGCTGAAAAACGCACACATTAGAAAACAGTTACAATGGATACATTACGATGCAAGAATGACGTCAATATAAAGACAATGATAAAACTATTTTCTAACGGCATGAGTCATAGGTTAAAAGCGCTTTCCCAAACTCGCTGTTGCTAACTAGAGAGAGACAGAGACAGAGAGAGACAGAGACAGAGAGAGGACAGAGACAGAGAGAGAGAGAGAGGAGAGAGAGAGAGAGAGAGAGAGAGAGAGAGACAGAGAGAGAGACAGAGAGAGACAGACAGACAGAGAGAGAGGAAGAGAGAGTGAGTGAGTGAGAGAGAGAGAGAGAGACAGAGACAGAGACAGAGACGCACACACCGTGATAGTGAGCATTCTTGCACTGAAATT
>CM060312.1:72620736-72658236 GCA_030674185.1 Monoplex corrugatus | reverse complement strand
GGCGATTTTCACCCAGCACTACCTCAGTGGGTATATGATGGCGATTTTCACCCAGCACTACCTCACTGGGTATATGATGGCGATTTTACCCACCTCTGCCTTAGTGTGTAAATGATGGCCATTTCTACTCTACCTTAGTGGGTAGAGGATGGCGAGTTTTACCCACCTATACCTTAGTAGGTAAAGGACGGTGATTTTTACCCACCTTTGCCTAAGTGGATAAATGATGGCAATTTCTACTCTACCTTAGTGGGTAAAGGATGACGACTTTTACCTACCTATACCTTAGTGGGTAAAGGATGGCGATTTTTACCTACCTCTGCCTTACAGGGTAAAGGATGGCGATTTTAACCCACTTCTGCCTTACAGGGTAAAGGATGGCGATTTTACCCACCTCTGCCTTACTGGTTAAAGGATGGTGATTTTTACCCACCTCTGCTTTACTGGGTAAAGGATGGCGATTATTACCCACCTCTTCCTTACAGGGCAAAGGATGGCGATTTCTACCCACCTCTACCTTACAGGGCAAAAGATGGCGATTTTACCCACCTCTGCCTTACGGGGTAAAGGATGGCGATTTTTACCCACCTCTACCTTAATGGGTAAAAGATCCCGATTTTTACCCATCTCTACCTTAGTGAGTAAAGGGTGGCGATTTTTACCCACCTCTACCTTAATGGGTAAAGTATATAACGATTTTTACCCACCTCTTCCTTACTGGGTAACAGATGGCGATTTTTACGCACCTCTACCTTACTGGGTAAAGGATGGCGATTTTTACCCACCTCTGCCCTACTGGGTAAGGAATGGCGATTTTTACCCACCTCTGCCTTACTGGGTAAAGAATAGCGATTTCCCACTGTATCTTATTAAAGAATGGCGATTTCCCACTGTATCTTATTAAAGGATGGCGATTTCCCACTGTATCTTATTAAAGGATGGCGATTTCCCACTGTATCTTATTGAAGGATGGCGGTTTCCCACTAGCACTGTGCTTTATTTAAGGATGGCGATTTCCCACAGTATCTTATCAAAGGATGGCGATTTCCCACTGTATCTTATTAAAGGATGGCGATTTCCTACTGTATCTATCAAAGGATGGCGATTTCCCACTGTATCTTATTAAAGGATGGCGATTTCCCACTGTATTTTATTAAAGGATGGCGATTTTTACCCACCTCTGCCTTAATTGGGTAAAGGATAGCGATTTGTCCCGTCCCCCAAGTCAACAATATGCGTAGACCTGCCAGTGCCTAATCCATCTTCGTGCGTATCATATACACATGTAGGTTATCAAATATGCAAGCTAGTCATGTTAGAGGCTGGCTTATGGAGACACTGTAACACCCAGCATGCACGCCCACCAAAGATGCAGTCTCTGTGCAACAACATAGTGGAGTTCACTCAAAAGTCTGACCATACAGCACTGTGTAAGAACGGTTCATAGTAACATTATTCATAACATTTTCTTATGACAACTGCACTCATCGACACACGGGACACAGTGACTAATCAATCTCTGATTTGACAAAATGAAGGGGGGAAAAACAACACATAAATAAGCACACACACATGCACGCACGCACGCGCGAGCGCGTACACACACACACACGAATATCGCAAGGGACAAATTTACCAAGCTGCATCAACCTTGCCCCCGCACCCCCCCCCCATCCCCCTCTCTCTCTCTCACATACACACACGCTCGCAACACATGCACTCTCTCTCGCTCTCTCTCTCTCTCTCTCCCCGTCTCTGTCTCTCTCTTTCTCTTTGGGAAAGTGTATATGAGAACGAACGTGCGTGCATGCGTGTGTATGTGCGTGCATGCGTACTAGCGTGCATGCGTGCACAGACATGTGTATACGAGAACACCGCCCGCCCGTGTAGACGTTTAGGTCTGATTAAAACACCTTATTAATCCCAAGAGAACACCTTTTTGAGTTCACTTGATGCTAGGTGGCCACGTTAAGAGCCGTGTCCTGGGCAGACACACGTACACACACGTTCCTCCTCTATGCACTCTCATGATTCACTGGTTGGAAGTCGCCTCCTTTCAGTGGATCGGACGCGCTGCCAAAATCTGACAGCTATCTATACAATTAACCGAATTAACACTGCTCTCTCTCTCTCTCTCTCATTTATAAATGATTACCAGTAGTATGAACACACACACACACACACACACACACACACACACACACACACACACACATACACTCACTCTCTCATTCATAATGGATTACCGGTAGTATAAATCTATCTCTCTCTCTCTCTCTCTCTCTCTCTCTCTCTCTCTCTCTCACACACACACACACAAATGATTACCTGTAATATAATCTCTCTCTCTCTCTCTCAATCATAAAATGATTACCGGCATACGATCTCCCTCTCCCCTGTCTCCCCTCTTATTACCGGTAGCGTAATCTCTCTCTCCCCCTCCCTCCCTCTCTCTCTCTCTGCCTCCCCCCCTCTCTCTCATCCAAAAAATGACTACCGGCATAATTCTCCCCCCCCCCCTTTCTTTTTTTTAATCAATTAATCAAACACTGATCAGAAATAGATGACAAAACCCTCCACGCGAACATTTTACACAGATACCGAGTTACATCCATTCAAACTTTACGCTAGTGGGTGGGGGTGACAGCTCCCGTCTCTAAACTGCCAGTGGTAAACATTTTTGCAGAAAACTGTAGAAGAGACACATATACGCACGCTCGCACATACACACGCCGGCACGCCCATACGTACCTACCCACGCCACACGAATGCTCAAAATACATTGACAGCAGAGAGAGACCGTCTAACATGCAACAGACGAGACAGGAATATATCAATAATTAAAAAACAACAACAACATGAAAACAAAACAAACAAAATGTCAAACCATTCTAATAATCCGCCTTTTTTATTACACGTGTGTGTGTGTGTGTGTGTGTGTGTGTGTGTGTGTGTGTGTGTGTGTGTGTGTGTGTGTGTGTGTGTGTGTGTGTGTGTGTTGTGTGTGTGTGTGTGTGTGTGTTTTAAAGAAAATCGAACTTTTGTGCTTTTTAAAGCCATTTTGACCTTGAAGAAGATTCCATGAAATAAAACTCGATATGAATTAGACAACAATAGCAAACTGTTACAAAACTGAATTCACATATTTCAAACACTGTCATGAATTCCCGAGAAAGTGCTGTTCACATACCTTCCTAAGGAAGTGCCCACTTTAGGCACTTTATTTAGTCCGTGTGACCCTGGAAACTGTCCTCTAAAATTAACCCTTTCATTCCCACAACCTACTCGCCAGCTGCAAAAAAAATCTTTGCAGGAAGCTGGTGGATAGAATGAGGGAGTGAAATGCTTAAGTTTTTGCCTTGCTTTCATGGCTGTCAATGCTGGATGCTGGTGGATAAGGTGATGGAGTCAGAGGGTTAAGCGTTCATGATCCCTCAATGGGCTACACCTCTGACCCAAACCTGGTAATGATCCGACCAAAAACATCTGAGAAAATCTGGCTAGTCTCTCTCTCTCTCTCTCTCTCACACACACACACACACCCCTACACGCACGTATGCGCTCCACACACACACACACACACACACACACACACACACACACACACACACACACACACACACACACACAACACACACATTCCTCAAAACATTATATTTTCAAGAGTGTGGTTAAAAGATGAAACAATGCGAAAAAAACAAACAAGTTGTGCCGCCAGTTCTGACTGCTAGTGTGGTGCAAAACAAACAAACAAACAAATACATACACAATTATGATGATGATGATTTTGATGATTAATAATAAATAACTGGTATAGCGCTATTCTCCAAATTCATTCGGAGTCGGACACACTCTGCATTACACAAATTTACAAGGCACCAAGTGGAACACATACAGAAGCACTATGTACTAATAAACTAGTTTATTACACACACACACACACACACATAAGCGTAGGGACATTAATCCATACATGTGCAGACACACGTAGAGCACAAACAACGTCTAACCATGCACACACATAAATCTGTGGTCTTAATTTCATATCTATCTATCTATCTATCTATCTATCTATCTATCTATCTATCTATCTATCTGTCTGTCTGTCTGTCTGTCTGTCTGTCTGTCTATCTATCTATCTATCTATCTTCTATCTACCTAACTACCTATCTATATACATACACATAACCAATGTTTAATGTGTTTCCCCCTATGCCCCCCCCCCTCCCCAAATATGTCTTGTAACCTTTACAACCTTTACACTTTTTCATGCTGTTCACTTTAGAATCCAACACCTACAAAGCTGTACTTTAAAAGAAAGTAATGACACTGACAGCAAAGCCCCCTTCCGGGAGCTCTTTTCAGTATAGTATTCCCGCTCTCTGGAAAATCTGTGCTAGAAATTTCTTCCATTAATTACCCCGTTTCTTTCTGTTTATTTGTTGTTGTTTTTTTCGCCCCGCCTTGTCTTCCTGTCCTCTTTTCCTTGCCATTTGTTTGTCCCCTCTTCCTATTTGTCTACCTTACCGGTCCATTCACCCCTATTTATTCAAGACACCTTTGCCCATTTTCCCTCCTCCCCACACAAGTCGAGGGTGTGCTGCAACAATATTTTGCCTGTCATGTGTGGGCCAGAACAACGTGCATACACCCGCCCAAGCTAAACTAAACATGCATCAGATGGACACACTGACCGTGTGAGACATGCCCAAGTTGCGACACACAAGAAAAAGGCAGGTCATTGATGATTATGTGATAAACATTCAAAAGTTTGCCGCACTCTGTTTGATGAACGTAACCCTCTGTCTGTCTGTTGTCTCTCTGTCTGTCTGTCTGTCTGTCTGTCCGTCTCTCTCTCTCTCGGCAAGTTTGAAAAATGGCTTCTTCAAATCAGTAACTTTTACGTTTGGAAAATATACATCATTCTCTCTCTCTCTCTCTCTTTTCTTTCTTTTTTTCCCCACCAAGCAGATATGTACGTAGTCGTCTCCCTAACTGAGAATATCATCCTTCCCATGGTAAAATTGTCTTTCACGCTTTTGAACTCAGAAACAATCAACAACAGGTTTGTTGTCTTTAATGTTTGTTATGAACGATAACTTTGCATTCAGACAAATCGGCAGAAACACTATACTATTCTATATTCAAGAGGAATGAAGTCTGTACAAACACTAAAACATATTTCGTGTTCGTTCGTTCGTTATTTCTTTTAACGTCTATTCACAAATGTGCTTTTAGACGAATATTGCGTGTTGCTGCTTGTGTGTGTGTGTGTGTGTGTGTGTGTGTGTGTGTGTGTGTGTGTGTGTGTGTGTGTGTGTGGTGTGTGTGTGGTGTGTGGTGTGTGTGTGTGTGTGTGTGTGTGTGTGTGCGTATGTTTGTGTGTTGGAGTGTATGTGTGCGTATCTATCTGCACGTGTGTGTGTGTGTGTGTGTGTGTGTGTGTGTGTGTGTGTGTGTGTGTGTGTGTGTGTTGTGTGTGTGTGTGTGTGTGTGGTGTGTGTGTGTTGTGTGTGTGCGTGCGTGCGTGTGTGTGTGTGTGTGTGGTGAGTGTGTGCGTATGTGTATGTGTGTGTTGGAGTGTGTGTGCGCGTATCTGTACTGTGTGTGTGTGTGTGCGCGCGCGCGCGCGTGCGTGCGTGCGTAGGTAATGCGCGTGCATGCGCCCTTTGATATCTATAGGTAAACTACATGCTTGTTTAGTTGCGTTAGAAGACATCGGATTTATCAGCTAAATCACCAGCATGATTATTGTTTGGCTTTAGGTTGAAGGATGACCAATCATGTCATGGTTAATGTGTCAGTAACTGTTATGTTCAATAGTACTGCTGTTTGTTTTAAAATCAACCCCTTGTCTTACCTGGGCTAAATGCCTTAAAAGACATTAAATCATCAAATCGTCATCTCCTCTCTCTCTCTCTCTCTCTCTCTCTCTCTCTCTCTCTCTCTCTCTCTCTCTCTCTCTCTCTCTCTCTCTCTCAGTTTCCCCTTTCCTGTGCTTCCAGCTGTGTGTTGGCCTGTGGCCTCATAATTAAACTTTTGTCACTGTCTTCCTCGTACGGGCGTATGTGCTGTTTGTGACAGAGTGAGCGTGTGTATTTATGTACGCATGTATGTACGAATAGTGTAGGAGAAAGGAAGAGAAAATAAAAACAAACCAGAGATAAAGACCAGACACACAGACAAAAACAACAAGAAATAAATAAAACACATACACTTGACAGAAAGAGAAGACAAACAGAAAACTTTTAAAAGAGTGCGTGCGACTGAAAGATGGACAGAGAAAAAGAAAATTAAATAAAGCAAAACCACACAAACAGAAATGATCCATCAATCTTGACACCAAGAGAGAGAAAACCAATTCCGTCAGTGACCTACCCAGTGATACAGATGTACATGATGACCAGGGAACAGGAACCTCTCCACACACAATTCCAGTCACTCAGTGCAGCGTACTTCAATGTTAGTCAGCTGGCCCCAATCCAAGGAACTACCATGTGCCGTTGAAGTACACACACACACACCACCTCCACCACCACCATACACACACAAGGAATCACAAGCACAGATTTTCTGTGGACACGAAACAGCGCATGACACAACCACCACTAGGACCGTGTCTCCACCACCTCCACTCTTGTGGGCTCTCCCTGTTGTGGTCTTCCCTTACAGGGACACGGAGCTCTCCTTATCTCTGTGGCCCTCAATGAACCGCTCGCCGCCCCTCTCTCTCTCTCTCAACGCGACAACGAGTCTTGTGTCCGCGCCACTCGCCGATGCGTCTCCTCGCAGTCCCATCACATTACCACACCTGCATCGTCTTGTCTTAGCTGCGCGGCCTTCTGCGACGTTCGCAGTATGGAAACCCTAGGTTATACTACAACTAAAACGTCATAAAACGAGGCTAAGAAAAACGTGACCCGCGATACCCACAAAACGTTAAATTTTCTGTTGACTATTGGAATACCCAGAATCAGAGGGCTAAGTTATGAAATACCCTGGTAACGAACAAACCGTTTCCTAAGTTGACCCGACCCTACTGAACGCTGCCGCTGAGAAACACGTTGTGATTCACACTACAGTCACTGTCACACACTTTCGTCTTTACACGCTCTGGTGCACCATTACTTGCTACATTTCATCCCAAAAGTAGCTTTTTTCCTTTCCTTTTTTTTTTTTTTTTAAGATGGTGGGAGTCTTTTCTTTCGCCCGTTTTATTGCATGCTCCACTACTCTACTTAGTACACTTGCCAAGAAGTACACCTCCGTCTTCTTTTACTTTGGCCTGCAAATGAACACTGTAACAAGAAAGACGTTTAATAATACAGAAGCGGTGTACATTCGGTATTAATGTCCGCTTGCTTTTGTGCGATACTACCATCATCATTTTTCTATCTGTCCGATGTGCATGCACACAACACAGCCCTGAATTATATTCCCAACTGGTCAGGTTGAAATCGTCGGCGATTGTTGTCTGCTAGAATCTATAAGTCAAGGTTGTCATTTTGTCTTTCACGTCTGTGCATCTAGCACAATACAGAGGTTTTGTTTTGTTATGTTTTGTTGGTTTGTCAAATGGTTTGTTTTTCCTTTTCTGTCTGGAATGCACGGTTCAGCAGCGCTACCTGAAAGGTGCCAAGTCGTCAATTTTCAGTTCAGTGCTTCATATTTCAAAACTTCAAAACATTTCATTATCAAGCATTAGGTCCTACCGAATCTCTTACAGCTGGTCCTCGCTACTCTACACATATAAGCGTATAAAAAACGCATATATTGTCAATGAAATTATAAAAACAATTCATAATAATGTATTGACTAATTACTACTTATGTCATCCTATCCCACTTTCATTTTTACGTGGGGTGGTTTGGTTCTTTTGACGAGGCCAAGAACTCACGATCAGATATCTCCAGTTCGATCTCAGCCCACACCATTAAACACTCGACTGTTTCTGATCATCTTAATATTTCCATCGTTCAGATGGTGTCAGCTTCGTGTGTCATAGGTCTCTTTTGCCCCCTCCCCATTTTAAGAACTTGCCAGCGCATATGGTTTTGCGCAGGCTCGGGTAATCTGCCAGATACCTGACTACCAGCAGATTTTGGTGGAGCGCATACAGAAATGTACGAATGAGATGAATACCTCTTGAACAAACTCCAAACAAACTGGAAACTTCCTCTATATGAATGCGATGTATCCTTGCTGAACAAATTCCAAACAAACTGGAAACTTCTATATACGAATGCGATGTATCCTTACTGAACAAACTGCAAACAAACTGGAAACTTCTTACATACGAATGCGATGTATCCTTATTGAACAAACTGCAAACAAACTGGAAACTTCCTCTATATGAATGCGACGTATCCTTACTGAACAAATTCCATACAAACTGGAAACTTCTATATGCGAATGCGATGTATCCTTACTAAACAAACTCCAAACAAACTGGGAATTTCCTACATACCAATGCGATGTATCCTTACTGAACAAACTCCAAACAAACTAAGAACTTTCTGCATACGAATGCGATGTATCCTTGTTGAACAAATTCCAAACTGGAAACTTCCAACATACGAATGCAATGTATCCTTCCTTATTGAACAAACTGCAAACAAACTGGAAATTTCCTATATACGAATGCATTGTATCCTTATTGAACAAATTCCAAACTGGAAAATTCTATATACGAATGCGATGTATCCTTATCGAACAAACTACAAACATACTGAAACTTCTTCTAAACGAATGCGATGTATCCTTATTGAACAAACTCCAAACAAACTGGAAACTTCCTACCCCAGTCAACCTGTACGCACTTGCAGGCAGCCTGTGAGAGACATAAACACGAAAATAGCAGCAACGCAATCAGAATCCACGCAAACTTCTTGACAAGGTCATCGATCTTCCAGGAGCTCAGTTGGCAATCAGCGGCGAAGAAAAAACCTGGCTAATTGCAACACGCGAACCGTTGAAATATCGGTACCGCGTTGTAAGTCAATACTCTCTCAACATAGCGCCTTAATCATACTGAAAATAGACGGATTATGAGGAGCGGACATGATCAATATTATTAATAACGTCTCAACATAACGCTCTGCAAGCGTTAACATACTCAGACTAATTACAGGAAGCAAATTGGTTGGATATCAATGACTGAATGTTCTGCTGAACTGAGGTCATTATCGACGTGAAGTTCTCATCGGTGCGATTCAAGTTTAAGCTCAAGTTCATCTCGCTTTTAGCCAGCCGACCACTAGAGCTATATCAGGGCTAACATTACGTTAAAAACAACTCCAAGTTGAACTTAAAAGACAACAGTTAAAAAGCAAGCTCACGATTACCCTTTCAAGTCTAAATGATCATATAAGGTGAAGTCTATTGATCTTTTGTAAAAATTTGAACATTTGCATCTAGGGTAACAGCTAATTAGTACGATGAAAAAGCGGCAAACTGCAACAAATACAACGCTATTAAGTCCATACTGCTATCTATGTTATGCGATAATGTACTGAAAACAGACCAACTGTAGGAGGCAAGTATGTTACAATATTATAATGATCGAACGATCCGACTAACTCATGATTGAATATCAATGACTGCATGTTCTGAACTTGATTGTTATCAAAATGGCGGGGAAGTCTTCTACTATCGACGAGAAGTTCTAATCGGTACGATTCAAGTTGAAGCTCGTGTTTACATCGCTTTTAGCCAGCTGACCACTAGAGCTATACCAGGGTAAACACACACGTCAACACCACGTCAAAAACTGGGGGAAACGCCTGAGGTCAGTATCGACGCCGAATTCTAATCAATCTGGGGGGGGGAAGTAATCTGCAACATGCCAACTGAACTACCAATGACAGTATCTCTGCCTCTGATCAGCGTCACTGGAATGTTGGCTGCCCACACTGCCTTGGATATCTCGTTCCGCCGTTCGTCGTGGTCTTGGATGTTGACCATTTCTGGCAGGGCAGTACACAACACTTTAACCTAGTCAATAACGTCCCGACACTAAGTGCTGACGTACTCAAAATATACTAATCACAGGAAGCAGGTAGCTCAATATTTACACGGTCACAAAACCATCCGAGTGTTGGCAGAGTTAATTAACACACTCCCACAATAGACTTAAATATGAAGGAGTTTTTTTCAATATCAATGATCCTCCACTTTGCTGAAGCGACATATTAAAAACAGACTACGTGAAAAACCAGAAACGAACACAGAATCAGAATGTGTATTTAATATAACAAAACAAGACAGGCGCAAATTTTCGGCCACATGGCCACTGTCAAGCGTACACAAAACACAACAAAGAACAAATACACAAAAATTTAAGTGGGAGTAAAACAGTAGAAGACTTCCCCGCCGTTTCGTTGAGCAGAAATTGGGGGAACTTTTTCTCCTCCATTTTCTCCTAGTTGGCCGAAAATTTGCGCCTGTATTTTGTTTTGTTACATAAAACACGCATTTTGATTCTATATGTGTGTACTTCTGGTTTCTAGTCACTTGAATGTTGGCAGTCACTTTGATTCAGATGTCGGACTCCGTGAAGCAGGTACGCTCAACACTGAACTACTGATGATCGAACGATCCGCTGAACCCAGGTCACTATCGGAAGGCGAGTTCCAATCAGTGTGAAGAACAAAATCTTTACTAACACAACGGAAGGCAAACATTTACAAGCTCCGCGGCCAACAGGTCACTCTCACAGGCTCAGCAGGAGGCCAATCGTCAAAGAGAAAGCCACACAGGTGCCGTTACAGCCAATCAGTGCCCTCCCTCCTTACAACCCTTTGTGTCCACCACTACCACGACCACGCTTCCACATCTCAACACTCCTTTTCTTTCTGGACTTTCACACTTTCCCACCTCCCATCTGCCTGCCCCCACTCCCTCTCCCCAACACACACACACACACACACCACCCACACACAACACACACACACACACACGCTCTACAGGGGTCCAACCTTTTCAAAGACAAGGCTGGGTCAACAGTACAAGCAAGGGCTGCGGTTTGAGAGAGGCAGATGGCCGTACGCCTGGCAGGCCTGCAGATAAGGTGACCATGACGGATCACTGATACTACTACTACTGGTACTACTACTGATACTAACTGCTGCTAACCCGTGCACTTGATGATGGCCATTAACCCTTTCACTAAGCGGCACAGGAGGAATGGGCTGCCAACTGACCAATCAGACCCTCACCTTTCACTCTCTCACTATCTTCGTTAATCAAAGCCCTTAACCCTTTCACTCCCTCGCTATCTTCGTTAATCAAAGCCCTTAACCCTTTCACTCCCTCACTTTCTTCGCTAATCAAAACCCTTAACCCTTTCACTATCTTCACTAAAGCCCTTCACACTTTCACTCCCTGTCTTCGTTAATCAAAGCCCTTAACCCTTCAACTTCCTGACTCTATTCCTGTCAGTTAAAGCTCTTTCTTAAACCTTTCACTCCCTCACTACCTTCACTAATCAAAACCCTTAACCCATTCCCTCCCTCACTATCTTTGTTAACGAAAGCCCTTCGCCTTTCATTTCCTCATCCTCGTTCCCATCAAAGCCTTTAACCCTTTTACTTCCTCACTGTCTTTGTTAATCAAAGACCTTAACCCTTTCATCTCCCTCACCATCTTCAGTAATCAAAACCTTTATCGCCTTTCATCATACCCACCAGGGAGCGGACGAAAACCCACGCAGGAGTTCTGGGCTCTGAACCTCGACAGGTTCACTCAGGGTGGCTGGTGGTCCTTCCCAGCCATCTTGTGAAGCTAGGGGGACAGTGGACCACTTGTTATCGAACAACTACATGAGAACAAGACTGAACCTGGCCCCATAACTGGCCTGCTTGCTGCACATCATAATGCTCCAAACCATTCTGATGTTGTCAGATGAGTATTTCATAGATCACCCCCCCCCCCCCCCCTTATAACTTCAAGGCCTTGCCAGCGCATATTGTTTAGCACAGACTCAAGGACTCTGCCAGTTAACTGTTGGTAAATTTGGGTGGAGCACTTACGGAACTGCCCGAGTATGATTCTTTCTTGAACAAAGTCCGAGCTTCCCACCCCTGTGTCCTAGTTGTTTGGGCAAACTGACCACAGAACACATCCTCCCAACTCCAGACTTGTCCAAGCTTCAACGCTCTCAGGAGCACCACCACCTGGCCAGAGGACACTGACAAACCACAAGGATCACATGACAGGATCTTGAAAGAACTATCCATTCGAGTTTAACTTAAAAAAATACCTTTCTGTCCAGCAGTGATTTCCCCCCAAACTCTACGTGCCCACCCTTTTGCTCTACTCCCCTCCCGGTTTGAGGTTTGGTAAATGTGAGTGGATGATACGAGTGCGCGCTTTGATTTGATTTATAGATCAAGATTTGGCGCCATACAAATGCCGTCTATTACTACGGAACAGCAGTTTCGTCCGACGCACGCGACTGACGATCTGACCAGCTTTACGAAAGACATAAAGAAAGGTGAGTGAAAAAAAAAGGGTTGAGGGACAGACAGGGGTTAATAATGCAGAGAGAAAGGGTTAAGGGCTCAGACTGGCCAGTTGGCCCATTCGTCTCGTACTGCCCACTAATGCCACTGGTCAGACAGCACCCACACGTACACGTCATGTTGTTTAGGCCGGGTCAGAGATCTAGAAACGTCTGTGGCCTTGTCTGCACAATGAGTCACTGGCACGTTTTAATTTAAGTCCCAAACACAGTCCTACATACCCTGAGGGAGAGGGCGTCAGTTGCCACAGTCGCCTATGTTCAATAGTAATACCCTCAAGTTTAACGCACCACAGCTCACTGCGAAGGAAATGAATCATGTACTATGGCTTCCTTTTCACATAGGACTAAGTGTACATTTCCAGCAGGTGTTTACCTGCAACGACTGCATTCGGTTAACCAATATTTCCTATTGTAACCACTGCAGTGTGTTGTGTGTGTGTGTGTGCGTGTGCGTGTGGTGTGTGTGTGTGTGTGTGTGTGTGTGTGTGTGTGTGGTTGTGTGTCTGTGTTGTGTGTGTGTGTGTGTGTGTGTCTGTCTGTCTGTCTGTCTGTCTCTCTCTCTTCTGTGTGTTGTGTGTGTGTGTGTGTGTGTGTGTGTGTTGTGTGTGTGTGTGTTGTGTGTGTGTGTGTGTGTGTGTGTGTGTGTGAACCATATCTGTTGTGTTCCATGACCATATATGGGTTGATATGTTTGGTGCAACTTGTGTCTGCCTTCATTATTTACGCTTTCATGAAACACTTTTAGCTCTTGTGAGGTAAGGGCGCTGTACACGTGGTCATTACTACTACTAGGGTCTAATACTATTTCCACTACTACTACAACTAATGCTACCACTATTACTACTGCTGCTGCTGCTGCTACTTTTATCAGCATCACTGCAGAGTGGAACCCAGTAGATGAAGCACCCTCTAACTAGACCTTGAGTTGTGGCATGACATAAGATGACTTGTAACACCAATATCCTTACTGTTACTGTTTTTGTTTAAAGCCCAGCCAGTCGACTACGCAGAGACATATCAGGGCTATTACCGGTTCAAAACACACCATACTTCAACAGAGGGAAAAATGGGTGAAAAAAGAAAAGAAAATTAAGTATCCATATCAATGCATTCGCGCACATATTCTAAGGAGCTGCCTCTGGCGTTGACCACTCCGTCCAATTTATTGCAAAAGGGTTGTAAAAATCGTACCTCAATACAAATTTAAACATAACTAAGGACACTAAAACATACATAAAACGGGGCCTAAATCACCTAAAATTGCTTCATTTGCCAAAAATGCAGTTAATACATGTACCCAATTATCAATCATAAGAGAAAGTATACAAGACTTTATCGAACACATATTGGTGAACAGACTAGCAAGACAGAAAATGATACGAAATGACAGAATGCAAAGGAAGAAGCCAGAAACAAAGAGTGACAGAAAAGAGGAAATTTCCAGCACAGAATTTCCAGAAGGTGGGGATACTATCTATACGGAAAGAACCCCCGGCAACTCCACGGGGGGCACCAATATCCACCCGAAGCATGCACTAATAACACACAAAAGAACCCACGGCAACAACAACTCTGTTCCTGGCAAAATGTCGCAGAAAATCCATTCTGACAGGTAAACAATGTATACATATACAGACAAAACAAGTGATGCCGTACTGCGGAGACTGTGAGACTGTGCTTTCCACGGAACAGAGCAATTTCACGGGGGAAAATTCCACTGTTAACAAAGCAGTGCAACCAGTTACCCATGTGTCATCCTGTCACTGTACTGACTAATATTTTCAATTCTGTGACTTCACGTGTACACTTGGTGAATCACCGTTCCCTTCTCTCTCTCTCTCTCTCTCTCTCTCTCTCTGTGGATGTATGAAAAAAAATATGAGCATATACGTTGCATATTTCACTCTCTTCCCTCCCTCTCTCTCACACACATGCGCGCGCGCACACACACACACATAAAAATACACATACACGTACACGCACATAAAAAACACACACATATGCGCGCATATGTGTGTATATAAGACTTTATCGAACACATACTGGTGAACAGACTAGCAAGACAGAAAATGATACGAAATGACAGAATGCAAAGGAAGAAGCCAGAAACAAAGAGTGACATATGTCTAAAATCACTTTAGTGAATAGATATTAAATCAAAGACCACCACCACCACACACACATATAAAACACACACACGCATAAAAAACACACACACATATAACACACACACATATAACACACACACACATAAAACACACACACACATAAAACACACACACACATAAAACACACACACACACACACATAAAACACACACACACATAAAACACACACACACACACACATATAACACACACACACATAAAACACACACACACATAAAACACACACACACATAAAACACACACACACACACATATAAAACACACACACGCATAAAAAACACACACACATATAACACACACACATATAACACACACACACATAAAACACACACACACATAAAACACACACACACACACACACACACACACACACACACACACACACACAGGTCGTTACTGAAGCAAACATGCGTGGTTGTAATCAGTTCCAATGAACTAGTACTGTACTCACTGGCACGACCGGCCCACTTACAGACATATAGACAGACACAGGGAGAGGGCCACAACATGAAACAGAGCCACATGAAGACAGCAGGCCAGGGATGTCAACAGACTGGCAACTAACCTTTCTTATTAAAGCCTTCCAGTTTTCTCTTAGATACCTAAAAGCGAGTCGTTTCTGTCCGCACTGTGCAGGCGTTATGTAGCTGCGCAGTCTGCATACTTCTTCGGCGGGCGTGTAACGCTAGGTGTTTTCATACTTCCAAAAGCCAACGGACACTAAAATGACTTGCAGGATCTTTAACGTGCATAATTACGTGAAGTTTTGCGCGCATAATCACATACACAAAGGTGGTTTATGTCGCGTGTTGATTTGGCAGATCGGGAAAATCTCCACTCTTTACAGAATCTTCCGCCGTTCAGCCACCAGGCAGGAGGTCTCCTGGCAGAATCGAACTCAGACCTTCTGATCAGCCCTTTGACTCCCGCAACCAATCCACAAACTGCAAAAACTTAACCCTTTAATTCCCTATCCCTATCCACCAGCTTTATGCAGGAAGTCGTGGATAGGGTAAGGAAATCAAAGGAGATTAAGGTTTTGCTTTGCTAGCATGGTTGACAATGCATTATGATAGTGAGCAGGGTGCGTGAGTCAATGGGTTGAAAATCCATCGTCTTATCCACCTGACTATTGTGCAATTCAGGCAAATAATAACTACAGGAAGGATTCCTTGCACAGCGCCTTATCTCGCACGATCCGTAAGCTCTTTACGAACGGTTCAGTTTTGAAGTGAAAGTGACAAGAGGTAGTGATGGGTACCGTAGAGCGTAGAACTACGGTCTATGATGAGTACAGCTACACGATTTTCGTTGGCAATCAGGGGCTCGTCGGATCGAGGCGAACGGTCAGTGTGCGTGAGTCTCACAGCAATAAACATCTGTAGTTTGCGCTGTCCCAAGCCCTCTACAGCGCTTCTCTGTGTGCGGACAGCCGAAGAGAGGCTGATATAGAACAAGTTACTGGTCTCTCTTTACATGTCTATGTGGCAGGCAAGCCAAGAGAGTAACTAATGTGGCAGTCATGTGGAATGGGCCAGACACATCACCTGCCACTGATGGGCCAATTAAGTGTCCTAGTACATTTCACTGGGAACAAAACGCCAGCACAGTGACTTATCCTCTACAAGCTACTTTACTCAACTTGTGACATCTTAACCAACAAATAACCTGTACAGTAATATCTTCCTCGTACAACTAATCCAAATGTGACACGTTTTAACACGTTCACAACGCAAACGTAAACCCCTTCAGTTTAGTTTAGTTTATTCTATAACTGATCATACAGATTAAAATGGTATGGGGCAAGGCTGTCATGCACACTATTCCTTAGTTTTTCATACGTCCACGTCTTCTTGATCTTAGCTCGTAACATAACGACAGCGTGAAGAAAGGATGACTCTTTGTAACTTAGGGTCAGCAAAAGGACAGTCCTTTGTACAAACAGTGTTCAACAAGTGTGAACAAGTTTGGAGTGACCAGTAACACGTTCACGGACACTTGTCAGGCGGAAGGCCAGCAGCTGGTTGGCCATCAACTGACAATCAGCTTGAATTAGAACACAAGCTCCGATCATCACTATTAGTATACATCGTTGAAGTAGCTATTCTAAACTCAGCTGGACTCCATGCGAGTTACACAATTTATTATAATCAAACACTCCACTGGAGCATCGAGAACACAAGCTGCAAGGCGAGCTGACTACCTTCTACTACGTGGTTGTGCAATTTGCATCTGTGATGGACCCACATGCTGGGTAGTTTTATGTTTCCATAAGCCAGTGACCGACATGACTTTCAAGGATCTTTAACATGTATACCATATGTTTTGCGTGCGTATAAATACTAAAGAGGTTTAGGCACATACAAGTCTGCACTCATGTTGACCTGGGGTAACGGCAATACTTCCTTTATCCACGTGACTACCGCGCCCATCATTATGTATACGTCTTCCTTCTTTCTTTCAAGTGTCCATCATGGGTATTGCGGGGAGAAGAAGTTCATGGGTTAGCCGTCTTCTTCTTCTTCTAATGCTGGTTTGAGCTCGTGTGAGCGCTCTTTACTTAGCATAAAATCCATACAAACCTACCTAACTAGCAGAGGGAGCGGATTCTCGCGTGCATGACAGTTTACCCCGACTTTGAGGCAAACACTCTGTCTTTGCGGAGCTAAGGAGAGAATTTGGAAGAAATACAGATTTGAATCAGCCGGAAGGCAAAAATAAGAAAAGTTCTGTCTTGTGAGGAAAAGAGAGCATGATACGAAAGTGAAACTGCTAACTACCTACAATAAACTAGATAGCTCCTGTGGTCCCAAAACAGGAGGGAACCATGATATCTGCATCCACAGTACTCAACAGCGGGGATGGTTAGCAGTGAACTGAAAGGCCCGAAGAGGAGCAATCCTATGTGACATCAAGGTCTCTTTCACACCAACAATCCAGTTCTTCATTGGTCTTCCTCTCGCTTTAAAGTTTAAATCCAAATATCTTTTCGTTACATGCCTGTTGAGCCAGCTGGTGGGGTTACATTGTAGTCGGATGACCAAACCACTTTATTGTCTGTTGACGAATATGATGGTGGAATGCTGTTGTTCACACTATTTCTCCGATCTTGACATCTCTGATCAAAAGAATGAGACTTGTGAAGCTGATGTTGATATATCAGAACAAAGGACTTGACCCACTGAAGCTGATGTCAATACATCAAAACAAAGGTTTTGACCTATTGAAGCTGATGCTAATACATCAATACAAATGACTCGACTTCTATCGAAGCTGAGGCCAGTAGATTTGAACAAAGAACGTGATTTCTGGCACAGGGGTCAACTGACTAGATCAAAGGATATGATTTCTGAAGCTGATGTCAACAGATCAGAAACAAATGGTTTGACTTCTGAAGCAGAGGTCAACAGATCAGAACAAAGGGTTTGACTTCTGAAGTTAAACACAACAGACTAGAACAAAGGCTCTGACTTCTGAAGCCGAGGTCCACAGATCAGAACAAAGGTCGTGACTTCTGAAGCCCAGGTCAACAGACCAGAACAAGGGTCGTGACTTCTGAAGCAGAGGTCAACAGAAGGAGGTCAGAACGAAGGACATGACCTCTGGAGCCAAGGTCAATAGACTAGAACAAAGGGTGTGATTTCCGGAAAGGAGACCACTATCACGCTATCAATCAGCCGGCAGGCCAGTCAACGTTGACCAGAACAAAACAAGTGACAAGTGTAAACAGGGTCATCAACGGGCGACCAGAGGGAGTCAGGAGGCCACCCTTCCTCAGTACCTAACAGGGGACGGGTGGGGTAGGACACTGCCGACACCATGTCCACTAACCTTACCCCTCATGCACCTGTCTCCTTCCATTCTCACTTCCAGCAGGCCCCACTTAACCCTTTCGCTCTCTCTCCCTATCCACCAGCTGCAAAAAAACTATCACTCCCTCACCCTATCCACCAGCTTCCTTCAATTATCCCGGCTAAACTCTAAGCCTACGAACAACCCTATGTACTGGCAAGGTCTTGATGTCTGGAATATTCAGGTGGTAGACTATCCATTCCTTTTGATCGAGGTTCAACGTCAGAGCACACACACACACCAGAGGACACAGGCGGGAAGGAGCGAAGAATTATGATAAAAATGAGGTGATGAGGTGGTAAGTTACACAGTGGAGAGGCCAACTTTATATTGTGGGACAGACTGGTGAGATACACAGTGTGAAGAGGCCAACTTTTATGTTGTGGGACAGACTAGTGAGATACACAGTGAAGAGGCCAACTTTTACGTTATGGGACAGACTGGTGAGATACACAGTGAAGAGGCCAACTTTTATATTGTGGGACAGACTGGTGAGATACACAGTGAAGAGGCCAACTTTTATATTGTGAGACAGACTGGTGAGATACACAGTGAAGAGGCCAACTTTTATGTTGTGGGACAGACTGGTGAGATACACAGTGAAGAGGCCAACTTTTATGCTGTGGGACAGACTAGTGAGATACACAGTGAAGAGGCCAACTTTTATGTTGTGGGACAGACTGGTGAAATACACAGTGTGAAGAGGCCAACTTTTATGTTGTGGGACAGACTGGTGAAATACACAGTGTGAAGAGGCCAACTTTTATGTTGTGGGACAGACTGGTGAAATACACAGTGTGAAGAGGCCAACTTTCATGTTGTGGGACAGGCTGCTGATTTGGTAACACAGAGTAAAGAGGCCAGCTCTTATGCTGTGGGACGGGACTGATAAATTGGTAAGATGCACAATAAAGACCAACTTTTATGTTGTGGGACGGGACTGCTGATTTGGTAATAAAGATACACTGTAAAGAGGCCAACTTTTATGTTACGGGAAGGAACTGGACTCGACACATGGGATTCTGAGTACCTAGTTCTACCTGTCAACACAGCTGGTCATCCCTCCTAACTGCACCAGACATTCGCTGATCCCCCGCAATAACTACTACACAGGACCACTGGAAAGAAGAAATACACCCAGACGCTGAACTAGTGAATGCACTCAAACTTGTTCGTTGCACACGACGCATGCAACCGCCCTGCTAATCTGTTCAGCTCTTTCTCAGTGCTAAAAAGGTTAGTTTAATCGGATTAGAAATAAACTCTTCGGCAGGCACAGCTGACAGTACGTACGAGAGGAGAGAGAGAGAGAGAGAGAGAGAGAGAGAGAGAGAGAGAG
The DNA here is from genome assembly GCA_030674185.1 of Monoplex corrugatus. Lineage (NCBI taxonomy): Eukaryota > Metazoa > Mollusca > Gastropoda > Littorinimorpha > Ranellidae > Monoplex > Monoplex corrugatus. The sequence goes on along the minus strand of CM060312.1, from coordinate 72,638,354 downwards.
AGAGAGAGAGAGAGAGAAAGTGTGTATGTGTGTGTGTGAATATGAGAGAGAGAGAGAGGGAGGGAGAGACAGACAGAGACAGACAGACAGACAGAGACAGAAGACAGATACACAAAGAGACAAAGAGTATGTACTGTTGTTGTGTTGTTCAACTGTTTCCGTTATCAGTTAGTGCTGGTGATGTGTTTGTGCGTGCGTGCGTGCGTGCGTGCGTGCATGTGTGTGTGTGTGTGTGTGTGTGTGTGTGTGTGCGCGCGTGCGCACTTTATAAAAAACCGCTCCTTTCGTACCGTTATATTTGCACTCCACGGTCTCCACATGAACTGGGAAAAAAATCCCACCGACAACATAACTGTCAGGGCAAGTTTTAAATCCACAGACACACGACCACATACACTCTACACACACGCGCACACGAATTCGGGCACACATAGAGAAAGAAGTACACACATACACGCGCCTAGGCACATACACATACACACACGCGCGAGCACACACACCTATAACCCACACACGAACGCAAGCACCAAGAACACGAATACAGACATATCCAAAACGACCTTCCTCCCCCCCCCCTTTTTTTTTTTTAAACAGTGCGCAGTACAGTAGAGCATACATCAAAATGTCAAGCGGGATTTAAAAAAAAAAAAGTGCGTGTTAAATGCGTCAGACAACCTCTTCCCTCGACCCCCCTCCTCATCCTCTTTTGTCACTTTCTTGCTTGCCTCCTTCCCCTGGTTAATTCTCTCCGCTTGTGTCAGACAGACGTGGACTTCTCTCTATTTATGGATTTCCTGCTCTCCTGCTGGTGGCGGTGCGACAACCTGGCAGCTAACAACCCCCTTCCACTCCCCCCCCCCCTTCTCGCAAACTGGACCAACCAATGTTCTTGACAACCTGATACCCCTTTCATCTTGCAATGTGGACGAACCCCTGGTCCCGGAAGACCTTCTGTCCCTCCTTCCCACCCAGAAAGCCATCAAGGGGACAGAAAGGAGATGTGTCAAAAGCGTTCTTGGAGTCGCTACTAAGCGGCTGGCACAGTGCAGAAAGGACTATTGCATGTGCTCCAAGTAACCTGAAAGGAAAAGCAAAAAGCAAGGGGAAAAACAATCCAATACTACACAGTATAAAACCAAATAACATGAAATAAAACCAGTTACCTATCTTTCACTCCATACACAAATTACAGAAACATTTTGACATTTTTCACAAGGTCACTGTGTAGAAGCATCACTGACAGAAAGCCTGACGTGAAACGAGGACAATGGTAGACTAAAAACAGAATGCAAACATTATCAGAGGTTCCTGAGAAAGTGTACCTTCCTCGAAGACTGTTGTACCTTCTTCGAAAACTGATATTTTTCAGCACTATTTGGGGTCCGTGTGACCCTGGCATTAGAAATATGACTTTCAGACTTCTACACTCGAGGCTCCTCTTCGATCTACACCTTTGATGAAAATTAGGCAAAAACAGCCGAGAAAATCTTGCAAACATCATTTCTGTTACAGCCACACATACGCACATCTCTCTCCAGTCAATATGAAACAATCTCCCCCTTTAAGGGGGAAAGGGTGGAGGTGGGGGTGTCAGAAAAACACATACAATAGCACATGTAGGTCCTTACAGAAAAGTCAGAAAGAAAGACAGAAGCTACATTACAGAGTAGCGAATCGTGTATTTTTGAGAAGCCATCTGATGCCATTTGTACAACTCAAGAAACCACTCTGATTCGGTGAGTGTCTGAATGGTCAAAACTTGGAATTATGATTTCATTCACTGAAAACAACACACACCACACACACACACACACACACACACACACACACACACACACACACACACACACACACAACACACACACACACACACACACACACACACAACACACACACACACCTACTTACCTGCATACATAGATACATACACACATACATACATACAGACAGACATACACAATACGCACATACATACATACATACATTATTACACACAAACACGTCATATTTGTGCAGGTTGGGCGTAACCAACATCATTATCTTAAGATGATATAAACACAGGCCTGTATTGTAATACGAGCACGCAAATGACAGGCCCTGACAGAAGCTTCTTTAAGTTCTTGTATAAAATAGACTGCGTTAAAAAGCTACAGGTAGGAAGATCGATAGGACTGAGTAAACATTACAATACCTTTAATGTTCAGTACCATCACTGCGACACAAAAACACAAACACAAACACAGAAACGAAATGAAACTTTATTTTCCAATGACATACACATTTAGGCACTCAGAAATCACCCAGCATACTCCACCAAAGACCTGGTAGACTGTGCAACAACGTTGTGTACTGTGGTCATCTCGCGTAACAGCGTAAGTTGTCCGTGCTCCACTAAAAAGTCATGATGTGTGCGACGAGTTCAACTGAGTTGAAAATAGCGCCATACAAAACCGAATCATAATGACGTCAATAATAATACTAGCACACTGGCCATCTCACTAATCTGACGAGAGAGAGAGAGAGAGAGAGAGAGAGAGAGAGAGAGAGAGAGAGAGAGAGAGAGGTTAACTTCAAGGCTTTCTAGTAGGGACCTGAGACAATGACTACACTTGTACTCATTCGGTCGTAAAACTGTTACACTGCAAAAATCTCGATTGACAAGCCTCAACAACGTGTTTCTGCTCATGTTAACTCAAGCTTGCGGAAGACGATGAACAACGCTGGTTATAGCTGTGGACAGACAGAGTCATCAATAAACTCCAAAAATATATTTCTCTGAGGCCAGAAACAGGATTTTTGCTTTATGTCTGTGAGAAAAACTGCACTGAGACAGTTCACTGCAGGTCATGAACACACGGTGTACATAAAGTCTCAATGACATGGCCCACGATTGAGATTCGTGTGACCCAGTGTTGTCAGCTGTTATCAGTTTATGGACATATGGCTCAAAACAACGAACAATGATAACACTAATGATAATAAAGATATTCATAAGGATAATGAAATACTACTACTATTACTATTACTATCAATATTACCACTATTAATGATGATGATGACCACGACGACCACGACGACTGAAGGAACCTTCTAGTACCTAACTATCGCTCAGGACTCTGTAAAATGTTAACACAAAGAAAATAACATAATCTGACATACTACATACATACAAAGTCTCTCTCTCTCTCTCTCTCTCTCTCTCCTCTCTCTCTCACTCACACACACACACACACACACACACACACACACCACACACACACACACACACACACACACACACACACACACACACACACACACGCACGACCACCACAACACAATATATACCGTAGGCTACATATCTCTGTACTCACAGAGCGTCTACCTTTTCCTTTAGTTCTGTATAATAAAGTGGACAGAATCGAGTCACCTGACAACAAGAACAGAACGGGCATTACGCACTATCGCCAGAATAGAGGTTTCCTTTTCTTTTTACTTTTTTTTTTTTTTTTTTTTTTTAACCACTGAGGCTTAGTAGTTAAATGATCTATGGTCATAGGTTTTTGTGTTTATAGGTTTATGTGTTGAGGCATTATGAGAAGCAGGTCAGAACAAGACCTCAGATGACAAAAAGACTGTCGCAGAAGGGATGATAGGTGTGATGGTAAAGAACCATGAAAGAAACGAAAGAAAGGTGTGTCAATTTCATCCTGGAAGCGGAATTTAAGGGGAGCGGATGGAATTTGATGAGTAGAGTACATGTAAAATGGTCAAACTGACTTTTTTTTAAATACGTCTATCACCATTATTTTGAACAATTTGAAGACATGAAAGCTCCTCAGCAATAAGTTCAAACATGAAAGAGCGAGTAGCTGTAGTGAAGACATCTTCAGAACTTTCTCCCCCCTCCTCAATTTCAAGATCTTGCCAGCGCATAGGGTTTGCATGTTCAGGGAGTCTACCAGATTAACTGTCGGTAAGATTTGGGAGGAGGACATATGGAATTGTCCTAGTGCGATGAATCCCCCTTGAACAAACTCCAGACTCCAAACCCAGGACTCAAGAGCCCAATTAGTAAGGGTTGCATCAGCTGCAAACAAGTATCCATCCTTTTTTCAAAGTCCATAGTAGTAGGCCTCCCTCGGTCATGACTGACCATGGACAAAGTACATCCGTTCTAATGTCTAGATGGGCTGTCTGCTTGGTCCAAGCAGCGTCGCCTGTGACTGTATAGACCAATGCGAGAGAGGCAGTCTGTCGCAGCGGTCGCATGTGTATGCTGATGCTGGTCTGTTGGCTGTCATCCCTTTTCTGCGAACTCGCTTTTCTGCTGCAGCAGCTGACAGTTTGTCCTCACCAATCCGCAGCTGTTTCTTGAGAGTAGTTCTCCAGCTGTTGCGGTCGTCTGCGAGGTCCTCCCAGGACTCAGTGTTGATCTCAAGCGCCTTCATGTCACGCTTGCAAACGTCTTTGTATCTCAGCTGTGGGCGGCCAATGTTTCTCTGCCCTGTGGCAAGCTCACCATAAAGGATGTCTTTTGGGATGCGACCATCTTCCATGCGGCGAACGTGGCCCAACCAGCGCAGCCGACGCTGTCTCAGCATGGTATGCATGGTTGGGAGGCCAGCGCAGGTTAGGACTTCGGTGTTGGTCACCTTGTCTTGCCAGGAAATGCCAAGTATGCGCCGTAGGCTTCTCAGGTGGAAGGTATTGAGCCTTTTCTCCTGATGAGTAAGCGTGGTCCATGCCTCGCTGTCCCTACAGCAAGGTGCTGAGGACACAGGCGTTGTATACAGCCATCTTTGTCTTTGTGGTCAGCTTGGGATTTGTCCACACCCTTTGTGTGAGGCGGGCTAGTGTTGTGGCTGCCTTCCCGATCCTCTTGTCGACCTCTGTGTCAAGGGAGAGGTTATCGGTGATGGTGGACCCAAGATATGTGAATTGATGATGGCTTCAAGCTCGTAGTCATCAATGGTGATGGCTGGTGGAGATGGCGTTTTGGCCCAGGACGTTTGTCTTCTTAAGACTGATGGTCAGACCAAAATCTTTGCAGGCCTGGGAGAAGCGGTCCATTAGTGACTGCAAGTCCCGCTGAGTATGGGTCACAACTGCGGCATCGTCGGCAAATAGCATGTCTCTGATGAGGGCTTCACAGACCTTTGTCCTTGCTCTGAGGCGGGCGAGGTTGAAGAGCCTGCCATCTGATCTGGTCCGCAGGTGGATACCTTCTTGCGCTGTGCTGAACGCATGCCTCAGGAGGAGAGCGAAGAAGATTCCAAAGAGGGTTGGGGCCAGGACGCAGCCTTGTTTCACACCGCTGCGTATGTCGAAGGGCTTGGAGAGGTTTCCGTTGAACTGCACCGTCCCTTTCATGTTTGAGTGGAAGGACTCAATTAAGCTGTGCAGTTTATGGGGGCAGCCGATTTTTCGGAGAGCCCTGAAAAGGCCATCTCTGCTGACTAGGTCAAAGGCCTTGGTGAGGTCAATGAATTCCACATACAGGGGCATCCGCTGCTCTCTGCACTTCTCCTGGATTTGGCGAAGGGAGAAGACCATGTCTACCGTGGATCTCTCTGCTCGAAAACCACACTGTGATTCTGGGTAGTACTTTGCCAACAATTGCTGGAGGAGCGAGATACCTCTGTAGTTTTGCAGTCGCTCCTTTCGCCCTTGTTTTTGTACAGGGTGACGATCTTGACGTCCCTCATGTCCTGTGGTACAGCTCCCTCATTCCAACACTGACAGAGAACTGCGTGCAAAGGATGCAGAAGAGAAGTCTTGCAGTGCTTGATGAGGTCTGGGGGAATTCCGTCGTTGCCAGGTGCCTTCCCTGATGCCAGGCTATCAATGGCCTTGCTGAGTTCGTCCGCAGTTGGCTCTGCGTCAAGTTCTTCCATTACCGGCATGTACTTGATGGCATCGAGGGCTAAGGGGGACACCATGTTCTGTTGGAATAGAGGTCGGAGTAGTGTTCCGCCCATCTTTCCATCTGTTGGCTAGGATTGCTGATTACTTCCCCAGCGGAGGATTTGAGGAGGGCGATCTTGCTCTGTGTTGGTCCCAGTGCCTTCTTGATGCCATCATACATTCCTCGGATGTTGCCTCTTTCAACAGCACTCTGTATCTCTTCGCTGAGCTCTGTCCAGTACTCGTTTGTGCAGCGCCTGGCATTAAGCTGAACCTTACTTCTGGCAGCCCTGAGGATTTGCAGGTTCTTCTCACTGGGTGACCGCTTATACTTGGTGAGTGCGGCACGCTTGGCCTCAACAGTGGGAGTCATCTCTGATGATTTGGCCTCAAACCAGTCGTGGGACTTCACAGTTTTCTTCCCAAAGGTGGTCATAGCAATGCGGTGCCCATGGTGTCTCGTAGCGTTTCCCATCTCTCAGTGGCAGAGTCTCTGGGCTGCAATGCATCGTATTCTCTCTGAAAGGCCTCTGCGAACTGTTCTACAAGATCTGGCTGAGACATCTTGCAGACGTCAATGCGAGGGTTCCCTTGTTTCTTTGAGCAGTGGAACTTCTTTGGTTGTAGCCTGATCTTGCAACATACCAGAGAGTGGTCTGTGTCGCAGTCTGCACTGTGATAAGAGCGAGTGTGGAGAACGTTTTTGATAGCGGCACGTCTTACTAGGATCAAATCCAGTTGGTGCCAATGTTTTAGCGGGGATGCCTCCAGGAGACTTGTGCTGAGGCTTCGTCTTGAAGGAGGAGTTGGCGATGCACAGTTCATGGCAGGCGCAAAACTCAAGCAGTCGCTGTCCATTCTCATTCATTTTCCCCACTCCAAAGGAACCGAGGCAGAAGGGCCATGAGTCATTGTCTGCACCCACTCTGGCGTTGAAGTCGCCCAGGAGAACAAGTTGTTCTGTCTTGGGGATGTTCCTTATGGTTGATGCAAGATTTTCGTAGAACTCATCCTTGGTGTCTGGAGAGGCGGACAGAGTTGGGGCATAAACGCTGATGAGAGTGACATAGCCTTCGGTGGTGTTGAGGCGGGAGTCAAGAGTCGTTCTGAACCGCCGCTGCCTGGTTCAATCATGTTCAACAGGCTGTTCCTTACTGCAAAGCCTACTCCGTGCTCTCTTGGGGCATCAGAACTCTTTCCTTGCCAGAAGAAGGTGTAGTCCCTTTCCTTTAGTGTTCCTGAGTCAGCCAGCCGTGTTTCCTGCAGAGTGGCAATGTCCACATTGAGCCTCTTTAGTTCGCTGTTTATGACGGCGGTTTTTCTGGCGTCGCTGATGTCTTGCAGATCTTGGGAGAGCCCAGGCATCATTGTTCGGACATTCCAACAGCCCAGTTTCATGCTGATCCTTTTCCTGATCCGTTTCTTGAATTTGAATTTTTCTTTTTGTTTGGTGCGGTAATTAACGACCTGCTTGTCAGATTTTCTCCTAATCTTCATGCACCCAATGAAGAAGGCAGGTCGTGGCGGGACAGCACCTAACTGGCTGGGGGCTGCCCAGCTTAGGTGGGCGGTAGCTGTCCAGTAAGACACGAAGGTCTCTCCCACCGTCAAAAGCAACCCCTGGCGTCAGCTCTACGCCAGTTGAGCAATGACTTATCACCGTATCTGTTGCTTCCCGTGTTGTGCCGACACTAGTGTTAGTAGCGAGGCTGGAGTGTCCTCTCCAGGTCGTAGGTGCAGAGTGTTTGTGGATGAATGGACGGATGTAAGCCTGGGCAGTGTAATATGGAAGACAGGCTGTTGCCCATGCAACTTGTCCCCCCTCTCCACCTCGCTGACAGATCCAAAGGAACAGCAGGGCTGTTACGTTTTCGGTGCCAACGCGGCCGCAGGAGCTGCCGAAAGTGACAAAGTTTGCCATCCAACCGCCTTAGGGGCCCCACACCGGATTTACTGTCAGGGTTTACTCCCTTAGCTAGATGGCCGCAGGTAGCTCTCCAGAGCTGGCGCCCTTTGATGGATCTAATTTATTTCCACCAGGTTTCTAGCCACCCTCCTCACCATCCTCCTGAGAGGACTGGTGGGTAGCTGGTTTAGTCGCCAGCAATTCGACCCTGTGACAGGTAGTACTGGGTTCCAGGTTACCAGTCCATAACCCACGGGGAAAGAGAACGTACGGCTGGCCCTTTCGCCACAACCTGGAAAATACCAAAGATCTACCCAGACTACACCCAGCGCACCAATCCAGTCACACACACACACACACACACACACACACACACACACACACAAGAGAGAGAGAGAGAGAGAGAGAGAGAGAGAGAGAGAAGAGAAGCGCACACACACACACACACACAAAACACATCACACAAATGCACACACGCTGATGCAAAGAGGGACCACGTGTGGAGAGGATTACCACCAACTCCAAAGAAAAGGACAAGGGCACAGTAACCGGAGTGGCCACTCGTGGTGAGAGAGCAACAGTAGTGACTAGGGCCGTGCCATGGAGAGCCCTTATCCCGCGTCTGACACCCGACCTCCTACAGCTGTGTTGCTGTATGTTGTATCCTGAGGCCATGTTGTCGTTGGGTAACACTACTCCACTTACTGAAACCTCTCCGGCTAATGGATAAAACCTCTTGGTAAAGAAATCTGAGCGAAAACAAACAAGGAAAACAAAAGAAAAAAAATCAGCATTTGTCTGCTGGAACTGATACACATCCACTGAGAAATTTCTAAGCAACCGAGTACACAAGGAAAGCACGCTGTTATTCTACAGAACCACTCTTCTTTGTGCTTTTTTTTTTTAATGCTTTGTTTTTTTTTGTTTGTTTGTTGTTTTGGGGTTTGGTTTGTCAGTTGCTTGGTAGTTTTTTTTCTTCTTTCTTTGCAATGCGCAATTTTGTTTACTGGCCATCAGATGATTTTCCATGGCGTTTTGGCAGGTAATCCCACAATCTTTTTGTTATTACCATGGGTTCTCTTCAGTGGATTCAGTACATGCTCATTTTATCGTCTCATTCTAGACCTGCTAAAGACCAACACCAAGATCATTACTCCAGGTCTAACTGAAGGGTTGGGGTGGGTGAGGGATATATCTCTGCCCAACCATGATTCGAACCATGAATCTTGTTTTTTCTCATTTCCTGGGCAAATGCTTTATCCACTGGACCACTAAGCCACTTCAGCCGCAGCACCTACTACCATCCCACCCAGTATCTGTGACACCCACTAGAGTCTTGTGTGACACCCACAAACACCCCTCCTACAGCCATCACATCCATTACACCACATCCATTGCCAGGAACCCCACGAGTACAACACCCACTACTACAGCACCCATTACCACCCCACCCACAAGCACAACACCTACTACTAATGCTCCCACTACCATGACACGCATTAGTATGACACCCACTACCACCACACCCACGACAACACCACCCACTATCACCACAATACCCACAAGTACAATGTCAACTGTCTCCACACTCACTACCACTACATCCACCACCACTACACCCACTGCCACTACACCCACTACTACAACACTACCACTACCCCAACTTGTTATTGTTTTGTTTAAAGTCCAGCCGACTGCAAAGAGCCATATCAAATTAACAATCCCAAATACAAACTCCACACTCACAGTCACCACACCCACTACCACTTGTCATCTGTTTTTTTTGTTTTTTTTATCATTTTACCCTGTGACATGTGGGCTGGCTGATTCCTGTAACAGAGCCATGGGTTCACGATCTGGTTGCTTGAGTTCAATCCCAATCAGAACACTATTACATAAAACCTGGCCTACTTGCTGCCCATCTTAAATTAATGCTCTAATCATTGTAGTAGGGTCAGCACACTTTGTATTCCGTTGGTCCTGTTCCCCATCTCCTTCCATTTCAATACCATGCTAGCGCCTAGGATGTTGTGTAGGCTCAAGATGTCCGCCAGATTAACCCTTTGACTCCCTCGCCAAATTAACCCTTTGACTCCCTCACCTTATCCAACAACTGCAAAAACCCAAACCTTTGACTCCCTCATCCTATCCACCAGCTTCCTTCAGAAATCTGGTGGATAGGCTGAGGGAATCAAAAGGTTCAGTTTTTGCTTTGGGGTGTGGGAGTCAAAGGGTTAACACATGGCAGATTGGCTGGTGCCTGTATGGAATTGTCCAAGTGTGATGAATCTGGCTTGAATTAGCTCCAAGTCCAAGCTTCAATCTCACCCTGTGGTAATGACACTGTGTGGTAACAACAGTCCACTTTCTGAAACCTTTTGTTCATAGATCAGTCGCATGATAAAGAAAATGAGAAGAAAATTAAATTACAAAAAAATACTGGATGGGTGAGCTGTTTCTGCATAGTACCATAAGATATAGTGTCTGGTGACTGATTATATACATATCTGCCAAAAAACAAAAAAAATGTACACACCCATACAAACAACACTTCAATTCTTTGAAGGCACAAATATAGTTTGGGTCAGCAACACACTGAGACGCATTGTGTTGACATGATAGATACATTAAACATCATGCTATTGTAAGACCATGGTCAATGGCTGTATAGTCTTATTCAGATCCCCAATGTTTTCATACCTTGAAAAAGTACCTCAAAACACACCTCTTTCAGAAACATCCCCCAAATTCATGAATTAATGCTTATGGCTTTTCTAGGTCCAGTGGTATTGTAGTTTGTCTATATGTGTGAATGTGTATGTGTATGTGTATGCATAGTGTATGTGCAATTTCATGAATGTGTTTGTTGCCGATAAACTAGAAAATGATATTCACTGATTTCCTATGAATTATTTTGATGCTGCATTGATGGCCTGGGTATAAACATATCTACTGTTATTGTTCACATCTATGCTGCATTGATATATTGGTATATGTATCTGACTGTGTCTGTGCCGCATTAAATTATTATTAATATTAACATGGCAATGTTTATGCTGTCTGTAAAATACACTGAGCAATGTTTGACACAGGTTGTTTATACTAAACAAATGAACTTATTACTGTTATTATCATTAATGCTCTGTCAAAGCAGGCTGGCTGACTCAGATGATAAAGTAGTAGACTCAGATCTGACATTTTGAATATGATCCAAGCCTGCAGCCTAAAATCACTAAAAACTTCCCTGTTAGCTGCTCATCTTAATGCTCTAATCGTTGTACATGTTTCCTAGGTCCTGTCTTCCTTCCCCTCTACAAGACCTTGCTAGCAAATTGGGTTTTGTGCAGGTCCAACTGCTGGCAGATTTGGGTGGAGCACTTATGGCACAGTCTGAATGCGGAGAATCTCTATAGCTATCACCTCTGCACCTACTCATGCTTCATCAATCACCATCATCTTGACATCAGACAACTTATGAAGTTTTATACACACACAAAGTTTTACAAATGTTATTCTACATAATGATTTTTGTGGTTTTGTTTTAGTTTGGTTTCTATATACAAATATATAAAAACATAAATTGAAAAAAATATATATACATACAACACCAAAACTAAACCAACCAACCGTATGAACAAATAAACTAAAAAAAACAAAAAAAACTAAACAAAAAAATCAAATAAAAACCAAAACAAACTTGTGATAACATACATCATTTGAGGGCAATTAACTGCCTGACAGACGTCTGACAGGAGTGAATGGTGTAATTTTAAAAGATTGTAATATGCACCCAACTGTCCCAAGACGTTTTTTGCTGTATCAATGTATGGCTTGTATTGTGCTGGTTTTGTGTGTGTGTGTGTGTGTGTGTGTGTGTGTGTGTGTGTGTGTGTGTGTGTGTGTGTGTGTGTGTGTGTGTGTGTGTGTGTGTGTGTGTGTGTGTGTGCTTTTCTCTTCTCTCTGTGTGTGTGTGTGTGGCATGAGTGTGTGTGTGCGTGCCTGCACATGTGTAAGTGAGTGTTTGTGCCCAGGTGGCATGTGTGTGTTAAGCTTTTAAATGTTTAGACATGCTGTAAAGGAAAATGAATTTCAATATGTGATTTAATATTCATGTATACAGTTCTCAGTTAAAATATCAACAGTAGACAAAGATGGCAACACTATTATCCCCACTATGGTTGGATGTTTTGATAAGCCTTTTCCAATGCCCAACCTTGGCCTTTTGTTTGGGAGAGCTGAGTGGGCAAAACCACACACGGGATCGCATTAAAACCACACAACTTAAGTACCAAGTACAAAGCAGGAAAACAAATAGTCTGAGCCACTAAGGCCACCCCTGTAGTTCTCAGACTAATGCCCGCCTAAGCTCTGTCAACAGATGCTTGTCTGTATCCAACATCACTGAAAGCAGGATCCAGTTTCTGTCTGAAGGAGATAGAGAAGCGCCATTCATACTCCTTCCCTACCCCAAACGTGATATTCAAAGCACAAGCCTGGCCAGATAAAAGATGGCACTGGGTAAAGTTTTTATCACTTTGTGTAACAAGATCTTAAAACCGTGTACAAAAGCAACCTTTCTCACAATGTTGTCCAAGATTTTACAGGAGATATCTGAACTGAAATAATTATCTTCAGCAAGCACCAAATCCCCAGTAACTTAAATGTTTTCTTTCATTACTGACATTATTTACCAGACACCTCTACAAAATCCCTATCCTGCTTCAGAAAAAGAAAAAAAAACCCAAATTCTTTGCCAAAAGGAGAATATCACCCACACTATTCCACAATGATGACCACTGTCAACACGTCTGGATATGAATTCAGCACCACTAAAGTATAAAAACTATAATCTGACACAGCAACCTAATTTTTTTACCACTGACAACTTAGGAGTAAACCCTACATTCATGCTTGTCTTCTGCAAACCTATGATTAAACCATAGCCATTTTCAATACACACAAACTTAAGTTAACAAATACATTTTTCTGTAAGTGTAGCTATCGGGCAATATCAGAATCTTACTGCATGAATCAATTCTCTTAAAGCTTTGCTCAGAACAAAAAAGTTTTTAATCCTCATGAAGAAAGCACTTAACTCTTGCGGAAGATAAAATATTCAACCATGATAAAACCAAAAAATCCAAAACACACAAAAAACCCCAAACAAATACAACAAATGAAAATACTACCAGAAGCTGCTTCAGTTCTGTTCCATCAAATATGTGTGTGTGTATGTGTGAGTGTATGTGTGAGTGTGTGTGTGTGTGTGTGTGTGTGTGTGTGTGTGTGTGTGTGTGTGTGTGTGTGTGGTGTGTGTGTGTGTGTGTGTGTGTGGTGTGGTGTGGTGCGTGCGCGTGCGTGCGTGTGTGCGTGTGCGCGCTTTCGCACGCACACAAACAAATACAAATATGTGTCCCCTGCAGAACAAAACTGAGGCAGATATTGTGAATATTTTTGTTTCATTCATTATGACAATCAAAATCAAAGCATGCCTTCCCCTTAACTGAATCTCAACTGAACAGAGAAACCTGAGTGTCCCTAAGTGTATTTGTACACACAAAGTGTGCTGCTGGTTCTGAAAGACATCATCACACTGGTACAACAACGGCATTGTCTAGCATGAAGGAGGTAAGTGGGTGGGGAGTCCAAATTTTCTTCATGCTGAACAACAAATAAGACCCACAGTGCAAACAATCCTGAAAAACAAACAAACTTGGTTCTTGAAAAAACAAGACAAACCAAAGCCAGTGACTTTTTTGGGCTGAACATACTTAAGAGTCATAATACAAACCGTCCTAAAATGGAGAACTTGGAAACTGACAAAATAAGAGTAAGTGTGTCACTAAGTAAGTGTGACAAACCAGAAAATGGATAGCCATTCTTCATTATATGTAAGTAACTGTAACAAGGGAGGTAATTGCCACTAGCACAAAATTCTTGTCTGCCTTGCTAGCCGTTCCTTATAAAATTCACAGTGTTAAGTAATAGGCACATTGGCTAACACTAGTAACAGCACTCTTATCTATCTATCTATCTACACAATATATATATACAGACATACACACACACTTGACTATCATTTGACTTACGTTATGGTATGAATAGTCATGCTGTTGTTAATGTGTCTGTGACCTAATGTTGTTCTTGCTATTTTCAATGTTACCGTCATTTATTCTGAAATCAGCTTTCTGCCCTGTTTTGGGCTAAATCCCTTAAAATATTTCATGTCACCAACTGTCAAATCCCCCCCCCCCCTTGTCAACACACACACACACACACACACACACACACACACACACACACACACACACACATAAGCACGCTCGCACACATGCACACACACACATATACATATAACACACGCAGGCGCACACACACGCACACGCACACGCACACACACACACACACACAATGTACAAACAATTCATGCAGTTATCATTCTGTCTTCATTATGTGTACCCTGTCTGATGGATCATAAAAAAGTAATCCCATCTATGTAAACATAACAGAATCTCTCTCTCTCTCTCTCTGTGTGTGTGTTGTGTGTGTGTGTGTGTGTGTGTGTGTGTGTGTGTGTGTGTGTGTGTGTGTGTGTGTGTGTGTGTGTGTGTGTGTGTGTGTGTATGTGTGTGTGTGTGTGTGTGTGTGTGTGTGTACATGTGTGTGTGAGGAACACAGAAACAAAACAAACAAGTATTCAGTATCATTGTGTACGCTAATCTGTTATCCTCAAAAATATTCATCTCTCTCTGTCTCTCTCTCTGTGTCTCTCTCTCTCTCTCACACACACACACAAATACCAACAACAAAACAACAAAATAAAGCAAACAAACAAAAAACTCTCTGGTATGTGCCAATGTGAACAGGAACATAGAGAAAGATCTGCAACATCAGACTCTCACTACAGATTCACTGTTTGGACTGTCAATCAGCAAAATGAAGAAACAAATTCATGTATATCACACTTCAGACTTAGAGTACTTCATTACAAAAGGACATTAGCATACGGTCCCACTGGATCTATCTTTCAGCTAGTCTCTACACACAAAACATGAGCATTAAAAAAATCAATCATAACATAAAATGTGAAACAAGTTAAATACATGTCCATCCTTAACAAGAGAAGAACAGCAACAATAATATAAAAATATTACCATAGTACCAACATGAAGAAGTATTATAACACTGAAAGTCTTTTTGGTGAAAAACAGTATATGCAGACAAAGCTTCTTCAGTTCCGTGGACAAGGCTTCTTCAGTTCCAACCAAAACTGTAGACTGCAATGACTGACTTGATATCAAACAACTGACAGACCTGACCAATAATCTTTCATGGACACTGAATTCTCTCATTCATTCATTCATACATTTATTCATTCATTCATTCATTCATTCACTTTATCCGTCCAAACTCAGGGACATCAGATCTGAGACTAAAGACCCAAATCATATTCAATATATATATATATATATATATATATATATATATATATATAAAATTTATATATATATATATATATATATATATATATATATGTGTGTGTGTGTGTGTGTGTGTGTGTGTGTGTGTGTGTGTGTGTGTGTGTGTGTGTGTGTGTGTGTGTGCGTGTGCGTGCACGCGTGCACATCCATGCATGCGTGGTGTGTGTGTGTGTGTGTGTGTGTGTGTGTGTGTGTGTGTGTGTGTGTGTGTGTGTGTGTGTGTGTGTGTGTGTGTGTGTGTGTGTGTGTGCACAAAACCATGTCAAACAACACTGACACTGTGCATAATGGTCTTGACATCACCTGCCAGGGATACATTCCAAACACTATGTCATCAAATAAAAAAAAAAATGACCCTGTAATGCAAACGGATGACAGCTGTTTATTAACAATACATGGATTCAATGTTAAACAGGACAGACTGAGTACTGATACTCTTCTTCTCCTCCTTTTGTTCACCACCTAATGGTCAGACCAGATAAATATAGTCATTTTTTTTACAATTCCTGAAGGCAACCTCTTGAAGCGCAGGAACCCTGATGGTTCCATCCTGAAAGGGCCTCAATGGGTGAATGCCATTCTTGTCTGTAGATGACTGTGTACACATTGCCATTACAGTGCATGCTACCATTTTTGTTAAAAGGCACCTGTAGGTCTGGTAACACTTGACTTCGCATTCTAGGTTTTCAGTATAGATCACCTCATCCTTAGCTCACAGCCAAAAGGCCTACCCTGTAAGCAGGTCTAGGGTTTATGCAGCTCTTATCCACCTGATGGTCTGTCATAGGATATTTTCTAGTTGTTGTCTGCATGCATAGTTCCACTACGCCCCATCCTGATAAAAACTATCACCAGTCGATCCAGTACTGCTTCTCAGTCCAGACAAGGTTGGCTTACTTTGCAGCTAACCTCCCTCAGCATATTTTGCAGCTAACCTCCCTATATGAAGACCATGTGCCATCTGCAACCTATGGGTTCGTGCCATCTGCAACCTAAGGGTTCGGGATGGTCGCCCTACCAGAGTGCTGACTTTTGACCATAAAGGCATACAAGTTTGATTGGAGTTGGCCGTGACTGGCAAGTAGTTAAAACATTACAACTCCAAGGCCTGTGTCTGATCCCACCTGGGTCAGGCCTGATGTTTAAATACTGTATGGGGTGGAGGATTTTCTAAAGTCCCAAATCAACAAATGTATTATACATGTACAGATCTGATTGTTCCTGAACCCCCTTCCTGTCTATACAGTGTGTGTGTGTGTGTGTGTGTGTGTGTGTGTGTGTGTGTGTGTGTGTGTGTGTGTGTGTGTGTGTGTGTGTGTGTGTGTGTGTGTGTGTGTGTGTGTGTATGCGTGCATCCTATATGCTTGCACACATGCACATTTGTTCTGATTAACTGTTACTCTCCTCCCCCTCCACTCCTGAAATGTAATGGACCTTTTTTTAAAACGTCATCCTGTTGTATGATTAACTGTGCATTTAATTTACTTCATCTGTTTTGTTTATTGTTTTTTTTTTTCCCATTACAAAAAGAATTACCCTATATCAACACTGTCACTGACAGTGTCATCAGTTTCTAAATTATAATTTATATATGACAAACCTTTTATCATTACAGTACTAATAAGTCTAATTACTACAAAATATAAAATTAACTGATCATATGACCAGACTCAATGAAAAGATTCCGATTTCATAAGGTCTTAGTCTTATGAATGTGTAAATATAAAAGCTTAGTTTTGGGCCTGTCTTGTTTTGTTATATGAAATAAACTTTTTTTCTGGTTCATCGCTTGAATTCTGGTGGTCAGTTTGAAACTGATTTCTTACCTAAACAGGCAAATTTACATTCCCCCCTCCCTCCCCTTGTCCCACTTTCTACATCATCTTAATGGCCACAGCAGCTGTGGCAATTTTTACAATGTTAGGATGCTAATCAGACATTGAGGATGATAATCATGATGCTATGGAATGAGGTCATTGAGGATGATGATCATGAGGATGATAATCATGATGCTATGGAATGAGGATGATGATCATGATGCTATGGAATTAGGATTGAGACTGTGCAACAGGTATGTATTCTACTCTTATTATCATAACATATACTGGCATCAACCAGGTCTGAGAGATGCAGACATCTGCAGTGTTGGTAAGAAAATCCGAATAACGCCCTCCGTGAGGGGATGAGACTCGGTTGTGTGGTCCCAGTCTTCCCGGTGAGCCCACGGCATACTCACTCTGGATAGAATCCAGCAGGGGCCAAAGAATCCCCAACGACTCTGCCTGGACTGATAAGGACTTAACCTCACAACTTTCCGGTCGGTAGTCCCTTGCGCTAACCACTGC
>CM060312.1:72568236-72615736 GCA_030674185.1 Monoplex corrugatus | reverse complement strand
CAGTGTAACCTTTGACTCCCGTACTCTGACCACCAGCGTCCTGCATTGTCAACCATGCTAGCAAAACAAAAACTTAACCGTTTGACTTCCTTACATTATCCACCATCTTCCTGTTAGAAGGTGGTGGATAGGGTGAAGGAGTCAAATGGTTAAGCTTTTGTAGTTGGTAGGTAGGGTGTGGGAGTCAAAGTGTTAAAGGGCTTCACAAGTCCCGTTCATTGCCACACCCCATTTCAAAACCCTTCCAGCGGTCAAGTGGGCTGCCAGATAATTACTAGCAGATTTGGGCGGAGCGCATATGGAATTGTCCGAGTGTGATGAATCCGAGCTTGAAAACCAACATGTTAATTCAATCCAGAGCCTGTACATATATGTGTGTCTGGTTTAGACGGCCTAGTGATAAGAATACCTGCTGGGGACTAAGAAGTTTATGTTAAATTCTCGGTTAGAACAGTCCCATTTCCAGTTCCCTGTAACAATCAATATAAGGGTTCCATGCACTAATGTGGTTAACCCTTTGGCTCCCGCACCCTGTCCACTAGCATCCTGCATGGAGAAGTCTTACGTTTGCTTCTTGATTAGGACAGTCCCATTTCCAGTTCCCTGTAACAGTAGGCCTATAGCTTAGGGTTCCATGCACTGGTGTGGGTCGTCTTTTAACCCTTTGACACCCGCATCCCGTCCACCAGAATCCTGCATGGCCACCTGTGTTAGCAAAGCAAAAACTTAACCCTTTGACTCCCTCACCCTATCCACCAGCTTCCTGCTTACGGCAGCACTCATCGTTTCCTACGAGGTCAAAGAGACCTGTCAGCAGGCAAGCGTGGTTCTTGTGGCTTATCCCCACTTTGCTCAACTGGCTGGTCGTCTGCTACAGCGTCGGTTACACTCTCGTTTTGAGTGTTTCGTTCACTTGATCGGCCACTTGATCTCTTTCCTAAAACAGGCAGCGTCATTTGCATTGTCATTGACGGTAGACGGGTGAGGGGTGGGTGCATGAGGCACTGTGACTGTATCATCGACCTTCATTGTGTCAAGGCCAGTTAATGCATTAGATTAGCAACGTGTGAAGTTTGGTGATTCTTTAGTCAGTGGGTTGTGATAATTTTAACTCAACTACTCTGCACTCGTCGAGTTTTCGTTCTGTGGTCAAAATGCTCCCCATTTTGGCTTATTGGAAAACGAGAGCCGTAAGTAACATTACCATTGTACTGTGATAATTTTTAAACACTGTGTTTTTGGGTTTGTTCACACTTAACCGTAGGCATCTCTGTCTCTTTTCTGCCTGGCTGCAGCAGAAGCAGGACCAGTAATGGTAGTAGCAGTAATGGGACTGTATCTTTTATTCTTATTTTTATTATTTTAAGAAAACAAGCGTGATTGCCCGCGATCAAACAAACAGAAACCAGGAAATCACGAAAAACACGCGTATTTTAATATACCAAGGCAAGACGGGCGCACATTTTCGGGCAGCTAGCTTATTTTTGGTTGTGTTACAATGACCTACTTTCTTGCGGACACGAGTTTTGCTGTCATGATACCAAAGACGTTATAGGCCTAAATATAACTTGTCTTTGCACAAAAGGGGCACTAGCTGGCTCTCGTGGACTGAAGTTATGATGTTACAAGGCGGGCAAATACCGCATACTTGGACATAAGCATGCCCCCCTTGATTGGGGGAGGGGGGGGGGCAGACTTCTGAAGTGGAGTCGTGGCCCCAAAATCTGACGTGTCAAGTTCAAACCAAACTCACAGTATGAAACATGCCTTGATTGCTGCCCATCTTTTTTTTTTAACCCTTTGACTCCTGAACCCATTGCCAACCATGCTAGCAAAGAGAAAACTTAACCCTTGGACTGTCATTTAGCATGCTGCATTGCCAACCATGCTAGCAAAGAGGAAACTTAACCCTTTGACTCCCTCATTCTATCTGTTTGCAGCAAACTTGTTTGAATTGGCTTGAATTGTGCTGATGTAATTCACACCCCTGTATGAGGCACTACAGATATATTGAATAAATAAGATTCTTTCATATTTTCTGTTGCTTTGATATAGATAGATTAGCATTGTCAGATAATGTCAGTTGGCCTTTGAATATTAGTATCTGCTAATATCTACCTTGTTGGGAAACACCATCTCATTTTTAATCTCTGGCTGGCTGGCGCTCTCTCTGTGTCCACCTCTCTCTCTCTCGCTTTCTCTCTTGTCTCTTTCTGTCTGTTAGCATCACTGGTATGTTTTGCAGTAAAATGGATGACATGAACATTCTTGTACAGTGAATAAGTGAATAAATCAAGTGCTGACTTGGAGTTGGTTGTGAAAGCATCTGACTTTCATTTTGAAGAAATAAACTAACAACTTCAAACAAAGCAATTCTGAATCTACTCAAATGACAAATAACAGGTTTAACAAAGTCATCCTTAATTGCTGTGTGTAGGCCTGTCAGTGGAAATCTAGCTGTGTCACATAGACAACATAGTGTTTGTATGTTGTGGTAGTGAGTTATAGAACATAGTTTTACTTGTATTGTCAGTTGCCCAGTGGACTGGCTGGTTGGCTGGCTGGCTGTGCTGATATGACTGTGGATTCAGAACAGATATTTGAAGTTCAATCCAACCCACAACATAAAACCTGGCCTGTTTACTACCTTGGTTGAATGCTCCAATCAGGTGGTGTCAGCGATATGTTTCATAGGTCCTGTCTACCTCTCCCATCACCCCATCCCTTCCCCATTTCAAGACATTGTCAGTGCATAGGGTCTTGTGCATGCTGAAGGAATCTGCCAAATAATTATTGTCAGATTTCTGTGGAGTGCATAATGAATGGCCCTAGTGTGATGAATCCCCCTTAAACAAACTCTAAACTCAGTTTTAGTGTCACAAAATCCCCCTTACCTCCAGCAAAGCAACATTCCATGTTCAGAAATGATGACAGCACTGAACTCTACCTCTGAGTTGACTATGACCAAAATGGATCTCTCAGAATACTGTCATATATGAGCAGACCATATCTAGGCTGACAAGTGTGTATGCTATTTTGTGAAAATCATTCTTTTGCTCAAGTGTGGAAGCTCTGCAGAATCCTGTGACACAGAACAAGCTGGCCATGTCTATCATTGTTTGTGTATATTTTGATAAATCATTCTTGTTTGGTGCTGTTCTCCAAAGTCATTTGGACTCTACATTTACAAGACCCAGAGTGTAATATATATATACAGATGCACTGATATATCACACACAGACACTCGTATCACAGGACACACATTAAATGTGTAATTTCTTCTTCTTCATTAGCTCCATGAAGAGTCATTGGGGCGCTGCACTAAAAAACTCTTCACCACATTCCTCCAGTCCCGTCAGTTGTATGCCAAAATCTGGATCTCTGCAAACTGTTTCTCTGTCTATTCTGCACCGTTGACAGTCCATTGTATGCAAATCATTTGTCTGTTGTCAGTCCATTGTTTCTTGTCTTCTCTTCCATCTCCTTCCCTCAACAGTTCCCCAGAGGATAGACTTGGCAATTCCATTGCATCTTGTTGCAAGGCCATACCAGCATAGTTTTGTTTTCTTAACAGAAGTCAGCAGATCTTAATATGGTCCAGCATACTGCATAATGTTGTTCATAGGTGATATGATCAATGTGTCTGATGTTAAGTATCTTGCAATAACACCACATTTTTTTATATCGGCTGTCAGGGTCCATATAATAATAATAATTAATAATAATTACAATATTTATATAGCGCAAAATCTTGATAAAATCAAATCTAAGCGCTGAAACAGACACACACACACACGCACGCATGCACACGCACGCACGCACACACACACGCACGCACGCACGCACGCACACACACACATACACACACATACACACACATACACGCGCGCGCACACACACACACACACACACACACACACACGGCTATAAATGGGGAGAAAGAATAAAAGCAATGGAAAATTATAGAGAGCATATTATATACAATTATATATTACAATGTGATTCCCCTCCGAGTGGAGACAGGCTGCAGGGGGATTGAGTGAGGTCATGATTTTATGCAGAGGAGAAAAGGTGAGTTTTGAGAGAGGACTTGAAGGAGACAAAAGTAGGTTGCTGACGGACTGAGAGAGGAAGTTTGTTCCAGGAGAGCGGACCAGAAACAGAGAAGGCTCGTGGACCATAGGTATTGAGCTTAGTGCGTGGAAAGCGAAAAGTCAGAGGATCGGAGGCAGAGCGGAGGGTACGTGAGGGAACATAGATCTCAAGTAGGCTTGACAGGTAATCGGGGCTGCGTTATTGAGGCTTTTGTAGCACATGGTGTCTAGTTTGTACTGTATGCGCTTTGATACAGGGAGCCAGTGAAGTTGTGCCAGGAGAGGAGATATGTGATCAGCTTTTTTCTTTTTGAATACAAGGCGTGCAGCATTGTTTTGAATGCGCTGTAGGATATGAATGGTGGAGGCAGGAAGATCGGACAGGAGTGAATTGCAATAGTCAATGCGAGACATTATGAAGGAGAGAACGAGTTTTGCAGTTGTTTCCACAGAGAGATACTTCCTGATCAGGCTTATACAATGGAGGTGATAGTAGCAAGATCTGGCAGTTTGAGAAACAAAGTTGTTCATGGAGAGGGTAGAGTCAATGCAGACACCAAGGTTTTTAGCTGAATCAGAAATTGGGACTGATGTGTTACATAATGGGACAGAAAGAGGAGGCAGCTGAGAAAGTTTCTGATGGGTGCCGATGAGGATAGCTTCTGTCTTGTCATCATTTAGCTGAAGTTTGTTGTATGTCATCCAATTAATGTCCGAGTAACACTCAGTGGTGCGAGTCAGGAGGCGCTGTATATTGTCAGATGAGTCACTGTCTTGAAGTTGGGTGTCATCAGCATAGAAGTGGTGTTTTATAGAGTGGGAGTTGATGATGGTGGACAGGGGGGAGGTGTAAAGAGTGAAAAGAACAGGGCCAAGGACAGATCCTTGTGGAACACCACAGGTCAGGTATGCAGGTTGAGAGTAAGTGCCATTGATGAGAACAGTTTGTTTTCTGTTTGATAGATATGAAGTGAACCAGGAGAGAGCAATGTCAGAGATGCCAAAAGTATGATGAAGTCTAGAAAGGAGAATACCATGATGAATGGTATCAAAGGCTGCAGACAGATCAAGGAGTGTGAGGAGAGAGACTTTGCCAGTATCAGTTGCAAGGAGGAGATTGTTGAGAATGTGTAGCAAGGCAGTTTCAGTGCTATGGCACTGGCGGTAGACTGACTGGAAAGGATTGAGGAGATTGTTGACAGACAGGTGAGAGTTCAGTTGGTTGAGGACAACTTTTTCAAGCAGTTTTGACAAGAAAGAGAGATTAGAGATAGGCCGGTAATTTTTCAGTTCATTTGGGTCTAAATTGTATTTTTTGAGGAGAGGGTGAACAATAGCAGACTTGAAAGAATCTGGGACAGTTCCAGTTTGGAGAGAAGTGTTGATGATCTCAGTGATGAATGGGAGGAGCGCAGGGAGACAGTCAGAGTAGAGAGAACCTGGAAGAGGATCCAGTTCGCAGGTTTTGAACGACATGGATCTGATTGTGTTGAGAATTTCTTCTTGTGAGACTGGGGTAAAAGTAGTAAGAGGTGTGCCAGAGAAGGAAGGGTCAGAGAAGGAAGGGTCAGGTGGGCATGGTTGACAGGGTGTCCTGTCAAGCCTGTCACGAAGAGTTTGTATTTTGGTGGTGAAATACTTGGAGAATACAGATGGGAGTTCTTCATATGTGTGTTTTGTTGGGAAAGGTAAATCTTTTCGTGTGCAAGGAGATGATTCATGGTTGTAAAGAGTTCTTTTGAAGAAGAGGCATTCAGAATTTTGGTTTGGAAATAGCTTGTTTTTGCAGATGCAATGAGGGTGGATACTTTTGTTTTAGAGGCTTGGAAAAGTTGCCTATGTACAGTGAGTTTGGATTTGCACCAGCGGCGCTCAGCTCTGCGGTGGGCACGTTTTGCACAGGCAATCTCATGAGTGAGCCAGGGGGTAGGGGGGCGGTCAGGTAAAAGACGGGTTGTGGCTGGAGCATGAGTGTCCAGAAGATGGTGGAGAGTAGTATAGAATTCATCGGCAAGGTTATGTGACTTTTCAGAAAGGAGACGGAAGGCATCAGATGAAAATGTGGAGAGGTCGATAGATTTGAGATTGCGTCGAGTCACTGTGCGCATGGTACGGGAAGGAGGAGGAATGGCAAGAGAACAGAGAATTGCAGAGTGGTCAGATGGAAGGGCTGGAGTTAGACGGGTAGAAAGAACTAAGCAGTTGTCAGTAGCTGAATTGTGGTGATCATGAGAAATGATCCAGTCAAGAGTGTGACCTTTTTGATGGGTTGGTTCAGAAATGTGTTGAGTCATATTGTGATTGGACAGAGAGTTGATGATATGTCTTGTGTCATAACGGTGAGTGTTGTCATAGTGGACATTGATGTCACCTAGAATGATGAGATTTCCAGGTAAGAGGCAGTAGTAGTCAAGTAGTTGGTCAAAGTCAGAGAGAAACATGGATGTGGTGAACTTGTTGGCAGAGCTAGGTGGAGGTCGATAGACACAGGAGAAGGTGATGGGGTGAGGGGTGGATTGGAAGGATACTTCAACGTGCTCGAAAGAAGGATGGGAGAAAGGCAGAGACTGCGAGAAAGACAAGCGGGAATGGAGTGAGTCGTTGTAGAGGATGGCGATACCACCACCTCGGGATGAGCGATGGAAAGAAGCAAGCCTGTAACCACTCGGAGTGAGACTCGCATGTATAGGTTCATGACCAAGCGGGTTAAGCCATGTTTCGGTGATAAAAGCAATGTCAACATGCTCATCTGCGATAAAGTCAGCAATGACATCGGCTTTGCCATCAGTGCATGTTGACTGAGCGTTAAAAAGGCATAGTTTTAGTTTATCACAATGCGGTGGCCGAGGTGGAGACGAAGGCAGCACCGACGGGACAGAAGACGAAGGCGACACCTGCGGGGCAGAAGATGAAGGCAGCAACGACGGGACAGAAGACGAAGGAGGCACCCGCAGGACAGAAGACGAAGGCGGCACCAGTGGGACAGAAGATGAGGGCAGCGCCGGCGGGACAGAAGACGAAAGCGGCACCGGCGGGACAGAAGGCGAAGGCGGCACCGGCGGAACAGAGGGCAAAGGCGAAGACGGCAGAGGAGGAGACGAAGTTTGCAGCAGCAAGGTCGAGTGCAGGGGCAGTGGAGGAGACGAAGAAGCAGAAGACGAGAAGTGGTGTCGGACTGGCACAGCAGGAGACAGATTGTGCCATCCTGTATGCATACATACATGATGATGGAATAACCAGTGAATGTAAGAGCTTGTCTTGTGTTTCATGGAGATGTATGTGTCCTTCCATACTGATTTCAGCCTGAACAGTGCTGATATTGTCTTTGATGCCCTGCAGATTTCTGGTTTGGATCCCTTATTACTAATGAAGGATCCCAGGCAAGTGAATTGTTGAACAGTTCCTAGTTTCACTTCATGGACTGTTATATCAGTAGTGATGGTAATGTGGCTGAGTTTGTTCATTCCATATACCACTCCTCCCAAATCAGCCAACAGCAATAGAACCAATTCCCTGACTCTGCACAAAACCCCTTGCTCTGGCAAGGTCTTCAGATGGGGGGAGGCGTGGGGAGATGGACCTAATAAACGGTAAGATAACACTAACAGAATGACGGATACATTGACATGGGCAGGGAACAGATCAGTTTTTTATTTTTTGGGCTAGGATTGAACTTGAGATATCAGATTCTGAATCCACATCTCTATCAAAAGAACCAGCCAGACAGTATTGGTTCATGATAGGTAGTGTTACATAGCAAATCATGTGATATGAAAACATGCATAGAACGTGCTGTGTTGTTATAAAGCTTAGTATGTTGCAGATCCACTCCTGTCTCAGCATATGTGTGTGTGTGTATATGTGTGTGTGTGTATATATTGTGGTGGTGGTCTTTGATTTAATGTCTATTCACTTAAGAGATTTTAGCACAAAAAAAAAGGAAAAAACAAAAAAAGAGAAAAAAAAGGGCCGGGGACAGAGGAGGTTGAGAAAAGATGATCCAGAAAACAACTGTTTCGAGGAGGGGAAGGTAAAACTAACTAATAACGTTACCATAATTAGCGATTTAAACAAACTGACAAAACAAAATTTACAAATGTATAGACTAAATGAAAAGAAATGAAACTTAAAAATTGGCTAACCATAACACTGAACAAGTGAAATAACATTTTAAAGATAATTCGCTATATATATGTATGTGTGTGTGTGTGTGTGTGTGGGGTTGTGTGTGTGTGTGTGTGTGTGTGTGTGTGTGTGTGTGTGTGCATGTGAAAGAGACAGACAGACAGACAGAGAGCACAAGAACAAGAACATTTCATCTACAAGGATATGACATAAACAATGTATATTGCCTTTTTGCATTCAGCCCTCACACAGAGGGTCTACAGTTATACATAAATTATGCATGAATCAACATCAGTACTTCAATAATGCAAACATGAAATATCAATTCAAAGAAATAGATGTGAAGGTTTTACACTGAATAGTGTAATCACTATGAAATTATGTCTGTGATTGATCTGATTGTTTGGTGGTAAAACTAAAAGAGCTATTCACGAGATGTACTATATACCTCTTTTAAAATATTGTGAAACTTGGTCATTTTTGTATAGTTTCCAGTGGTGTGCTCCAGAGGCTAGCACCTAAAACATGAGGCTGGCTTAGACAGGTCAATTTTTGAGATGGGGAAATTAATTTTTTTCTTATTTCGCATAAGATTTATAGAAAAGGTATTGGTTACATTACTTTGAGCACAGATGTTCTGGGTTATACTGAAATGTTAAGTTTTCAAGGGAAGATTTTATTTCCGTATAGTTTGAGTCTAATCATGTGCTAGCAGTTTTCAAGAGAATGAGTTTCATAGCTCATTTGTGCAATTGATTTCAAGTTTGAGAACATTACCACTGGTCGAATCCCATGGAGTAGATGCGTAGTCCATTAATGATAGGATTATGTGTGTGGAATAAGAAGAGAGAAAAAGAAGAAGAACTGAGACAAAAATGAAGAAGGAGAAGAAGAAGAAGAAGAAGAAGAAGAAGAGGTACCAGTTGAGAAAATTGAAACTGAACTCCCATTTAAAAAAAATCGCATTTCTAGCACTCGTAGATAATACCATTATAAGTATTTAGAGTGGGGAGGGGGGTGCCACAGAGTACTTAAAAAATCTATAACTGTTTAGTTTTCATGTATCGGAAGATCGGAAGAGTGTTATCGTCGTTCGGCAAGCGAGTAAGATAAACTGGATGCGCCGTCGACAAGCGAGTGAAAACTGACATGACCTCGTGCAACTCACCTGCGAGCCAGCGTTTGAATAGAATCAAATCACATCCGGTCTAAGAGGAATAACTCTTGTCATATGAGCTTGACCGTAAGATCGGCGGAGTTACTGGTACTTGAAATCTCCCCGACCAGCTTGTGTTACCGCACGGTTTTATTGTCATCATTTTCTGAAAAGGTCTCAGTTTGGAACTCCGAAGTTTACGTCATTTACTTTCGGTGAATTTCTAAGATGTGTGTCCGTCAAAGACATAAGTGTCTGTTAGCTACACTCCGGTATACTCCGGAAATGTCATGGTAACCATTGACTTATAGTACTCCCTTGGATAGTGTGGGATATCAGACGAAGATGAACTAGCCGAAAGAAGAGCCTGGGCAAATCAACCAGACTTTAATACAATACATTACTCGAGGATGGCAGCACTCAACTACACTTACATGACAATGGGGGGGGGGGGGGGGGGTTAGAAAAAATGAAAGAAAGAAAACGAGCACAGAGGAATTATTAACACCGACAATGTCAAAGAAGTTATAAAAAGAAAATACGATAAAGTATTGATTTCTATATGACAACTAGTCGAGCACTTTACAAAAGCATGGGCGACAAAGGCAGGCACACATAAAGCAAATAATGTAAATTTTCTAACAATAACAACAAAAACAACAGTCATAAAACAACAATAACAGTAGAAGTAGCAATGATAAATGTTTTTGTAATCACATTAATATAAAAAATAACAATGAAAATAACACACACACAAAACACAAAACCAACACCACACAAAACCAACACCCCCCTCCTGGCCGTAAATTACAGACGTAGAATCAAAGGAAAAAGAAAGGCAGCATTAAAAACAAACGAGGGAGGGAGGGATGTCAACTAACCTATGATGAAAACAGATGAACCATCATCACACATGTAATATCAGAAAAGTCATAAAAACGAATTACGTTGAAATATCGACTTCCATACACCAACTACAACAAGAAGAGGAAAATCATCAGATCATTCCCGGAGCTACGGACAGTTGTGCTGAAAGTGTCGACTGCCACAGAGCAGAGCAGCAGGTGGTCCTGATGAGGCTCTACAACTAACTGCGGCCGGCTCAACATACATATGAACTGCACGGTTCAAACTGACGTCTTCATCAACATGCCCCTGTTGTCAAGAGGACCAAAACAGCTGAACACATATTGCAGCGATGTTTCCTCCATCAAGTCAATCGACAGGAGGTATAGCCAACCACAATTTCTTTGACCACCAAGTTCCATGGCAACCGGCAGGAACAGGAACCCCCCCCCCCCCCACAAAAAAAACCCCAACAACAACAAACAAACAACTAATCAAAGCCAAACTCATCGCTAGATGTGACCTGACCAGGAAGACAGTGAACGCAAGAAGAATAGCTTATTGAGATCACCGGCGTATACGTCATTAGTTCTCGGTGATTTACGGAATAGTGCATATGGGAAGCAACTGATGTACCATACCATACCATATCATACCATACCGCTGCAGACTGGTTTAGGCTATTCAGCCTTTAGTCTGGTCTTTTTCACGAAAAAAAAACTTGGTTATTCATACAGTTGAAAAACTTCTTGCGTGGGTATTGATGGCGCAACCGTCTGAAAGTCTACCTAATCAGATACATGCGGTCTGCCCAATGGCGATCCAGACTGGCCTTGAAGCTGTCAAGAGATGGTGCGTTGACCACTTTTTCTGGGAGCGCGTTCCAGGGATTCACCACTCGATAGAAGAAAAAGTGCTGGCGCAGCGAACTATTGCAACTCCCTTTCTTGAGCTTTAGACTATGCCCACGGGTCTGCTTAGCACTGTTTTCAAGGACAAGAGGACTCTTCACGTTGTACAACTCGTGTGTGAACTTATAGATTTCAATCATGTCACCCCTGTCCCTTCGGTACTGCATGCTGGGTATTTTCATTCTGGCAAGTCGCTCTTCATAGGGATAGTCAACCAAACCAGGAACCAACTTTGTTGCTCGTCTGAGAACGCCTTCGATGATGTCCTTATCTTTCTGATACCTTGGTGACCACACACTGTTGGCAAACTCCAGGTGAGGGCGTATCATTGCGATGAACAGCTGTCGCATGGTCTCAGTGTCGAGGTACTGGTAAGTGCGCCTGATCAGCCCTAGAATTCTATTAGCTTTGTTGACCTGTGTCTCGACATGCCAGCTGAATTTGAGCTCCTGATCTACCAATACTCCCAGATCTTTCTCTCCCCTTGATGACTCCAGCAGCACTCTCTCTTCGCTGTTGTGTAGTCTCATGCTATACACTGCCTTGGGGTTCCTGCGTCCGAGGTGTAGAACCTTACATTTTGTCGCATTGAACCGCAGCTGCCAACAATCTGCCCAGTCAATGAGTTTATCTAAGTCGTGTTGAATCCTATCCCTCTTGTTTTGCTCCTCTACTGTGTCAAACATTTTTGTATCATCTGCGTACATCTGACAGATGCAGTTCACCACCTCTGGCATGTCATTGATGAACACAACAAACAGCATTGGCCCCAAGACACTACCTTGAGGGACTCCACTTAACACCGGCTCCCAACTGGAGAAACTCCCAGTGATCCCAACTCTTTGTCTTCTGCCTGTCAGAAAGTCTGTAATCCAGTATAACACCTGTGAAGTGACTCCATAGAATTCAAGCTTGGAGATTAACCGCTGGTGGGGCACAGAATCAATTGCCTTAGCGAAATCCAAGTAGACTACATCTACAGGTTTCCCCTCATCTAATGATTCAGTCCATGCATCCAGTACACTCAGAAGGTTCGTAACACAGGATCTCTGTCTGATGAAACCATGCTGGCATGGTGCGAGAAAGTTGTTGACTTCCATGTGGGTTATCACTTTGTCCCTAATGATGGATTCCATAACTTTGCAGACTGTGCTTGTCAAACTCACTGGTCTGTAGTTGCAGGGCTGGCTCCGATCTCCTTTTTTGAACAAGGGAGTGACATTCGCCTCCTTCCATTCCTCTGGCAACTTTCCTTCTTCTTCTGACTTAGTGAAAATAATAGAAAATGGCTCTGCCAATTCTTCGGCAAGTTCCTTCAGAACACGTGAATGAACACCGTCAGGGCCAGGAGACTTCCCAGGGTTCAGGCGCTTAAGTTTCTTCAGTACCTCCTTTTTGGAAAAGCTAATTCTTTCTAACTTTTCTGAACACTCTCTTTTCTTACATGATGGCATCTGATTTAGTCTCTCCTGTGTAAAAACACTACAGAAAAATCTGTTCAAGGTTTCAGCCTTATCCGCATTACTGGTTACTGTCCTACCTCTTTCGTCTACAAGATCTGCTACACCTTGCTTTGTCTTCAATTTGCTGTTAGCGTAAGCGTAGAAAGATTTAGGATTTTTCTTTGCATCCTTGGCCACAGATCTTTCAAAGTTCCGAACAGCCTTTCTACATGCTCATTATGAATTATCTCCCGTAGACCGTAAGTCCAAATTGGTCGACCAGAAACTGTTTCGATCTGTCGTTACCCGTTCGTTTGTCTGTGACTGAAGGTAAGGAATTCCTTTGAAAAAGCATACTTTGTTTACTGAAAAATAACGTTATAATTACTGCTAAAGTTACTTTGATAGTAAGTAGATATCTTGTCTATATCTGGACTGAAACCAACACATGTGACAGGAATACGATTTATGCTATCGAGGATTGTGTGTGGTCTCTGTCTTTCGTGGTGATAGGGGCTACGTCCTTTGTGTCCTGAGCCTCTTTCTCTGTCTGTCTGTCTGTCGCGTGTGTGTGTGTGTGTGCACGATGCATAAATCTAGTTCTTTGTTATAGGTCTAGATCTTGCTAGATCTAGATTTTGGATTTAACGAACGCTCTCTCTCTCTTTCACTGCACAGTCTCAGAGTCTGTGTGTGTGTGTGTTTAGTTAAAAGTCCAGCTGGGCATGATTGCATAGCGGATCTTAGGGCTCCTATTGGTAAACATTTCCTTAAAGGCAGGAAATCTGTAAGCATAGGCTTGCTTGTCTTCTTAGTATACATGTATACGCAACGTTTGTCTTTTCTAGGCCCAGAGTAACTGAGAGTAAACTTACCCAAGCTCACAATCTAACTTCTAGGATCGGATCTGTTGTGCAGTGGTGCTCTGGATGGCAGCTGTGAAATCAGTGTAGGGATAAAGATCATGCTGGTAAGTCTGACCTTAATTGTTATAGGAATGCTGTGGTGTTCTGAAGGGGTGAAAGTTGGTAGCTCACAGAATTTACTTGATTTCATTATGAACTTTTTATTTTCCAGCTGGCACAGCCAATCCGCCTGCTGTTGCATTATGTGAATGAACCGTTTGAGGATAAAATGTATGAAGTCGGAGAAGGTTGGTCACTTCATTTCGGAATCTTCAATAGTCATTGTGAATTTCATTTTATCCTCGTTGTCTTTGTTTGTCTTTCTGCCTGTCTCTCAGCACACATGTGTAGGGAGCGAGAGAGAGAGAGAGAGAGAGAGAGAGAGAGAGAGAGAGAGAGAGAGAGTGTGTGTGTGTGTGTGCGCAGAACTATCATACTATGTTTCAAATGCCTATAGTCCTTTGTGTAGATTATTCTCAATTTATTGGAACTGGACGAACTCTGAACTCATTTTTGGAACAAGAAAACAAAACTTAATAATGAACAAGTAAAACAGATGAATAGCTAGCTAGCTAGATAAATAAATCCCTTGGGGGGATGCCAGAGGTTCTTTCAGTGTAAATAGTATCCCCATCTTCTGGAAATTATGTGCTAGAAATTTCCTCTTTTCTGTCACTTTCTTTGTTTCTGTCTAGTTTTTTTTGCTTTTTGTCATTTCTTTCTGTCATTTTCTGTCTTTCTAGTCCAGTCACCTCTACGTGCTCGATAGTCTTACATACTTTCTCTTAGAATTGATAATTGGGTACATGTAATGATGTATTAAGTGCAATTTTTGGCTCTAGGGAAATGAGATATGCAGGAGCATTTTTAGGTAATTTGGGCCCGTTTTATATTTTGTGTCCTTAGTTTATAGTTATGTTTGAATTTGCATTCAAGTATGTTTTTAAATTTCCTCTGTGATGAATTGGATGGAGTGGTCAACACCAAGGGCATCTTCTTAGATTATGTGTGCGAATGCGTTGATATGTATGCTTAATTTTCTTTTCCCTTTTTTTCTATTGCATATTGTGTATGTTTTGAACTGGTTATAGCCCTGATATGGTTCTGTGCATGGGCTTCAAACAAAAATAACAATAAGATAGATAAATAAAGGAATAAATGAATAACCAAACAAATAGGCATAAAATCAATAAATGTTTTGTCTGTGAATATTTTGATAGGCAAATCGAATGTAAAAACTTGCAAAATGAAATTGGTGGTACTAGGTCTATATTTGTTATATGTTTTAGTGTGGATGCAAATGTGTTTTTGTGTGTGACTGGAAAATGCACAAATGTCATGTTGAAATAAGCTTACTGTTGCTCTTAATTGAATCTACTCCATATGCTGTGGCGCATTTGAACCCATAACTTTGTGTAAAAGGTCATAAATCAGTCTCACTTTTCGCACCACTTTAATGACATTTTTTTTATGTTGTTACCGAAGGACTGATGCATCTGAACTTCCAAAGTGGATTGTTAATGAAAATGTGCTAATAAAATGAAAGACTTGTCTATTCTGTACTTGCCAATTAAAAAAAAAAGTGTGGAACCTACCTTCCAGACGTTTTTCTGTCCCATTGTTAACATCGCTGTAATGGCCACAGAGGCTGGGATAAGTCTGTGTGATAATGCTATGGTGATGTATGACAGTGAGGGTGATAATCACGATGCTGTGGAGGTCCATTTTGGATTGAAACTGCATAACAAGGCTGTCCTGTACTCTTTCTTTTGAAGACACATCCTGGCATCAAACAGGCTCCTCAGTTACGGGTCTGTGAAGTGGATGAGATTCATCTATATGGTTGTATGGTCCCAGTCGTCTCACTGAGTTCATAGCACACTGAACTTTGGATAGGAGCTAGTTGGGGCTGAATACAGCAATAATCGATTTTGACGGGACTGACGAGGGTTCAAAATACATTTTTCCAGTCATTAGTCTGTTGCTTAACACTTCACAATGGAGAGCAGTCAACTTTGTGATTTCCAGGGCCGGAGTTTAACAAGGACGTATGGTACAAAGAGAAATATGCACTAGGACTGGATTTTCCCAATGTGAGTATGATGCTGAAAGCACGTTTAAAATAGGGTAATGTGTTCTAAAAAAAAAAAAAAAAAATCGGTTTTTCTGGAGACAGTTGGTGGGTAATGACACTGCACTAAGGGCTCCATTACAAAGGAAATGATTGAATAAATGTCAGGTATTTTACAACAAAAATACTTTTTAAGTAAGAAAAGCATTGCTAGCGAAATAGAATGCGCAACAAACTACTGGACAAGAAGTCAGACGCATTATCCATTATGTCACTGGCCCACTTGTCACATGGCCTACACAATACTGGACATGGCCTACACAATACTGGACATGGCCTACACAGTACTGGACATGGCCTGCACAATAGTGGACATCTACATGACCTACACAGTACTCGGCATGGCCTACACAATACTGGACATGGACTACACAATACTAGATATGACTTACACACTATTGGACATGGCCTACCCAATACTGGACATGGACATGGCCTACACAATACTGGACATGGCCTACACAGTACTGGACATGGACTACACAATATTAGATATGACCTACACAATACTGGACATGGATACACAATACTAGATATGACCTACACAATACAAGACATGGCCTACCCAATACTGGACATGGACATGGCCTACACAGTACTGGACATGACCTACACAGTACTGGACATGGCCTACACAATACTGGACATGGCCTACACAATACTGGACATGGCTTACTTGGACATGGCCTACACAATATTGGACATGGCCTACACAATACTGGACATGGCCTACACAATACTGGACATGGACATGGCCTACACAGTACTGGACATGGCCTACACAATACTGGACATGGCCTAGACAGTACTGGACATGGCCTACACAATACTGGACATGGCCTACACAGTACTGGACATGGCCTACACAATACTGGACATGGACATGGCCTACGCAATACTGGACATGGCCTACACAATACTGGACATGGCCTTACACAGTACTGGACATGGACATAGACTACACAATACTGGACATGGCTACACAGTACTGGATATGGCCTACACAATACTGGACGTGGCCTACACAGTACTGGACATGGCCTACATAATACTGGATATGGCCTACATAGTACTGGATATGGCCTACACAGTACTGGACATGGCCTACACAATACTGGACATGGCCTACACAATACTGGACATGGCCTGCACAATGCTGGACATGGCCTATACAATACTGGACATGGCCTATACAATACTGGACATGGCCTATACAATACTGGACATGGCCTACACAATACTGGACATGGCCTACACAATACTGGACATGGTCTACACAATACTGGGCATGGCCTATACAATACTGGATATGGCCTACACAATACTGGACATGGCCTACACAATACTGGACATGGCCTACACAATACTGGACATGGCCTACACAATACTGGATATGGCCTACACAATACTGGACATGGCCTACACAATACTGGACATGGTCTACATAATACTGGACATGGCCTACACAATACTGGACATGGCCTACACAATACTGGACATGGCCTACACAATACTGGACATGGTCTACATAATACTGGACATGGCCTACACAATACTGGACATGGTCTACATAATACTGGACATGGCCTACACAATACTGGACATGGTCTACATAATACTGGACATGGCCTACACAATACTGGACATGGCCTACACAATACTGGACATGGCCTACACAATACTGGACATGGTCTACATAATACTGGACATGGCCTACACAATACTGGATATGGCCTACACAATACTGGACATGGCCTACAGAATACTGGACATGGTCTACATAATACTGGACATGGTCTACATAATACTGGACATGGTCTACATAATACTGGACATGGCCTACACAATACTGGATATGGCCTACACAATACTGGACATGGCCTACACAATACTGGACATGGCCCACACAATACTGGACGTGGTCTACATAATACTGGACATGGTCTACATAATACTGGACATGGTCTACAGAATACTGGACATGGCCTACACAACTGAAATAAAACTTATTTCGACGGACGTTTGGAGATTGTTCACGAGGGATTCATTGCACTTTCTTGTGCACTTCACCAAAATAAACCAGCAGTTATCTTGTAGACTGTCCCCATGGGGATGCCCGGGGCTCTTTCAGTATAAATATTATGCCCCCTGCTGGAAATGCTGTGCTGAAAATTTACTCTTTTCCGTCACTCTGTTTCTGCCTCGTTCCCTTGCTTTCTGTCATTTTTCCTTTCATTTTCTGCATTGCTAGTCCATTCACCTGTATGTGTTTGATAAAGTCTGATGTACTTTTTCTTAGAATTGATAACTGGGTACATGTATTAAGTGCATTTTTGGCTCTAGGGAAGGTGAGATATGCAGTAGGAAATTTTAGGAAATTTATGCCCATTTTTATTTATGTTTTGGTGTCCTTAAGTATGCTTAAATTTGTATTCAGGTCTGTTTTCTAAACCCCCTGTAGATAAATTGGATGGAGTGGTCAGCGCTGGGGGCATGTCCTTAGATTATGTGCGAGAATGCATTGATATGTGTACTTAATTTTCTTTTCTTATTTTTTCCTTGTCGAAGTTTTGTTTGGTTTGAAACGGTTATAGCCCTGATATGTCTGTACGCAGTCGGCTGGGTGTTAAACAACAATAACAATTACAATAACAGTCTAATAGATTCCCTTAACTCCCTTTTGCACAGCCAAACCCTACGCACTGGCAAACTCTCTGAATGGGAAGTGAGGGAGAAGGTACCAGTGAAATGTTAAGCTGACACTGCCAGAATGGTGGAAACATTAAGATGGGCAGCAAACAGACCAGTTTCTAATGTTGAAGGCTGGGGTTCAACTCGAGATAACAGATGTTGAGTCCATGGCTCTA
The DNA here is from genome assembly GCA_030674185.1 of Monoplex corrugatus. Classification (NCBI taxonomy): domain Eukaryota; kingdom Metazoa; phylum Mollusca; class Gastropoda; order Littorinimorpha; family Ranellidae; genus Monoplex; species Monoplex corrugatus. Next base: position 72,597,259 of record CM060312.1, on the reverse strand, counting down.
TTAAAAGAGCCAACCAGCCCACGATGGGCATGATAGTCAAGTGAGCAAGATGTCAGATTTCCATTCAGAAGTCTGGGTTTGATCCTGCCTGGGTACCTTTCACATGGGTGATGTTTGATCCTGCCTGGGTACCTTTCACATGGGTGAAGTTTGATCCTGCCTGGGTACCTTTCACATGGGTGAAGTTTGATCCTGCCTGGGTACCTTTCACATGGGTGAAGTTTGATCCTGCCTGGGTACCTTTCACATGGGTGATGTTTGATCCTGCCTGGGTACCTTTCACATGGGTGAAGTTTGATCCTGCCTGGGTACCTTTCACATGGGTGAAGTTTGATCCTGTCTGGGTACCTTTCACATGGGTGATGTTTGATCCTGCCTGGGTACCTTTCACATGGGTGATGTTTGATCCTGCCTGGGTACCTTTCACATGGGTGATGTTTGATCCTGCCTGGGTACCTTTCACATGGGTGAAGTTTGATCCTGCCTGGGTACCTTTCACATGGGTGAAGTTTGATCCTGTCTGGGTACCTTTCACATGGGTGATGTTTGATCCTGCCTGGGTACCTTCCACATGGGTGAAGTTTGATCCTGCCTGGGTACCTTTCACATGGGTGATGTTTGATCCTGCCTGGGTACCTTTCACATGGGTGATATTTGATCCTGTCTGGGTACCTTTCACATGTGTGAAAGTTGTAAAAGATTTTCGTTTCTTATGTCAACACAGGTGTAGACCTGCTAGTGCCTGAAAGCCCTTCATGTGTATTTGCATGCAAAACATCAAATATGCACAACAGTGAACATCGTTTGAGTTATGTCAGTGTTCAATGGTTTATGGAAACACAAAAAATCCAGCATACACACCCACCAGAAGCATAGTATGCAGGCCATGTAGCAACATACTGCCAGAACAGACAACGTGTGTACACGCATCAAGAAAACAAAACAAACAAAAAAATCAAAATGCCTGAAAACATAACAAAAACAAGAAAAATATTTTGTATGCCATCCCCATTAGGGAGAGGGCAGAGGATCTAAACTGTGGCATTGACATCTTTAAAACAAACAACAAACATATATTCTTCTATGTAAATGGCAGTGCTAGTGAAAAAGTGCAGAACCATTACTCAGCGTCATTCACTTCAAAAATCTACAGTCCACAGTGAAGACAAGTAAATCTAAACTTATATGATGGTATGAGCACAGACCTAGATGAAATGCGACTTATTCTTTCAAATGAGGACATAAGTCAAAATTTGGAGAGATCAAGTTATTGATATAAAAGGCATGAAAATTTCTTTCCAATGATACAAAGTCTCAAGGATAACAACTGTATGGGTTGTGGCCAATTCAGATGTGAAATGTGCATAACCCTTGTTTTGAGAAAACGGAGAAATATGTTTGAGAACAATCACTCTGAGGCTTTTTTCAGCTCAGCAACAACAACAACAAAAACATCTTTCTTGTGAATGCTTATTGGGATACTTTGTGTTATACTTCAAAAAGATGTATGGAATTGGAGGGGGGTTCTGTAAGGGGTCGAGTCATGTTGGCAATGTGAAAACTGCCATTACAGGTAATTTCAGCAAAGCATGGTCAAGGGGTATCATCATAATTATATAATTTTATGGCTATTTTAGGGTGAAATTCACTGTGAAACATATCACACAACTCAAGAAAAGCCTAAAGAATAAGTTTCAATTAAAATACCAGTTTCACCCAGACCCTCACCACCTCTCTTATTTCACTTTTGTGTGACTTATGTCCTGATGACTGAGAATGGGTCGCAGATGTGTTCTCTAAGATGCCCCTCTGAGGAATAGTGTAGGGAAGGAAAGACAAGATAGACAGAGGAAGAGATAGGCTGGCCACAACCCCCAGAAATGGAGTCAGCTAGAAGAACGTTCATTGTTACTGTGACCCTAGCAATTAAACAGCACCAGCAACACTGATTATATTAACACTGTGTTTGTTGTCCCCTACCTCTGTTCTTTTGTTATTGATGGGGAGGTCTCAATGGATTTGTTGTCCCATTCAACATGACTGGACACAAAGTATTTGTCTGTCTTAGATCATGGAAAACTTGTCGCATAATGCAGTCGCTTGCTACGAGTAGGATAATGGCACAAAGGAGTTAATCATAAGGTCATAGTTGCAGTTTGTCACAAAATCCCTTATTGCAGTTTGTCAGAAAATCCATCAAAACCTGTCAGTTTTTTGCAAAATATGTCAGAATCATCTATCCCAGTGTGTCGCAGAACCCCCTGTCACTTTTTGTTGCAAAATCCATCAAACTCCCCTGTTACTGTTTGTTGCAAAATCTATCGGAATCCCTGTTCACACTTTGTCACAGAATCCGTTCAGATTCGTTGCTGCATATTTTTTTTTCAGAATCCCCTATGGCAGTATGTTGTATAATATTCTGTCATGGCTTGTTACAAAATCCATCTGCCATGTGGCAGAAAAGGTGACAAAACAAAAAGTGCCTTAAGTGTAATTATCATAGTGTTTTTGTGGATTACGTCACATGGTCCTTGATATCTCTGTCAGCTACCCTATTTTGTTGATGTTGATGTCACACCCTGCTCCATTGGAGTTTCATACTGTTTGACCGTGATGTCACAATGTATTCACTATGTAGTATTGAAATTTCTCAGTGCTATTGATGGTGATGTGACATTTTCTTTGGTATGTCCTTTCAGTTACTTTACATCATTGACAGTGACATCACATTGTTATAACATCTCAGCTACTTTACTTCCTTCACTGTGACGTCATATTGTTTGTTATGTCATTGCAGCCACCTTACTGCATTGATGATGACACCATATTGCCTGTTATGTCATTGCAGCTACCTTATTTTATTGATGGTGACACCAAACTGACACAGAGCAGCGCCATCCTGCGATACATTGGGAGGAAACATGACTTGCGTGAGAATTTCTTTTTCCCTTTGTTTGAATTTCTCTCCTTTTTTTGGGGGGGGGGGGGGGAAGAGGAGGGTATTTCATATAGACTGGAGGTGTGTGTGTGTGTGTGTGTGTGTGTGTGTGTGTGTGTGTGTGTGTGTGTGTTCCCTCTTCCTGTGACTGAAATGTGTGGACACAAGTTTCTCACATCTTTATGGGTGCATGTTTACCTGATTTTGGTCAAAGGTGTGATTCGTTAAGGAATTGCGAAAGAATAAAGATAAAGCACCAGAGGTCAAGGTCACACGGACCGGAAAAAGTGCCAAAAATCAGCAGTTTTTGAGGAACGTGTGTGAATAGCATTTTCTCAATGACTTCTGACAATATTAACAATTTTTTTTCACTATTGTAATGGTCCACCATTAATACCTTCGATACTTCCTACGGTTTATTTTATAAGAACCTCTTTCAAGGTCAGAAAGATATATATTTATGTATTATCTATGTCTAAGGGAGTAATCCCTGACAGAAAATCACCCCTACTGCCTTGTGGGTAGTCATGGGAATGACAAAGCCTAGCGGAGTCCGTTCAAAGCCAATGGAAGGAACGGGAAACCACCATCGTATACTCCCAAGATTGTCATGGGCAGCCAAAATACGAAAAAGGAAAACGATGTGAAGAGGGGCTCCTGTGGAGCACCTTTTTCCGGTAGGGACCATCATGCAGTGCCGGTGACACTCAACTACGATCAAACTAAAAAAATGTTGAAAGTTCCATAGACAGCAAAGAAAACAAACAAGACAGTCTTGAAGGAGGCGGACACAAGAAGATCTCTAATAGAGAAGATTAGGAAAAGACTAGCAATATTTATAGAACCTTTCATAAGGAAAGAGAAATTAGAGCACCTGGTCACAACAGGAAGGCTGGACGGAAACAGAAAACCATGTAGATCCAGGGAGAATATAGTGCACGGACTTTCAGGGTGGCTGAGGACAGAGAGGGTGGGAGATGTGCTTGCAGTGACAAGGGGTAGATTCGTATGGAGGGCCATGATCGCCAACACCATGCAACAGGGCATATGATGATGATGATGATGATGATGATGATGATGTACGTCTTTATGCTTATCTGTCTGAAACAAAAAATATCAAACTATTCAAGGAATCAACTTTCTAAATAAGTGTTGAGAACAAAAGATGTTTTCCGTAGTAATGTTTAGTTTTCTTCTTCAGTATGTGTCTGTTGATGTGCAACGGTTTGGCCTCAGCAGAATGGAAAATATCACCACAGTACAGCAAAAGCGATAGTTTTGAGCATTTTTCACTTCTGACAAAAGCTGAACTGTAGAAAATTAGTATTATGTATTGAAAGAAAAGTTAGTTATTACACTCTGAAACAACTTTTGTTCTTACATATATTTTTTAATTGAAGAGCGCTTGTGCGATGAATTTATTCCATACTAGTGCATGTGTGTGTGTGGATTGTGTGTGTGTGTGCATGTGCGCACGCGTGTGTGTGTGTGATTGAATGTGTGTGTTTGTGTAAAATGTGTGTGTGTGTTCGTGTGTGTGTGTGTAACAGTGGGTAAGACAGAGAAGGAGAAAGCAGTGGTGGACATGATGCTGGACACCAATGCGGACTACAGAGACCGTGTTTTTGAAATGACATACAGCCCACAGTATGTAAGTTGGTAACCCCTCTCCCCCACATGCACACACTCACACACACACATACTCTCTCTCTTTCTCACACACACACACTCCTCTCTCTCTCTCTCTCTCTCTCTCTCTCTCTCCACACACACACACACACTTGACCGAATGAGAGCTTTGTGCAGACTTCGAGTCAGTACATATGACTACTATATGACAGGAGATATTCATATAATTTTTTGCATGAAAAACAGAAAATGTACAGCTGTGGTGTGATTGGAAATAATCTTCATTTATTTGATAATTGCACTTGGTACAGAAGAACAAAATTGAAACTGTTGTTAAAAGGATCATGAAAAACACACAATTACCAGAGGGCTGCTATAGTCCAGTAGATAAGATGTAGACTTTTAGTCACAAGGTGTGGGTTGATCCTGCCTTGATACCTTCTGCCTGGTGAGTAAAGGAGGGGATTTTACCAGTCTCCACAACGACATATGTGTGGACGTGTTAACACCTGAACTCTCATTGTGTTCTACATGCTGAGAACATGGCGTATGCATGTTAAAGATTCGGTAAGTCATGTGCGCCCAGCGAAGGTGGAATATGCAGACTGTGCAGCTTCTAACTGTCTGATGGACTACTGACTGCAGGAAATTGTGTCACTGTTGTTTACAGTGTGTATAGGTTACAGATAAAAGTTGTTCCGTATCCCAGAGGTTGTAAAAACAAAAGTGTGTAGACTCTTTGCATTCTGTTTTTTTTTTTTTTTAATTGTCGGAGATGTCGATTGTATTAGTTTAAGAAGCTGTAAAAATGTTAACTTCCAAATTCAATGTTCTGTGGTCAAGACACTCTAGAGAAGTAACCTCGCTTTTGATGACCAAGTAAGCAGCAGCAGTTATGTCCCCTATGCAAGAACACTATTAAATCAAATGCTTAAGCTGTCAGACTCACTTTCGAAGAGTACTCAGAGCTTTTTACAAGAATTTTTTTAATTACATATAAAAGGTCTTGTATGGATGTATATTTTTTGTTTCCTATAAATAAAGATACTAGGCTGTTGTGTAAAACATTTTTATTATCAGCATAAAGCTTTTAACAAAATCATAAATTTTTAATAAGACAGGCTGTATGTATTTGTGTGAACAGGAAAAGCTAATCAAAGAATACCAGGAAAGCCAGTGTAAGGAAGTGCTGACGGGCTATGAAAACTGGCTGTCCAAAAACAAGTGGTTCGCTGGGGAAGAGGTAAGCATAGAAATAATATCCAATAAGCATTTATTTCAGCCTCCCTTCATTGACCGAAGAGATGTTTGTCTGTGAAAAATGTGTTTGCAATATTTTCTCTGCTGTTCTGGATAAATCTGTACCAGAATTGGGCCAATTTGTGATTATGCAAGTGAAGTCATGGCCCAGTATGTATGGGAAAGATTTTCATATGCATTTTAGTCTTGAAAGGGTAATTGTGGGGTTAGTTTTTAACTTTTGTCTTTTTTACTAAACTTGGAGTTGTTTTTAATGTGATGTTAGCCCTGATATGGGTTTAGTGGTTGGCTGGGCTATAAGCAGTATGAACTTGAACATGTCCCCAAGTCAAGGTCACACAGACAAAAAAAAAGCCTTTTTTGTGAAAGGTATTAAAGAACACTTTCTCAGGAACTTCTGACAGTATTTACATTCTGTTTTCACTTTTGTGACAGTCAACCATTATCCTCTCTCCACGTGAAGGTGTGTATTATCTGATGCTTTTTTTATGGTCACAGTGACATTGAGAAATACAAAATGTGGATTTTCTGTGAGAATTTTTTATAGGAAGGGAGATTGTTAGAATGGCTTGTTACATTTAGTTTATTGTTTTTTTTTGTTTTTTTGTTATAATGAAATAATCTATAATGAAGTGTGTTACGTGTTGTTATTGTCAAAATTTTGTCTTCGTAAACATGTATTTTCATAATAGCATAGCAGTTTGATCAACCACCAGCGAAATGTAAGATTGAACGGCCACTTGTAATACAATCGGGGAGTGTTCCAGAAACAGATAGATGACCAGGGTTGTACCTGATTTGAACACACCACCTTAAATCACCCAGCTATAAGTAGGCACCTTACTTCCTCAGGGACAGAGATGAGAAGCAGCGAAGGAGAGGAGATGGGCCCTGTTCTCATAATATTTCACTTTTGTTTTGTCATCTTCTTTGATTTAAAGTTTGTATGGTCAGGCCACATTTGGCAATGAATGTGGTTGTTTTTCCCAGTTCCTGCCAGCTGCATGGAGCTTGGTGGTCAGAGGAGTTGTAGTCAGCCATGTCTCTTGTCATTCCACTTGATAGAGGCAACATTGCTGCAGTATGTAGGCTATTCAGTTGTCTGGTTCTCCTGACTGTAATATCAGGTTTGTGAAGTCATCAGTTTGAACATGCATTTCATATGGCATTAACTGGTTGTGACCTGTGCGCTCTTCATGATCACCTGGACAGAAGGTGGTAGTTGTGTGTTAAACTTTCGTTCGTAACAACAGTGACAGCTTCGTAGTGTGTTTCAGTACTTGTTATATGGTCCACATCTTATAAGTTAATGGAAGACATTCTCATCTCAAAGCTACTAGAAGAAACATTTGTTCTCATCTCAAAGTTAAAAGGAACATAGTTCTCATAACTTACAGCAACATCTCTCGAGAAAATAGCTTCCAGAGATTAGCTGGTAGGATGATGTAGCAACAAATGACACAAGGATACTTTGAAGGCCAGTCTCATCAGCTGTAGCATCAACACCATCAACTGGAAAAAAAACATTGCCTGCAACAGAGTAAGCAGGTGACAGCAGTGCAGGAAGGGCACAGTCACATCTGAATTGCAGAGAACAGTGGCCTAGCTGTTCAATAGAAGAGGGACCATCAGAAGCAAACCCAAAGCCGCAGGACTCCTTCCTATGCAGTACCTTCGAAAGAAAACATGCCTCCAAAGTTTGTCTCCTATTCCTCATGAAGACCCACTCTAGGTAATGAGGACCAGCCTACCTATCCTTCAGGTCGACTGGGAATTTCATCATTACATGTAGATGGGACTAACGAGACAGTCTTGATGGAGACAGACACAAGATCATTGATAAGGAAGATTAGGAAAAGACAGGCAACATTTATAGGCCATTTTATGAGGAAAGGGGAATTAGAGCACCTGGTCACAACAGGAAAGCTGGAGGCAAAGAGGGCACCAGGTAGACCCAGGGAGAAAATGCTGGATGGACTTGCAGGGTGGCAGAGGACAGAGAGGGTGGAAGATGTGCTTGCAAGGGATAGATATATATATTGGAGGGCCATGATCGCCAACGCCATGCGGCAGGGCACATGATGATGATATAGATAGGACTTCTTTCACCCTCTCCCTCTCCAGAATGGTTATTCCTGTTGGCTATATCATGATGAGTGTCTGCTTGAAACGTGAATGAAACGGATGAGTGTCTACTTGAAACGTGAATGAAACAGTCAGCTCCATGTGTTTATGTTTTTATGTGTTTCTGTTGGATGAATGCTGGCAGCCACTTCCATTGTCGTTGTTATTGTTGTTGTCATTGTTGTTGATGGTGGTGGCAGCGGCGGTGTTTTTCTTGATGTTGTACTTTTATTGATGTTCATAATCATCATCAGGTGCCCTGCTGCATGGTTTTTGCGATCATGGACTTCCATCTGTCTCTATCTCTGGTTGCCCCAAGCATCTCCTCCACCCTCCTTGTCTTCAGCCACTCCGCAAGTCCGTCTAGCATTTTCTCCCTGGGTCTACCTGGTGCTGTCTTTCCCTCCAGCTTTCCCGTTGTGATCAGGTGCTCCAAATCCCACTTCCTCATTAAATGGCCTATAAATGTTGCCTGTCTTTTCCTAATCTTCCTTATGAGTGATCTACTTGTGTCTGCCTCCATCAAGACTGTCTCGTTTGTTTTCTTTGCTGTCCATGAAACTCTCAACATTCTTCTTAGAAACCACATCTCGGCTGCCTCAATCTTGTTCTGGCTTTGCTTGTTGACTGTCCACGCCTCACATCCGTACAACAGTATTGGTTCTATATAACATTCTGGAACTCTCTTCCTGATGTTAATTGGTAGGCATTTGTTGGTAAGAATGCTTGTCATCTCTTGAATGCTGTTTTGGCTTGGCCAATTCTGCCGGCTATTTCCAATATGCATCTGCCGTCTGATGAAATGACTGTTCCCAGGTATTTGAACTTATTAACCTGTGTCAAGATTGTGCCATTTGCTGTTATTTTGCATGAGGGGATTTCATGTTTTTTACTGATCACCATGACTTCAGTCTTCCTGCTGTTTAGTTCCAACCCCTTACCTTTGCTTTCTATTTCTAGTATATTCACAAGGTTATTTCTAGTATATTCACAAGGTTTTGTAGGTCCCTTTCATTTTCTGCAATTAGCACGGTGTCATCTGCGTATCGAATGTAATCATTTTCCCTCCGACCTTTAATTCAGGGTCTTCTTCTAGGTTTCTCATGATGTTTTCGCTGTAAAATGACAACAGATCTGGTGACAAAACACAATCCTGTCTGACTCCTCTTTTGATGTTTTGAAAAGAGCTTATATTGTTTTCTATTCTCACTGTAGCCATATGTTCCCAATACATATTTCTGATTATTCGTAGATCTTTTCCATCAACATTGAGTCTCTCCAGTTGGTTGATCAATTCTTCATGTCTTACCCGATCGAAAAGCCTTGGTATAGTCAACAAAGCATAAATACGAATCCTTATTCATCTCAATTGACCTCTCTATGATAGTTCTTAGAATGTATATGGCATTAATAGTTCCTTTCCCTTCCACAAATCCACACTGTTCTTCTGCTATTTCTCTTTTGATTTTATTCCTTGTCCTCATCATGATTATTCTTAACAGGATTTTTGTTACATGACTCATCAAACTGATTCTGCGATGGAGTTTGCATTCTATGGCCCCTGTCTTCTTTGGAAGTGCAGTGAAAATTGATTTTGACATATCTTTGGGGATTTTTCCAGTGTCTTAAATTTCATTTAGGAGGACTGTTATTTTTTCTATGCCAAATTCCTCCAGGGCTTCAATCATCTCTGTAGTAATGTTGTCTGGTCCTGGGGCTTTTCCTGGTTTCATCTTTTTGAGTGCTGCTCTAACTTCATCTTTCATTATGGGTGGTCCTTCAAAGTACTTTTTTATAATGTGTTCTTCGTTTCTGTCATCGTCAAAAAGGTCTTTAATGTACTCTCCCCATCTGTCCAATATTTTGTCTTTTTCCAGCAACCAGTTGATGTGCATGTATTTCTCCTGTGGACAATTTGTCTGTACATACCCTGAGGATCCATTTTTTGTCGGTCTTCTATTTCTTTGCATTTTGTGTTCAGCCAAGCTTCCTTAGCTTCATTGCACCTATTCCTGATTTCTTTGTTTATCTTCCTGTATATCTCCTCGTTTCTCTTTGCCCTCCTCCTTTCCTCCATCAAACCCAAAATTTCATTAGTCATCCAGCTCTTTTTTGCTTTTCTATCTACTACAGGGATTTCTTCACAAGCTTCATTTATCGAATTTCTCAACTTTGTCCACTGTTCCTCACTGTCACCAGAGCACTGAATTTGTTTTGAACATGTACATTAAGAGTCCAAGGTTTAGTTTGATGTTGCTTTTGGTCTGTTTCCTTTTCCGTAATTTCAGCCTAAACCTTCCCACTACAGGATTGTGGTCACTGTTGCAGTCTGCGCCTGGTATTATTTTTGCTGACAGTAAAGAATTTCTAAATCTTTTGTTGATCAGGATGTAGTCAATCTGATTTTTGGTATTATCTCCTGGACTCATTCAAGTCCATTTTCTTCTATTAGGCTGCTTAAACCAGGTGTTTCCTACTATGAACTCATTCGTCTGTGCCCATTCTACAAGTTTCCATCCCCTTTCATTTTGTGTACCAAGACCATGAGGTCAAACTATATCCTCAACCCTATCCTGCCCCACTTTAGCATTAAAATCTCCCATTATGACTGTAACTTCCTGTGATTTACATTGGACCATGGCCATCTCTAAAACTTCATAGAAGTTGTCGATGTCTTCTTGAGTACTTGCGGATGTTGGTGCATACTGCTGGATGATGTTGATATCAAATGGTTTGCCTCCCAATTTGACCAGCAAAACTCTGTCGGACACAGCCCAGTATCCCTTAGCTGCTTTTGATTTGTCTTTGTCCATTATGATGCCTACTCCTCTTTCGTGTGAATTACCACCAGAGTATATCACTGTGTATTCTCCTGATGTTATCATGCCTGCCCCCTTTCATCTCACTTCCCCTAGTCCTAAAAACTACTAATGTTAAGCCTTTCCATCTCCATTTTGATGTTGTCTAATTTTCCCTTCTGCAACAGTGTTCTGGTGTTCCATGTTGCTATTGATGTTATTATTTTTAAACTATGATGATGATCTTCAGTTTTTCAAGTAGTGTTGTATCTGCATGCTCCCATCTCGTGGGTGATGATGATGATGATGATGATGATGGTGGTGGTGGTGGTGGTGATGATGATGATGATGATGATAATTTTCACAGGTGACTGTAGCGGACTTCCCCATTTACGAACTGCTGGACCAGCACAAATTGATGATACCAGGTGTCCTGGATTCTTACCCCAGACTCATGGCTTTCATGGAGTCTTTTGAAGCTTTGACAAACATCCGAGCTTACATGGGATCCCCTGACTTCATGACCAGACCAGTCAACAATAAATACGCCACATTTAAATGAACACCAACACGGGGCATGCTGTTTTTAGCTTTTTTCCCCCCTCAAACTGCTTTTATATTCAGTATTTTGATGGTGAATAATGACACAGTACAGAAAATGTCACAGACATACTTAAGATGTTTATTGAGATTGGGTGGGAGGAGGGTGCACAGAAAAACTAACAGAAGAAAGGATAGAAGATAGAAAATGCAAAAAAAATGTTAACATACACTAAATCATAATACAGGTCCTATGTTAGAAGGAGTACATGTACATCTTAAGGAAAACAATTAGGTGGCGTTACACTGCGGCGACGTGCTCTCAACAGGAAGAGCAGCCCGAGTTTCTCGTGATGAATCCATTCTGACAAAAAGAAATAAAGATGAAGAAGAAGAAAGAAATTATTTCGAAAGCTCAGTGCTAAGTGGTGAGTGAGTGTTGTTAAGTATTGCTATTTCAAAATAATATTCGGAATAAGATACGATTTTAACCCTGTCATGCCCTCACTCCATCCACCAACTTTCTGCAGAATTAACCGTTTCTTTTCTTACAACCCATTCTAGCAGCTTTCCCCAACCTGCAGGGAGCACGGCTTGCACAATGTGACGAGCCGCAGAATGTGATCTGGAGACAGGTCCTGTCTGCATTGGTGTTCATCAGTATAAGACAGTCCTGCTCAGTAGTGTGGTTTGCTGTGATCAACAGTTTATTAGATGTCCCCATAGTGCAGTGGTTAGTGCAGCAGTCTAAATACTGGAAGGTTGTGGGTTCGGATTCCATAATGCCACTAAATGAAATGTGACTTTCCACTACGAAATGAGTCACTTGTCCACTTCAGGCAGTTTTCACTTTTTCATTGCTTCTAAATGTACATTTACTGCTCTTTGTAATGAAGAAAACCGTTTTAAAATCGGACAATAAATACCAGAGGTACAGCCTTCCAAACATGGCACTGTTCCGAAACACAGTTTTGAGAAAATCAAGAAAAACGAAAGTGAAAGTTCAGCATCAGCATGTTGGGTAGGGTAATGCAAATAGCTTTTTCACTATGAAAGAACCACAATATGCGTAAATTATTGAATGTAGAACGTGTAGGAAGGGTTCCGGCATCCGCTAAAATCAACAACTCTATAACAAGCCCTGACACCCCTCTCGCCTATTTTGCCCCATTGTGCAAAACGCTGCCAGTGGACAAGCGACTCATTCCGTGATGGAAGGTCACAAATGTTCTTATAGAAGTGTACATTGTGCACGATGTGACGGTGATAAAGACACACGCAGACAAGTCTGTTTTGGGAGAAGCACCACAGATTGTCCCCTAGTGCAGAAGGCTCTGTATGTCTGAAGGTAGACTGAATTCTGATACATCTTCCCCTGACTGATTTCGTTAGATGTTTGTTTATTTTCAATTTCTATTCCATCTTTCCTTGACTGTTTGTAGAGAGGGTTTACTTTACTATGTAAACAAGAGATTAGTTACGTAAAATATGTGTCGATTGCTTTTTTTTGTGTGTGTGTTTGTGTTCGTTTTCATCTCCTTTATAGGGTCTTTCTCATGACTCTTTTTGAACTTCCCTTTAAAAACAAAAACTTTCATAAAAGATTGTTTAATATCAGCAGGAGGTTGTGTGTGTGTGTGTGTGTGTGTGTGTGTGTGTGTGTGTGTGTGTGTGTGTGTGTGTGTGTGTGTGTGTGTGTGTGTGTAAAAATGAGTTAAAAGGTTTTGCCCTCCTCAGTGCCATGTGAGAGAAGTTGTCTACTGTTTTTATCTTATGAAGTTTTGTGCGTTTATTTTTCGTTGCCTCTTGTATATGCTTGACAAATGCCAATTAGCCGAAAATTTGCACCTGTTTTGTTTTGCTTCGTTATATTAAATACGCATTTTGAATCTGTTGTTGTTTTTTCGTGTGTATGTATTTCTGGTTCTTACTGCTTGAACATTGGCAGCCACTTTCATTTGAAAACATTTCAGCAAAATTTTCTCCGCCGTTTCTAGTTTCAGTGTTAGTTTCTCGACGCTGCGTCTCCGTGCTTGGAATTAGTCAACATGTGCATTGACGCTACAAATGCCATGTGTTGAATAAGATCCTGTTTCTAAATGGATCTGTACCATTGTTTAGGTCAGAGATGTGGATCGTAGAGGAATCGTGAATAACTTCGTTTTGAAGTGATGACACCAAGATCAAGATCACGCAGACATAAAACAGTGCCTGAAACCTACTCTTTTTGACAACTTTTGACATTTACATTCTGATTTCGCTGTCGAAACAGCCTGCCACTGTCGTCGCTTCATGTCAGGTTTCATTTCATCCGATACTTTTTCAAGGTCACAGTGACCTTGAGAAGTACAAAATATGGAATTTGCGTAAAAATGGAGATTTTTTTAGAATGACTTGACTGTCTTTTGTGTTCGAGCATTAAAACTTAACATGGTTAGTCATGTGGTATGGATAAACTACATGGTCTTCAGAATGTATTCTGTATTGATTCAAAGCAGAATGCCGTCGTTATTGATTCAAAGCTTCAGGTTTGTTTGGTGTATTATTTTTGTTTTGTTTTGTTTGTTTTCCGGTTTTTTTGTTGTTTTTTTGCTGTCCCATCTTTTGTACCATTCCTGTGTCACTACCCCAGTGTAGCTAATTTCACAGAACGCTACGCACTGCAAAACTCACTAAACCCGAGATCACAATGATAGTAAAGCATAAAAGGCCACAGAATCTGGGAAAGTTTTCACAGTGCTGTGATGATGAAAATAGGAATGATAATGATGACTATGTGACTGCTTGTTCTGTGTTCATGATACATCCTACGTGACGAGAAGCCCTGAGAAATACAGATATTTGCGATGCTGGTCAGGAAATTTATAGCACCTCTCTCATTCAGGCATTCGTAACGTGGACGGCACTTAAATGTGTAGTCCAAGTCTTCCCTGTGAGCCCATTTTTTACGTTAAGTGCGGGTAGGGGAAACTGTTGGGCATAAATGGGGGGAAAAAAAAAAAGAAAAAAAAAAGAGAACAGTCTGGTATCAGAAAAATCTGAATAACTTTTCGGAATGATGGGAATTCGAACCCACGCCCTCCTAATCAATTGTCAATTGTGAAGATCTCAGTCTTTTATTTGAGTTCTGCCATCTGAATCGAATCATTTGCATCTGCAATGGAGTGGATTCCTTTTCTTGCCAGTTTATTTGAAACATGACAATACTCCATCACCAACTTCTATTCATTCATTTAAAAGGACAGGTTCGAATGAACGGTTATGGTAATGCTTTAAACTCAGATCTGTCATAGACTTCCATGTCTGTCATAGACTTCCTTGTATGCTTTGAAATATCAGTCCAAAATTTATTGTGTAAATTTGGAATGAGATTTGGTCCAAATTTATACAATTCATCAAGGAAATTGTTTATGACTAACATTTTTCTTTTGTTGTTAGACATACCAGTGTCATTTTCTACAGCCACATTAGCTTTAATGCCAGCAAGATCTTCACATCAGGCGTATTTAGTCCTCCTTTGTTAATACTTTTTGTCACAGTTTTTCTGCTCATCTTTTGATTATTTATTACAGATAAAAACATATCTTTCGCAAATTAGTGATGAAGTCTTTGGATGGATTTGGCAGTAGAATCCATAAGTTGTTAGCTTTGAAAAGATCAGTGATTTTAACACAGTACTCTACGAAGAGGCGGAATATGCCTTTTTCATCATCATCATCATCATCAGGTGCCCTGCTGCATGGCGTTGGCGATCATGGACTTCCAACCATCTCTATCTCTCGTTGCCCCCAGCATCTCCCCCACCCTCTTCATCCCCAGCCACTCTGCAAGTCCGTCCAGCATTCTTTCCCTGGGTCTACCTGGTGCTGTCTTTCGCTCCAGCTTTCCCGTTGTGACCAGGTGCTCCAAATCCCCCTTCCTCATAAAATGGCCTATAAATGTGTCTTGTCTTTTCCTAATCTTCCTTATGAGTGATCTACTTGTGTCTGCCTCCATCAAGACTGTCTCGTTTGTTTTCTTTGCTGTCCATGGAACTCTCAACATTCTTCTTAGAAACCACATCTCGGCTGCCTCAATCCTGCTCTGGCTTTGCTTGCTGACTGTCCACGCCTCGCATCCGTACAACAGTATTGGTTCTATATAACATTCAAGGATTCTCTTTCTGATGTTAATTGATAGGCATTTGTTGGTAAGAATGCTTGTCATCTTCTTGAATGCTGTTTTGGCTTGGCCGATTCTGCCAGCTATTTCCGATGTGCATCTGCCGTCTGATGAAATGACCGTTCCCAGGTATTTGAACTTATTAACCTGTGTCAAGGTTGTGCCATTTGCTGTTATT
Organism: Monoplex corrugatus; assembly: GCA_030674185.1. Lineage (NCBI taxonomy): Eukaryota > Metazoa > Mollusca > Gastropoda > Littorinimorpha > Ranellidae > Monoplex > Monoplex corrugatus. The sequence continues at coordinate 72,581,631 of CM060312.1, read as the reverse complement.
TTGCACGAGGGGATTTCATGTTTTTTACTGATCACCATGACTTCAGTCTTCCTGCTGTTTAGTTCCAACCCCTTACCTTTGCTTTCTATTTCTAGTATATTCACAAGGTTTTGTAGGTCCCTTTAGCACGGTGTCATCTGCGTACCGAATGTTGTTTATCATTTTCCCTCCAACCTTTAATCCAGGGTCTTCTTCTAGGTTTCTCATGATGTTTTCGCTATATAGTGAAAACAGATCTGGTGACGAAACACAACCCTGTCTGACTCCTCTTTTGATGTTTTGAAAAGAACTTATATTTTGTTTTCTATTCTCATTGCAGCTGTTTGTTCCCAGTACATATTCCTGATTATTCGTAGATCTTTTCCATCGACATTGAGTCTCTCTAGTTGATTGATCAATTCATCATATCGTACCCGATCGAAAGCCTTGGTATAGTCAACAAAGCATAAATACAAATTCTTATTCATCTCAATTGACCTCTCTATGATAGTTCTTAGGATGTCTAAGCGCATACAGTACAAACTAGACACCATGTGCTTCAAAAGCCTCAATAACGCAGCCCCCGATTACCTGTCAAGCCTACTTGAGATCTATCTTCCCTCACGTACCCTCCGCTCTGCCTCCGATCCTCTGACTTTTCGCTTTCCACGCACTAAGCTCAATACCTATGGTCCACGAGCCTTCGCTGTTTCTGGTCCACTCTCCTGGAACAAACTTCCTCTCTCAGTCCGTCAGCAACCTACTTTTGTCTCCTTCAAGTCCGCTCTCAAAACTCACCTTTTCTCTTCCGCATAAAATCCTAACCTCACTCAGCCCCCCCCCCCCCCCCTCTGCAGCCTGTCTCCGCTCGGAGGGGAATCACATGGTTATAATATACAATTGTATATGCTATGCTCTATAATTTTCCATTGCTTTTATTCTTGCTTTTATTGCTTTTATTCTTTCTTCCCATTTATAGCCATGCGTGTGTGTGCGTGCGTGCGTGCGTGCGTGTGTGTCTGCTTCAGCGCTTAGATTTGATTTTATCAAGATTTTGCGCTATATAAATATTGTAATTATTATTAATTATTATTATTATTATTAATACTCGTAGTTCCTTTCCCCTCCACAAATCTACACTGTTCTGCTATTTCTCTTTTGATTCTATTCCTTGTCCTCATCATGATTATTCTTAACAGGATTTTTGTATCAAAGAAAGTGATACTCAGATCCCCAAGCTATGGGTAAATAGCTCCACTGCCTTGTGGACATCTCGAGAGAGAGTAAGGCTAAGGGAGTTAACCCTAAAAAAAAAAAAAGCGATGGAAGGCAAGGGGAAACCACCATCGTAGTTTTCCCCCAGGAAAACCATGGACAGGAGAAAGAGAAAGAAGAAAGTTAACGTCAATAGGTGCTCCTGCGCACCTTCGTCCGGTAGGGACTGTCATGCGGTGCAGGTGACACCAGACCTTTTTCATCCATCGTTTAAATAACTTTTTAATTTCATAGAATTTTTCTGATTAATCTAAAATTTCATATTCCTTTACATTATCGGTAAGCTACATACTCAATACTTGATTATTTGGAGGATTTGAGCCTGTTGTTCAATGCTGCATGTAAGTGACAGTACACCACGGCACAACACAGAACAGAACAGTACAACAAAACACAGCACTACCCTACCGAACAAAGTATCAAAGAAAGTGATAGTTGACCTTCTGAAGGGATCTACCAACTCGTTGCCTGTGGATGTCATTTGACAAATGAGAACCAGCACATATGCAGAAGAAGCCATCTCAAAACTAGATGACTCCATGTTGCGTCATGTGAGAGATCTCTCCAAACTTACCTATTATCGATCCAACGGCAAACATGGGAAGTAATACCCGGAACTACAGAATTGCTTAGATGCAAGCTCTGTATTTTCAATCCCAATGTGTTGTCAAGACTACTTACTCGGACATGAAACCAGGAAGGCAATCCAGGTAAAACAAGAACCGATTCCAGATATGTGCACAAAATCGAGATAAAACAAAATTTGATTCCAGATATCTGTGTTAAAAATCCGTAGAGGTCAAGGAGCAATCTAGAAGCATCCAAAACCTTTGAAGCCTGTAAACGTTACTAAGTAGCCTGGTCATGTCTCAGTATTTCCTGTTTTCTGTCTTGAGATTCCCGCTTTTCCAAACTGGCAACAAGTATCACACAATACTCTGTTACTAAAACAAACAAACAAAAGCAAATAAATACACATTCTCATACTAAAAGAAAAACAAACAAAAAGCAAATACATAAACAGATTCTGTTACTAAAATAAATAAATAAACAAAAATCAAATACATACACAAACAGATTCAGTTTTGGTTTCATTTCTCAAGACGGCGTCTCCGTACTTGGAATGAATGCCACAGATGCCACGCGATGGATAAGATCCACCCTATATCGGGAGTTTCGACCACTTCCTCTTGCTATTCCTTTCTGAATAAGACGATCAATGGTATAATAACCCACATTTTGTTCGCGAAGGTATGATTTTAGCTGCTTGAGGACTTCAGATATTCCAAGACGTAGATCATTTGTTGTATCGGGTTCACCTGCAAGTTTGTCTGCACATTCATTTGTCAGCACTTTTGCATCACAGTGTCCAGAACAGTAAATCCACGTGAGCTTTTGTTGACCGATATTGTTCATTGTTTCATGGCAGCTGGGTTACCTATTCCATTTTCCAATTTTTTAAACAGGTTTATCGAGTCAGTAAGGATGATCGCTTGACTGTCTTTTATCTTATCACCTAGTACAGTCAACCATTTCTAAGCAAGTTTGCCCCAATAGCCGTCGTTAAACGGGAGGTTGTGTTCTTATATGCTTCATTTTCTTCATGTATGGTGCTCCTGTTCTCTTTTGTAGTGAAGTCCCATCCAGATTTGATCTTTAGCATGAGTGATCTGTGTATAAGGTGCCATCTACGGGACTGTAGCCTATTTGCTTGATGAATAGTTTGATTTCTGTATCAGTATTATCTTCCGCCCATTCATAGCAGTGTCCTGCAAGATTTTTGGATGTGACCGTTTTGTACACAAGTCTTTGAAACGGTTAAATTATTGTTCTCCTTCTTTCGTCCTTTTCAGATTAGTCAGCTGACATATATGCTGAATGGATTCTTTGGCTTGTCTCATCCACGATTTTCCACGTTGCCCTTTGTTGTTTTGACAGTCTTGTGAAATGGATTTCGACTGTATTGAGGGAAAGGCAAGCAAGTACTACCACATAGTTTTTGTGATAGTACCCTTTATGGTTCTAAGGATTATTCTTATTGTTTTATTATATATTCTGTATAGTTTCAAATGGTTGGTCCATGACAATGCTGTGAGGCCAAGCTCATAGTTAATTACACTCAGTATTACAGCCTTCTATAGCTGGAAGAGATGGCCCTGTTCAATGCTTTTGATTGCCATTGCTTTAAGGATGAATAGATTTTTTCTTCTCACTTGATTGTAGTGGTTTCAACACGTGTTTTGAAGGTCGGCATTTTGTCAAAACTGATTCCAAAGTTGCACAGGTTGTTTGTTCGTTCGTTCGATGTTGATTCCACTGCATGTAACTGGTGGTATGTCCTTTCCAGTTCCTTTGTTATAAGGCGTGCAGAACAGTGTCTGCGCTTTGGCTGGATTGACTAAGAAAAAGTTTCTTGGCGCCACTGATCTGTGTTGTTCAACTGTTCTTGGATTGCTTTGTTTTCGTTTTGTTTTCTTCTGTGCACTTGTCCTTCTTGTACATGAGCCGGTCATCGGCAAATGTCAGTGTACCGGCTGGTCCACTGTTATTCAAATCAGCAAGTCCTTTGTGTAAATATTGTAAAGGACTGGAGAGAGTGGCGATTCTTGAGGGAGTCCCATAGAGAGTTTGCAAGGTGCTGAAAACCAGTCTCCAAGTCAAAGAACTACCACTCTTTATTGTAGTGCAGTGGCAATCCATCGTTTGATTGTCATGCTGACGTCATATCGATGAAGCAGTACCGTGAGTAATGTGAAGTAGACTTTATTGTGCTCATCTTCTACGTCAATAACTCCAGCAAAGTTTTTTTCACCTTGGAATCCACCACACTTCGTGAAAAAAAGATGGCTGCATTTTCGTATTATATACTGTTCTGATTCCATCTTGCTTTGGAGGGAGTATATTTATATCTTCCAGATTAATGGATAGTTTCTTTTGTTTTGATACTTTCCATCAGTTTTCCGAGTACATTTTGCATAGCCAGAATGCAATACTCATTGAACCTGCGACGATCTTTTGCCGATTTGAGGAAAGCTTTCAATAAGCAATGTGTCCAGTCCTCAGGAACGTAACCTACCTCAAAACTGTCTTAGAGCGAAAAATTCTGTCTTGTGATTTTCGGACAGTGTTTTCATGTCTGAATATCGAATCAGAAAAGCATACAAACGAACAAACAAACAAACAAACAAACAAACAAATATTAAAAAAGCATACTGGAAATGGAAAAAGGAAATAATTTTCACTTTACACAATCAGTGCCCTGGCAGTAAGAAAGCTCAGCATTTTATTTTGTTTTATCTCATGTAGACGTTCCCAGTCTTCGTTCTTAAATATTTTCAGTTTAGTTAAGCCTCGATTTTCTACAGTCTTTTACAGGCAGTATGTTATGTTTAAAGTGAAATATATATGCTGTTTATGTACTGAAAGAACTTCACATATTAAGCACATACACCCGCAGATGGGCCCTGCTGATGCAGAAATCAAGGTCCCTTCCTGTTCTGTGATCGCAGGAGCTATCTAGTTTGCTTTCATGGAGTTAGGGATGCCTCTTTCCTATCATGCTCTTTTTCCTCACAAGATTCTTTAGTATTTTTGCCTTCTGGGTCACTGACCTGTATTTCTTTCACATTGTGTTCTTAGCTCCTCAAAATACGATTGCCTTTAAGGCACGGTACGGAATGGTCATACACGCAAAAATCCGCTCCCTCTGCTACGAGATTGGTTTGTGTGAAATAAAATGCTTATATAGGGGAGCTCGCATGAGCTCTAGCCTTTTAAAGTACAAGAAGAAATAGAAAAAGAAGAAGAATCACGACGAAGTTTACAGATTAGTCCAGAACAAGTTGTGACAGAAGACAAAATCCGATTGAATAGGTTGAGATGTTTGAGTAGGAAAATAATTGTTGTCAACCAAGATCAGAGGCAAATACACCATCCTGAAGAATAACCAGAAACCAGACAATTTTTAAGGTATACGCATACTGTTTTTTTTTGTTTTTTGTTTTGTAAAGTTTATGCACTTACGCACTTTTTGGCTGTCTATTGACTATGTCTCCAAAAAGCAATCTGACAAAGAATCAAAATGTTCGACTGAATCCATTCGTCCACTATCACTATTTTCAAATCATTGTTTTGCCCATTAACACATCGCAACTGTCAAAAAAGCTGTGTGTATAATATATAATATTGTAAAGGAAAACTCTTCCAGTAAATACGTTTGCAAAGTGTATTTACGGTATAATTTGAAGTGTATCCACATCCTTCTTTCCTTTTTGCCTTCTTTGTATGACACTTTCTTGTGTGGCCTAGAACGATAACTGAAAGAGCTTCTTTCCAACAAATTTTATCAACTAAACTAGCCAGCAGATCTTTTTTTTTCTTAAGTTCATGCAATGAGAAGTTCAACGTCCCTCTGAATTTGCTTCATGTCTTCTGGCCTTAATTCCTCTGAATTTGCTTCATGCTTTTTGGCCTTAAGTTGTTTGTCTCTTATATCGATGAGTGCTTCCTCTCATCAACATCATGTGCCCTACTGCAGGACGTTGACGATCATGGCCCTCCATATGAATCTATTCTTTGTCGCTGCAAGTACTTCTTCCAGCCTGTCTTCATCCGCTGCGCAGGTCCGTGCTTCCTCTGTATCATCGTAAATTGCAATCTGTCTTCTCCCACTTCCTCATGTATGGTGTACCAGAAGAATCTGTTCTAGGAGGTCTTTTGTTTACAATGTATCCACAGCCACTGTCTGATATAATGTTCCCCTTGATTGTATTTTTTTTTCAAATATGGAGATGGTACAGAACTGTCACAAAGTTCTTCACTTAGTGATTCGTCTTCTACTCGGAGCAGAGTTCAGACTTTTAAAGATGATGCGTTGTCTTGCATGAGCAGTAATAAACTAAAGTTGAACACAGACAAAAGAGAAGAGATACGAGTTGGCACTGCTTCTCAACTTGGACTGGTCGGCGATAAGCGTGCTAACATTTGTGATACCGGTATTTCATTCTAAGTCTCTGTGAAATACCTCGGGTCAAGACTGACTGAGATTTGTTTATGCAAGAACACATCAGCAGCAGCATCTACCGTAGTTTTTATACAGAACTTAGGAAGATCACTTCTATCAAATCATATCCCTGCAAAACAGCAAGGAACTGATTTGTCTCTGCTACAGTAATTTCCCAGCTAAGCTCTGTGATTTTGTACTAGTTTGGTCGTTATTATGGATTTTTACCAGCCTACCTTTCAGATCGCCTCTGCGCATATCAAACATCATGCACTTCGTGATACTTTAATGATCAAAATGATTGGGGAAACCAAATGCTTGCTTCTTTCTCTACCGAACCGTTAGCTGTCCAGGCCACACCCATTAAAGGCCATTTTTGACGGGCTGATCATCCACAACAATTATCAAGTTGTACTGCAGTCTTGGTCTTGGGCCAACTTCTTTCAGACCGATATGTTGTGTTGTTTTCGCTCAATTTATCCTAACCTGTACGCCCGAAGCGAACCATGACCTGTCCCAATCTGAAATATATCTTATCTGAAGTTGTGAATAATTTGGTCTCATTTACGTTCATCTAATTTGCCAGTCACTACGATCAGTCTCGAGCCAGTTTCTGGATGATTGTGCATCCTCAACCACCTGTGTTCTGCCTGGCCACCCATCTGCACCCTGGTACATAATATTATTAATTATAATGATATTCTTAAGGTGTTCCACCCATCTTGCACCCTGGTACATAATACTATTAATTATAAAGATATTCTTAAGGTGCTCCACCCACCTGCACCCTGGTACACAATACTATTAATTATAATGATATTCTTAAGGTGCTAAATCTTGATGTATAAATCAAATCACGTTAAAAGAAAGGTAGCCAGACAAGCTCTTAGATGTTAGATTCAGACTTCTTGGACTCCTCTCACCTTCTATTATATCAATTACTGTAAGTTTCTGCTCTCTGACTTGTCTGTATCTTCTGTCAACTGCCTGCAGTGTATCCAGAATTCCGTGGCCTGTTTTGTCCATCGTAAAAAGAAGCACGATCATATAACTCCCTTACTTGAGTGCCTCTTATGGTTGCCTGCTACTCAAAGAGTTGCCTACAAAACCAATACGTCCTGCGACAGTTGTATTAACAGTTTGTACCTACTTGTCTTTGTGACCACCTCCAAATGTACACTCCTGTCTGATCTCTCCATTTTGCTTCAGCTACCGTTTTTGCCGACAAATTTCCCGATAGATGCTCCACGGGTGATCACCGTTCATTTTCTGTGTCAAGTACAAATAACTGGAAGGAGCCTCCCTGTCTCTTCGACAGTTGCAATCACTTTCTTTCGTCAAGTCGTACTTGAATACATACCCTTTCGTCCAGCAGTCATTTTCTCTCTTCACGCACTCTCTCTCTCAGCATGCAGGCTTTCTTTTGTCGCTGTGAGTGAATGTTGAAATGAACGAAGAGAACGTGTGATTTGATTTGATTTATACATCAAGAGTTAGTGCGTTATAATTATTACTACTACTATTACCAATAGTTGCTGTGGGCGTCCTGGAGTTCGCTTCCGGTTTGCCAGTTCGCCGTAGAGAACGTTTTTTGGTATGCGTTCATCCTCCATTCGACGCACATGACCAAGCCAGCGTAATCGGCGTTGGCATAGGAGGGCAAAGATGGTCTGTAGGCCCGCACGACGGAGGACCTCTGTGTTGGTCACCTTGTCTTGCCATCGGATGCTGAGGATGCGTCGCAAGCAGCGGAGACGGAAAATGTTGAGCCTCTTTTCTTGGCTGGCGTATGTGGTCCAGGCTTCACTTGAGTAGAGAAGTGTACTCAATACACATGCTCTGTACACCTGCATTTTGGTGTTCGCAGTGAGACTGCTGTTGGACCAAACCCGCTTGTTCAGTTTAGTAATGACAGATGAGGCTTTGTAGACGCATGCAAAAGGGACCTTAGAAGCTCAGGGATCGACCCAGGCTCTTGGGAGACTCTGGCGGAAGACAGGGCAGCGTGGAGGACAGCCGTTCAGCAAGGCGTTGTGAATGCGGAGAGGAGGAAAGCAGAAAGCGCAGATGAGAAAAGGGGCTCTTCGCAAGCAACGTTCCAGAAACCAGACAACAGCGACTCAGTTTGTATGTGGCAGATGTGACAGAGATTGCCACTCAAGAATCGACTTGCACAGCCACAGCAGAAAGTGCACGTCATGACCACAACGCCTCCTGGTGCAGACTATCATCTCCTGAGATGTAAAGAGGCCGACGATTACCAGTAGTAGAAGTGGTGGTAGTATGAGTAATAGTATCACTATCATCAAAGCAAAAGCTTCTGATGATGCCACAACACCTTAAGTCAACCGAAGAACGTGCTTTCAGTTTCAATGGAACTTAAACTATCTAATCTTAGTGATCTGCAGACCTGTACTCACTTGCTCATTAAGGCCCTCCAGTGTTGGTGTAATAATTACTCCTCCGCTTCACACTAACCATCATGTGCGTATTCATTTGTGTACGTGTACGAATGAGTGTATTCCGATATATATGTTTGTGTATGTGTGATTAATCAGTGCTTCTGTATGTATCACGCTCAGGTATGTTTTTTAAATCCCCTGTGCGATAAATTGGACGGTGTGGTCAATGCCGGGGGCATCTCCTTAGATTATGTGCATGAATTCATCGATATGTGTACTTAATAATTTTGTTTTCCCCTTTTTTCCCCAGTTGAAGTATTGCGTATGTTTTGCAACGGTTATAGCCCTGATATGGCTCTACGCAGTCGGCTGGGCTTTAAACAATAACAACAACGTATCACGCTCAGTGTTTGTAAATTTATAATGCGCAGTAAGTCAAAATAAGTTTGGAGAATAAAGCTATACAAAAATAATTTATTATCATTATAGTTTCGTGTTTTTTCCCCCACTAATATCGTTCGGTCATCTAAATTTTATCCTTGACGAAACACTTATTCACATTTAATCGATCCTGTTGTACTTCTTTATTTTGGCTTTTAGATATTTTATATTATCCTTGACGGAACACTTATTCACATTTAATCGATCCTGTTGTAATTCTTTATTTTGGCTTTTAGATATTTTATAAGTCTTTCTCTTCGCTGTTGACGATCTTGCTCCCGCTGAACACTGTAGCCATAGAGACAGGAATTGAGAGCAGAATTCAGGGGCATAAATATGATTGCCACCGTTGACATAACAGTGGGAGAGAGACGATATTCTAAAGTTACCAGAAATACAACAACACACACAATCAGCCTGCAAGTAATTTCTGGTCCGATGATCATCATTATAAGTCGAGCCACAGTAGCATCTCTAGACTTTGCTTTCATGTTCATGACCGAGGGAATCTGAACATTAAAGTGAAAGTAGACTAGCGTCTGTCCAACACCACTGAATACCAGCAAAACAAAATTGACAGCAATAGCTGCACCAATGACAGGATCTTTGCCTTGCATATTCATTGTATTCATAACAACAGGCATACACAGTGAGGATTGACTGTACAACTCCCAAGGCAAGAAGAAAAGTGGACAAGTGACAACTAGGAAACTAAGGCCCCAAACGAAGAAACACACGAAATGAGGAGATGTTTGTCTGCGTGAAGCTTGCAGTACTAAGGGGAATCGTGTGGCACAAACACTTTCCAGCGTCAAAATACTGAGAAGAAAGGTTGAAACCTGACAGGACGTAAGAAAAATCACTCCGGCAAAACGACATAGTGCACTGTGTCTCCAGGCAATGTCTTCCCGCGCGTAATTTCCCTTGTACAACTTGTCAGCCAGTCCGAGAATTGCCAGATACAGGCCCATTGTCAAATGACAGACAAAAACATGATTCATGTACGTGTCTAGTTTTGACTGTACCTCACTTTGCCAATGAAACCATAACCGTGCAAACAGGGCAACTGTATTTCCAAACAGACATAAGACCGCCGCAGCTGAAATAAACATGTGATAGAAAGTAGAAGCAATCAAGGAATCACAAGAAGAAATCATATCCGTAGGAGCATAACAGGCTGTGGGGTTAAATCCTCGAGGTAAAACATCAGCACAACAGATTCTATAAGTGTCAGCGTAAACAGTCTGTAGTTTTGACATGTCAGAGAATAAGAAAGGAGGAAAGAAGTTCATTGGACAACCACGGACATCAATTACACGCAGTGCGTTTAAAGATGTCAAAGAACTTTCTAAACGATACGTAATGGTATTTACTTTTGAGTGTGATAAATTTAAGATCTGAAGGCTTTTAAAAGGTATCAACATGTCCAAATTCAAGACACCGAGGACTACATGCGACAAGTCCAGGTTTTGGAGGCCAGTGGAGGCATATTGTCCAGAAATATCAAGAAGCAAAGCTGAGATGGGGTTACCAGATAAATGTAAATGGAGTAAATTGCTAAGTTTCGAAAGGTGCTGATGTCTGACGGTCCTAATCAGATTATCACTCAGATCCAAAGTACGTAAATTTCCAAAAGTCAAATTGTCAGCAGCCACCAGGTGACAATCAGCCAAGCTGAGATAAACCAAACGAGTGTTGTCTGCCAGTTGTACAGGTGACATCCCACTGTAACTGACATCCAGGTAACGTAGGTCCAGGTGATGACTGGCATGGAACGGGTGTGGACAGGTGAAGGCCAAACCATAGCAGGTGCAAACTTCAGGACAACACAAATCACAAAACATCTCATCCTCTTTTTGGGGGCACTGGAACATTTTATCACACAAGTGGTCAGGATGAAGACACACAGCAGATCCCCGACAGCGGTAGAAACCTGAGCAGGTATACGTGTCACAGCCCTGTTCATCTTCACTTGAGGGGCAGTCGTTATAACCATTGCACAGAACGTAGAGGGGGAGACAGTACCCATTATCTGCAATAAGATGTGTTACATTCCAAAAAGAGAAACTCAAGGTGAAAGCGCAAAGGCTGATAAGAGAAGTGTGACATCAAAATGTGTCTGTCGATTCAGATATTCTCCGCTGTTCGTTCTTGAAGATTGGTTTGTGTTTCACTCAATAATGAATCGAGAATGTTTGTTTTGGTTTATGCTAACACTGAAAATATATGTAAGTTTGATTTCGCTGTAAAGAAATATGTAGAATCCTTTGGAACAATATAGAAATGACAAGAAAAAAGTAGAATACCTTAGACCTTTCTAGAATGTTCCGGAAATCGTAAACAAATTTAACCTGTACAGTGATTGACTAGAACTACAGAACATTCCAGAAAGGGAAGGTTCAAGAATGTGGCTATGATTAGCTGGAAATCTAGGGAAAAGCCGAGAATATTGTGGAACTTTCCATGATGTTGTAAATAAAGCGTGACTGTGGATAGAGAGAGAGAGAGAGAGTGATCGGACGAGTTGAAGTTGAAGTCTGCTGTCAGAGATAGAGAAGTTGCTGTAGATTTGTGGAGTTGCTGCGTGTAGTATTTGAGGGCTGAAGAAGAATAATTCTGCAAACTAGGAGTGGTGCATTGGATGTGTGAAGTATTTACCCAGTTCCTGTTGTGTTTTCTTCGTTCTTCAAATAAAGGATCATTTTCGTTTAACCTGGACTGGTGTATCTTGTCTCTGAGAAGAACGATTGACTGCTAGATCTTCACGAACCTGCATAAACTGCAAGACACTGCCAGTCACCTACATACATCTTTACGTTTGACAAGATGATATCATAAAGTAAAACAAAATTAAGCCACACTAATATGATGTGTATTATTTATGCACCTATGGCACCAATGAAGTTTGCTTTCACCACGCCTTTATTCTTGTTTTCCTGTCTCCAGACTGTCACATCACTATTTTCTGGTGTGCAATACTTAAAAGTGGTGACACAGGAACACCTTGCGAAACTGATGTGAACATAAACATATGGGTTTCGAGGTTGATACACTACGTACGGGCACACAGAAAATGGATAACATTATTTAGACATATGAAACAGATAATATCACCTAACAAGGAAAGAAATTAATGAATCATCAGTAGATGATACAAACATTACTTGGGAAGAGGAAATGGATATGATTACCTGAACAGAAAAAATGATAAAGTCACCTGGACAGAGGAAATGGGTAACATTACGTGGACCGTGGAAATGGATAACATTAGCTGAAGAGAGGAAATGGATATTATTACCTGAACAGAGGAAATGGATAATAATACCTGCACAGAGGAAATGGATAATATTACCGGGACAGAGGAAATGGATAATATTACCGGGACAGAGGAAATGGATAATATTACCGGGACAGAGGAAATGGATAATATTACCCGGACACAAGGAAAGGGATATTACCTGAACAGAGGAAATGGATAATAATACTTGAACAGAGAAAATGGATAATATTACCAAGACAGAGGAAATGGAATAATATTACCAGGACAGAGGAAATGGATGATATTACCCAGACAGAGGAAATGGATATTACCTGAACAGAGGAAATGGATAGTATTACCTTAACAGCGGAACTGGATAACATTATCTGGAACGAGAAAATGGATGATATTACCTGACAGAGGAAACTGATAATATCACCTGGACAGAGAAAATAGATAACATTACCTGACAAAGTAAATGAATAATGTCACATGGAGAGAGAAAATGGATATCTTTACGCAGATAGAGGTGATGGATAGTATTAGTAATACCTGGACAGAGAAAATGGAGATTACTACCTGGCAAGAAAAAACAGACAATATTACTTGGATAGAGGAGATGGTTGTTACAATTTACAGAAATCTGGATAACGTTCAAGCCAACGTGGCAAAGTGATTAGCGCGACGCACTACTGACTGGAAGATTGTGGGTTTAAACCCTCTATCAATAATAACAATTCTTGTGGGATTTTTTTTTGCTCCAGCCCATTTCTATCCAGAGTTGAGCATACTATTGACTCTATGGATCCAAGTTGAGTTTTATCCATTGTGGGGATGCGCCATAAGGGTGTTGCTCAAATTTCCTAACACCACAGGTGTGTTTGTATCTCTTGAGCCTGGTTGATGCTGAGATATGTTGGGAAAGGAAGCTTGGAGTATAGACCTGTTACATAGTCTCAGTCCAAAACAGAACTTCACAGCATCATTATTCTCATGTGGCCTGTCATCCTCTTTATCGTGAAATGGGTCATGCAACG
>CM060312.1:72443236-72563236 GCA_030674185.1 Monoplex corrugatus | reverse complement strand
TAGATGTTGGGGTGGGAGAGCGGTTTCCGGGTCAATAGTAAACACAGTAATGTAGCAACAACAGACAATACTGCTATTATTAGTGCGAAGAGTATATATATATATTTTTCATGTACATCAGTGCAATACATCTGCTTTATCGATTTTAAGTCATGTGTTCATCCCAGAAAAAACTAGAAGAATGACAGCCTAGAGTAGTTGGGGCGGTACGCAGGATGCGAGAGTCTCCAGTTCCTTGGGCAGGGATCGTTATCCCCATCCTCTTCTATGACATTCTGAATAGTGGTCTCCAATGCAATGATAAACCATTACCCTGCACATAGCGAACATCGCCCATGCCTATGAACCCACAGCTGACAAAGACGACTTGAGGATTAACTGCCAGAATGAAATATCACAAAAAGACCGAAGAAGACAGATACTCAACTCTGGCAGGTAACCCTCCACAGGATGCATGGCTAAATTCTCCAGAAAAATACACTTTAAGAGGTACGTATACAAGACTGCAGATGCACACCGAAAAGGAAAGATGAAAAATGGTGACGTTGTGCTATGGCAAGGCACTTTTTACAGGGAGAGCAGACACGTTTCACACACACACACACACACACACACACACACACACACACACACACACACATACACACACACACACACACACACACACACACACACACACACACACACACAAGCACACACGCACGTACACACACATATATATGTATGTATATACATATACATATATATACATATGTGTGTGTGCGTACGTATATAATATATATATATTTATATATATACGTATATATATACATATATATATATATGTATATACACATAAATGTATATATATATATATATGTATATATATATATATATATATATATATATATATATATATATATATATATATAGAGGCAACAAAAACAATATATATAACTGTACGATAAGGGAAAGATATCAAAAGATATCCTGTACACAGAGCTCGCCTTGAGATATCGGTCCACAAGACACTACTAACTCCTGCAATACAAGGACGTCTACAAATGTGACTTGAAGTCTGCTGATTTCTGTGTGGACTCGTGGGAAGATAGGAGCTACAAATTGCTGCGTCTGGTAACAGGCTGTACGTACATGCATCGCCATTGCAGAAGAGAAACAAACTCGAGTGTGGTTTGGACAGAAGAGAGAGAGAGAGAGAGAGAGAGAGAGAGAGAGAGAGAGAGAGAGAGAGAGAGAGAGAGAGAGAGAAAGAGAAAGAGAGAGAGAGAGATAGAGACAGAGACAGAGAGAGAGAGAGGGAAAGCATGACTAACGCACTTGAAGATTATGTCAGCACACTCAGCATTGAAGAAAGAACCACCGTGAACCTTCGTTTCGCAGATGACATCAATGGCCTGGCTGGCACTGAGCAAGACCTGGTCAAGCTTGGTAAAATACTAGATGAAATATTAACAAGAAATGGCATGGAAATAAAATACTAGATAAAATATTGACAAGAAATGGCATGGAAATGAAATACTAGATGAAATATTGACAAGAAATGGCATGGAAATCAGCTGCAAGAAGATAAAATTGATGACCAACCGCCATACCAACATCACTACTAACTGTCCATGGACAAAAGCTAGAAACTGTTCAAAATTTTACTTACCGAGGATCCATCATCAGCAATAAAGGATCTCAGCCAGAAATTCTCTCAATGGCAGCAAAGACAACAGCACTATCCATGTTGAGACATACATGGAAGGACAAGAACATCTCCATGTAACAAAAGATCAGACTGTTACGTGCTCTGGTACATTCCATCTTCCTGAAACATAGACCCTCACTGTGGATGAAACATAGACCCTCATTGTGGATTTGGAAAGACGAATCCAAGTCATGAAAATATGTTATCGCAGGATACGAGACATCATATACTCTGATCATATCACCATTGAACAAGTGCGCCAAATTTTTCAAACAAAGCACGCCGAACGGTCTGAAGATCTGCCGACATCAATGAAGAAAAAAACAAAAACTTTGTTGGCATAGCCATTTAACCAGATCCAGTGGCCTTATCAAATAAGTCCTCTAGGGAAGTGTTGGGAGACGGAGATGGAGACAAAGCGAAAGACAGAAAATCAAAACTAAACAAACATATAAAAAAGACCTGATGGACTGACAACATTGTGTTATAGACAGAGAAACCATTTTCAGAAACCCAGACTTTGGCACACAACTGACAGAGTCGCAGGATCTCTGGTGAACAGTTCTTTACTGCGATGCCTGATGACTTTTCAAGGCAGAAGAAGACAAGGAAGAAGACACCTGACTTTGCTGCTATTTCTTCTTTAATTTATCTCCAGTGTCTGACATCATTGAGGTTTCTTCGTTTGAATGTGAGCTGTGTGCAGATAAATTAATAGAACTATCTACAGGTCTACCACTCATTCCGTTCATGGAGGGAAAGACTTATGACATTGTCATCTAATACTGATTAACACATTCCACAAATTTCTCCTTGACAGCAGATTTTGGGCGCTATGAAATACATATTAACACAGGGCGTGTGTATATAAAAATCAACATAAACACAACATCCTAGGAAAATTATAAATAATCCAACGGCTCTTCCAATGATTAACTTTCCATAAGTAGTCTTGAAGTTGATTTACCTGCCCTTAGCTTTGTTGCTGACTCCGTTAAATGCATTGCCGAAAAAAAAAGACACAGATGTCAATCTTTTACTTCGGACAGGAATATGTTTTAATTCAGAGATTTAAATTATGATGATTATAATGACAATGATGATAATAATGATGATAATGAACTTGTCTATTGATTAGATGGAAAATTGTACTGGTCTTTGCCATTTTGTTTGGGTCTTTGTTTGATATGACTGATCCTGGACACATGTATTCCTTCACAATGCCTCTATCCCCGACCAGCACAGGGAATAAGTGTGAACTAGGCATGCAATCCTCAGATCACTCTCTGGCTTATCAACATTTGTAGTCCCACAGGAGCAATGGCTGTCATATATAGAATGATCTAAGCCATTTTGGAGAGCATCTGTTTCCTATCCTCTGGCTCAAAAACTTTCCTTGGAGACGCAGAGGCATTTAGCAAAGGCTGGGGCACTTCGTGGGTTTTGGAATCAAAGTTGTCCCCTCATCTACACAGACTGCTTTGAACATACTTACGAGCTCCATGTACGCCATTTGATCTAAGTCTTTTCTGTAGGCTTAGTGCAAACGTAGTGGTGCCCACCTCCTTTCCAAATACTGTAACTAAATTTGCGCTGCAGACCACCACTTTGAACAGTTACGTTCCTAGACGCCTCCCTAATCCCTTAAGCAATCTGACCACTGTAAGACTGATGGGATACTGCAGCAGGCAAATTCCCCTATCTATGTCTCTGGGGTTTGGCAGGTTGCAGATAACCTTGCCATGAATGAATAGGGGGGAGGCATAGTGGTGGTGGTGGGTTTCTTCATGCTCTTCACCATGAGCATGACAGCAGATACCCTTGGCCTACTCCTACTGTAATGTGGAATAACTCTCCTCGTTGATTGTCAAAAAGCTCAGCACTGCTCGAGTTCTTAGTATCGCATCAACGATTTGAATTCGACCTACGTATATATTATGTTAAAGCCCCTATTGACTTGGTTCCTTTAAGAAAACAGACACAGACTCATAAACCGATAATGAACTAGAAATAAATGATTAAAACGCTCTGTACAAGTCATATCTACTACTAGGGTAAATATGTAGTAAGGAAATACATGAATCTACTGTACGTTACTTTCCACATGTTTCATTTGCTTTTCCTGACACAAACACAGAAACAAAAATAATCAAGGTTGTCTTGTATATTTGTTAAAAACCCTTTCCTGGTATAAATATATAACAGTCATCATCACTGTGAACTATCATGAGCTTGAGAATCAGCAAGAAATATCCTTAAGCTCATGCACTGAATCTCTGTTGAAAATGGCAGACACGAGTCATAATTCAGTTAATTAAAGTGGGGTTTTAATTCTGGATCTCGTGTTGCTAAGTTAATGAAAACGTACAGGAACAGGTTTACTAAACAATCAAAAGTAAAACTGAACACTTAATTTCAAGCAATAGAGAGAGAATTATAGTATTACAAGTGAGTACTTTTAATATGTCAAAGCCATTCATTTGAAACTGCGTTTTTAGATTCAGTTGCAATACGTCCCACGTGCATGTGTCAATGCACAAAGTAAGAAGATAAAAAGGAATGTAATCTAAATTCCACTGCATCTCTGTAAGTTTATCAATGCATACTGGAAGCCAAAAAAACTGTAGTATTTGTATGTAAACATATGCATATGTTCAGGGTTTATATTCATTCTGAAACAAAACGCAGGGAAAAGACCATATTTTTTTTACCTGTTTGGTGAAGCTGCAGAGAATGGGTTTGCTGTAAGGACAGACAGGAGTAAGACAGAAATCCTCGTCACTGAAATCCTCACAGTCAGGGCGACCATCACACACCAGGCTGTAAGGCACGTGACCAACTCCATTTTGACACGTCATAGACGGAGGAAGTAATGCAAGGGGTGATGAGCACGACAACAATGACGTGTCATCCACATTCACACTGCTAGTGACGTAACGTGGCACCCAGCAGGCACTGACCTGATCACAAGCCAAGAAGGCCTGAGTCAAGTGACCAAGTGGACAAAGAACGTAGTTGGGACCAGCAAGTGGGTCAGACATGTTGGAGGGTAAGCTGCCAATCGTCCTCTGCAACTTCCACGTGAAGTTTTTTGGTACAGACCTAGTTTCTTTCAACTCGCACAGCAAGTCTCTTATTGCTTTGACAAAATCCCGTTTGACAAAGCACTCATTTATCATATCAACGGAACCAAGAGCATATGAAATAAATCCACATCGACGGTGAAAGAACTCGTCATGGACAGAATAGTAACCAATTGTACCATCAGCCCACTGTACAATATTTCTGTAACTGACACATGCATGCATACATGCACAAACACAACCAACCAGCCAACCAACACACACACACAGAGGCAAAGACACATGCACATGCAAACATAGGCACACACACACACACACACACACACACACACACACACACACACACACACACACACACACACACACACACACACACACACACACACACTGTTAATGCATTGCATGTTTCCATAACTGCTCACACAATTTTTCTCCAGTTGTTTTTCGTGAATTCACTGGATAATATTTGTTTTTTCCGAAGATAAGTTCAATGCAAACTGATATATTCACATAATAGTTGATAATCTGAGGTATTGTTCAGCGCCTAGTTGAGAAAAATGATATAGCATTATGATCAAGTCATATTAATAGTGTCCTTTCTGTAATAAAACAAACAGAGGAAAACCAACCCTGCATGCGCTTTCCTAAATGCAAAATTCCCCACAACATATCAGTTTATAAAAACAAATTAGTCACGACTTTTGTTTGTTTGCTTTCATGTACACATACACTGTTCACAGTATGCTGGCTATTCACTCTCGTTTATTTTTAAAGTTTTTTTTTATTATGGTTATCATTTGCTGCTCCATCCCCACCACTGCCCCTATGTCACTGCCTGTACGTCACTCATTCCATCAGTCCAACACAACTAGAAACTCAGTGAAACTGAGGGCATTATAAGAGCACAGCATACAGGAGCACAGAATCTAAGACTTTTTTCGCACGTTGCTATGGTGACGAGAATGGAATGGGGATGATGAAAATGATGCAAAAACGTTCCATTTCAATTTAAGAATGCCTCACAGAGGCGTACTCTATGCTTTCGTAATACCCTGGGGTCATCCAGGCCAGACAGATGCAGATACTTGTACATGTAGTGTTGGTAAGGACATTTAAGCAACATTCTCAACGACGCATCCGTAAGTGGATGATACTCGATTTTGTTGTCCCAGTCTTCCCAACGAACCCATTTCACATTGAGCTGTTGGCAGGAGATGGTTGGGGCAGAAAAATCCCACAATATTTTTTTTGTTTTTGATTGATCAGGGTGCGAACCCACAATCTCCTAGTCAGATGTCTACTGCACTGATAATTTTGCCATACTTATTGGTCTGCTTTCATATCATCAAGATCTAGATAAAGCTCAGAATCATTCCTAATAGCTTTCAGCAGCAGGTAGCTACATTTTTGCTGGAGAACAGGCTGGATTCCACAAGGGTAGACATACCATTAAACAGATCTTTAACCTGCGTATCTTTTATGGCAAACACCTCCAACATCAGAGGGAGTTCTACCTTGTTTTCATAAACTTCAATAAGTTGTTTGACAGACTCTGGTAGAAGGCACTGTGGTTCACAATGAAGAAATTCAGCATTAGGCATATACTAACAAACAATCAGCATCTATAGTCCAAAGCAGTCAATGCGGTACTTACACAGGGTGCTATTGGAGAGTTGTTCTCTACTTTGGTTGGTGTTTGTCAGGACTTGCTTTTGTCTGCCACACTTTTCAGCATATTCCCGGAACGTGTCATGACCGTTGCACTTGAACGTCATGTTAGCACAGTCAGCATTAGAAGAACCATCACAGATCTTTGCTTTGCAGATGACACCGTTGGCCAGGCAGGTAGTGAACAAGAACTCGCTACGGTTTTTAAAAGACTGGATGAAATATCGAAAAACTATGGCTTGCAAATCAGCACCAAGAAGACCAAGCTGATGACCAGCCACAACATCACTATCATTACTGATAGGGACTGAAACTAGGAAATGTTCAGCAATTTACATACCGGGGATCCATCATTGGCAATGGGAAATTCAAGCCAGAAATCATCAAAAGGGCAGCAAAGACAACAGCAGCACAGTCCATGCTGAATTCTGTAGGGAAGGACAAGAACATTTCCACAAAACAAAAGATTATGCTCTTACATGTAGGCTACTGATATGATGTATCTTCCTGTATGAGTGTGAAACATAGACCCTCACAGCCGATTTGTAAAGACGAATCCAAGCCATTATTGCAAGATACCCAACATCGGATACTTTGATCATGTCACCAAAGGACAGGGGTTCCAAACCACCAAGCAGCGCACTGGACAATATGAAGATCTGACGACTTCGGTTAAGAAAACTATTTTGGTATAGCATGTAACCAGATCCAGTGGCCTTGCTGAATCAATTCTCCCGGGAATCATTGAGGGAGGGAGACGGAGGGGAAGACGACGGACTGACAGCTTTGCAGAATGGACAGAAAATACTTTGCAGAGACCAAGACTTTGTCACACGACCATTAGAACTAGAAGAATCTGGCATGCAGAGACCCAAGCTTTGTCATACAACTATTAGAGCTAGAAGACTCTGGTGAACAGTTCTTTAGTGCGATGCCCCAATGACTCTTCAAGGACTTTGTGGGAGAAGAAGAAGAAGAAGAAAATGAAAAAGAAGAAGAAGATATAGCCCATTTTATTTTTATTCTCGTGCAAATGTAGGATGTCTCGTCATGGTGAGATGGGCTATCAACAATGTGACCGAAATACGTAGTGATAGGATCACAGTAGATCATGTTGTGTGCTCTATAGTTTTGCCCACCCTTCAGAAGCAAAACGAACAAAGAAAGGTCTAATGGGGACCACTGGACAGACTATTTGAGGCTTACCCATACTGAAAAATCCAAACAAACAAACAAACAAAAGGACTTGCCCCCCCAAAACAAACAAACGAACAAAACACTGAATAGTGTGGTCTTTTTAAAGTATTACCACTTCGTGATTAAAAGTCCCGTAACTGTTGTGGTGCTGGATACATGGGTAATGTACAAGTGGAGTTTATCTTTGCTTTAAATTTCAGTTTTCTGAGGTCAACGTCTCTGCTTTTTGTCCTCTTTTTCTTTTCTTGTCTGTCATTTGTCAGCTGGTAGGCCTACTATGATGGCTGATACTGGGAGACAGATCTCAACAGCCAGTGGCGTGTTGGAAGTTTTAAAGAGCAGAAATGTCATGCGACATGAAAGCGTCTGCATTTGGACTAAATTCCATATAATTTAAAACTGCGAATGCCATATAATGTAAAACAGTCCGAAATAATCAAGGCATGTGCCATTACCCTGTGCATCAAACCAACGCACTTGTATGGTCCTGAGGCTGTATTGAGTGTACTTGTATCAATTTGTCAGCGCTGAAGTTGTGGTAGCACCAAAGTAAACAAAAACTAATTTATTCATGGTGATAAGTACTTACTAGTGCGGTAGTTGAGAGTCTGCAAAACGCAGCCCTATGCGGATCTTTGTAGGATACTTCTTGTAGGTCAGAACGTCCATGACGGCCTTCCATTCAGCGGGAGTGTTGAGACTGGCCATATAGCCACCCACACCTTTACATTTTTTGACACCTTGGAGCCACAGGCTGGTGTCTGCTCCAGCCAGAAAGATGTAACATCGACCATTAACGGTCAGGCGTCCTTGACCACAGTGACCGGTATAGGGACAGTCAGTCTCGTCCTCTCCCCCTCCACACTCCCTCAGCAAGTTGCAGTGAAAGTGAAAGGCAAAGTCCTGGAAGCTGGGCACTGAGCAGTTCCAATGACCACTGGGCAGCCGCTGAGGAACATCTGGCAGCTGAACACATAATGTTTGTCATGTGTTGACAACAGCTAGATAAAGTTCATTTGGGTATTTTTTTGCAGCCTCAAGAAAGGGGAAGAGGGCTGTCTTTTTTTACAATGGAACTAACAGACAGAGAGAGACAAAAAAAAAAAAAAAAAAAAAAAAAAGACAAAGGCAGACAAAACATTTCAGTTCACAAAATATACTGGTCTAAAATATAACACGAAACTGAAATCTTTGAGGAAGAGATTGGGAAAAAAAGAAGAAAAAAATAAAAACGAAAAAAGAAGACAGAAGGAGAAAGACTGCAGGGTGTTGAGGAGCAGCCAAGGACATCTTCTTAGGGCGCTCTGTCAGTGTCAATAGTCAAAATCCTTAAATGGCAGGTCATACTCTCCCAAAGCAGGCAACGGGTTTCATTCTACGTAGGTCTGGTCAGACCTGCTGCCTGTGACAGCAAAAGGAGAGAGGCATCACACATATATAGGACAAGTCACCCAAACCAAAGTAGCAGAACTCTACAAAGTGTAGATACATCACCTGGACAGCAAACACAATTCTTAGGGAAGGTAATAGTCTGGAAGACAAGTACAAGGAAAATCTATGTCAGCAGTCATGCATAGTCCTATGTTTATAAAGAAAAAAAAAGGGAATGACTGCAAGGGACCGCATTGCCAAGTAAAGTAAACGTGGGAATACTGTTACAGCCCCCAAAAGAGGAAAAGCAGGGTTGTCTCCCATACAATGGTACATCCCATCAGAAAAAAAGACAAAATAGATCTTTTGTCTCGACAGAATAAACAGTCTGGTCTAAAATACGAAACAAATCACAAATCTTTAAGGAAGACGACGCAAAAGAAATTAATTACTGCAAAAATAAAACAAACAAACAAACGCACAGAGAGAGAGAGAGAGAGAGAGAGAGAGAGAGAGAGAGAGAGAGAGAGAGAGAGAGAGAGAGAGAGAGAGAGAGAGAGAGAGAGAGAGAGAGAGAAGTAAGAAAGACTGCTTAACAGGCAAAACTCGTCATTTGCATTGGGAGCAAACACAACGAAACGCGTCGCCTGCTTTGGAAGCATGGCATCTTACCATTCAAGGAGCTAGATACTGAGAGAACTCTCTAGTAGTGTCTTTAGACTGCTCCCCCCTTTTCAGAAGGAATGACCTACCACCAGTTCAAAATTCATTTGGCCTAAATAATTCAGAAAGAATCAATTCGTCTGGTATTGTGTGTAAATTGGTGGACTAAGCATACTCTGTCTGTCTGTCTCCCCGCTCTCAAGCCTTTAGAAAACAGAAAGAAGATTCGCTGACCATGGAGCTAATACATCACAGTGTTGGAAAGTGCTCAGATGTATGGGTTGTGGAAACAAAGACAAAATCACGAATGATATTGGTACTGATGTCTGATCATTTTGAAATATTTGTCAAAACAATGGGATAAATGTTGGTAAACATTGCGATGCTGAGGTAGATCTAAATGAGAAAACAGAGAATATACTAAACAGAGATATATCTGAAGAGAAGGTTAAGCAAGCAGTTGACAAACTTAAGACTGGTAAAGCAAGCGGAATCGATAGTTTCAGCCGAAATGTTAAGAAAATGGTGAAAAAGATGTCCTGGTCTTCTTAATCTAACCAAACTGTTTAAAATGATGTTCGACTCAGGGATGTTTTCAAAAGGGTGGTCCAAAGCTGTTACCATTCCCATATACAAGAAAAGGGATTCTGAAAATGCAGGCAATTATAATAGAGGTGTATCTTTATTAAGCATAATATCTGAATGTTACACAACAATACTGAACATGAGATTATACAACTGGTTAGAAAATAATGATTAAATCTCAGAGAGTTGGGCAGGTCTTCGTAATAAATAATCAACCGTTGATCATATATTCACTCTACATGCTATCATTCACAAATGTATGCATTAGAAAGGAATGAAAATATAAGTTGCTTTTGTCGACTTTAAAACGACTTTCGATTCTGTTAGGCATGATAAACTTCCACACTGTAATAGAAATGAGGGTTTTAAAGAGAAATTTCTCACGTCATTAGTGGCAATGCACAAGTCATTGGTTTCATGTATCAGTGTCCTGTTACAGTAAGACAGGGTTTCTAAAAAAATTGAATGGGTTATCGATTACTTGATTTGTGGAATCATTGTTGAATTGATTACTCTTTGATCTCATTGGTCATCTGCTTGATTGATTAATTCATTGACCGATGGATGGATGAATGGATTGATCGATAGATCCATTGACTGATGGATGGATGAATGGATTGATCAATTGATCCATTAATTGGTTGCTGGTTATGTACCTGATCGGGAGAGTGGTCCATATGAAACTAATCAAATTGTTTGGTGATTTCGCTGACCAGTTGATATATAGATAAACAATTTCATTGGGTGACTAATTAGTGGTGAAATGGCTGATTTTTAAATGATGTGGTTTGTCTGGTTGTAGCAGATTGACGAAAACTACAAACCAGCAAAGAAAGAAAAAAGGATAACAAAAAGAACAACAACAACAACAACAACAACAAAAAAGGAAGTTAGAAACCAAACATATACATGTATATGCAAATGCAGTTCTTTTTGGATTCCAGTCCGGAGGAGGAAGATGTCCATGTAATGTTTCCAGAAGTTCATGTTTGTTATTGGTAATCATACACACACACACACACACACACACACACACACACACACACACACACACACACACACACACACACACACACAACACACACACACACACACTAACTCTCTCTCTCTCTCTCTACTTATCTGATGGTCTGTCCGTCTGTCTTCCTGTTTAGTTGATTTTAATGTATACTAAAACATTATGGGATGAGAGATTCACTGTTTGATAGGAATTCAGAGCTATGTCAATGCCGATAGTCATGTTTAAGTGATTGTTACCGTCGAGATTAAGCCTATGAAGCTAGCTGAACAAAAAGTAGTCATGATAGATATTTCCAGAATGAAAATGAAAATGTATCAGATTAAAATCTGAGTATGTATGAACAATATACTGGCATGTTAGGCTGAATCTGAAATGAAATAGTCATTCAAATGATAATGTTCAGGCCAAACTCAGTGAGCAAGGTTTTTGTTTTTATATTTTAGTTCTTTATTTTTTATCCTGAAACTTTTTGTTTTGGTCTCAAAATGTTAGTGCTGTCTTTATGAATTCGTCCGATCGGAACACAGCACGTGTCACATAATATGTGTCCAGCAGTGTTGAAATGTCCGGTGATGTGTGTACATGTATTTTGTTCAATGTATGTTCTTTGCTCATAGAAGCGTGTTTTTTGTCTTAATGTTTTGGTCTCCCAACATGCTATACCTGCCCACCGCGCTTGACAGAACAGTATGTAAATGACGCCGTTTTATATTTTCATGGCTATATCTAGAAACTGCTGTTGTTTCTGTGAGGACTGGGATATTAACGTTATAGCTGGATGGTTTAGGAATTCCTGCAATTGAACCAAGTTTCCTTTGGCTCCAGTCTTGAGGAGGACGGTGTCACCTATGTAACGTTTTCATAACGTGATTGGCGATTGGAAGATCTTGTTTTCCTGCCAGCCCGTGAGACTATTTGCCAAACAGGGTGCATTAGAGGTATCCATGACTGTGACATGAATTTATTTATAGATCTGGCCGTCAGACATGAACACATCGTACGTGAGGACACAATGTGAATGATGTAGTATCTCTGGGACGTGTTCAGTGGATGGAACTTTGGGTACCTGTTTAGTATTTAAGAAGTGCCTTAGCGCGTTCATCATGTCCTCATGCGGCATTTGGTGTAAATTCCAACCAATTCAAAGGAAATGAAGAATGCATGGCTTTGGAAAGAGCCGTTGGTGTTGTTCCAGTCTCGAATGTGTTTGAGCACAAAAATCAGCTTGATTGTGCTTGACTGATAATATACACACATACCCCCCCCCCCCCTCCCGCGACACATACGTATGTTAATTAAGCTTAATCTATGAACTTGCTTGCACATAACTGCTCATGTCATGAAGTAAGCAACCAAACTGCTTAATTCATGAACTGAATAAATCTGCTGTATAGTTTATAAACCCAGCAAAATTTTTTGCTTAGTACATGTACATGAAATAGGCAAGATGCAAAATTACAGCTAAACTATCATTCTGCAGTTTGCTTATCTCGTGAAATAAGACGATTTTTCTCGATGCTGAATAGAAAATGCGTGATGTCGGATAATGTTTTAAGTGATTTGTTGATCTGCTAAGACCATACATGAAAATACCGATATACCTGAAAATGGCAAACAACCAGTCGCTGTGGTGTAGTGGTTAACGCAATGGAGTACAGACTGGAATATTGTGGGTTCGAATCCCTATGAGTCCTTTCAAAAATCACTGTTGGATTTTTCGGCTCCAACTGGCTTTTATCCAAAGCTGAGAATGCCATGGGCTCACTGGGAAGACTGGAATCATACAGTCGAATCTCATCCACTTCACGGATGCGTCACCGAGGGTGTTGCTCAAATCGTCTGACCAACATCGCAGGTTTGTGTATCTCTCGGGCCTGGATGACACCAGGATATGACAGTAAGCATAAAGTACAACCCTGTCACGTAGTCTCAATTCTAGACGGAACTCCATAGCATCATAATTATCATCCTCATCGTCATCATCATCATCGCTTTGTAAAAACTGTGCCTGCTTCTGGGCCATTAAAGTGACGTAGAAAATGGGATAAGAAAAAAAAAAAGGTGAGCACAAAGGAAATCTTCTCAAGTGCGATGATCCTTAAAAAACAAAACAAAACAAAGCAAAACAAAGCAAAAACGAAATGGCGAAAATAAGACAATCCATCCCAGCTTCGAACTGTAACTGTTAGACCAGACAAGTGTTTGGAGTCATTTGCGAGTTTGCATGCATTTCAAACAATCCAAAGCACCAGTTATAGTGAAGACCGGACAATGTGTCTGCTCTTAAGATGAGACATTCTTGCATGAATGTCTTGGATGGCACGCACATCCACAATGCATTCCATCCTTATGCACAAGCACCGCCTTGTGAGACACGTGGGCTTGCAGAGGCATTTTATGGAGCCCCGCCCGTGGCTCACTGACAGTGCTCGAACTGCTGATCTAACTGTGAGTATTGTGTCTGGAACCATGTCCGGAGTGATGCCTGTGTAATTTGTCATCTCTAGTTGATTTCTTTCAAATTTCAGAGGCAAAATTCCCGGTTTTGTTCCAACTTTGAAATCTCCGGCTGTCTTATCCAACACAATTCCTAGTAAATTAGCTGAGACTTCTCTACCACAGTCAAATTCTGGTACTGGAACATTGTCCCTAATGTCTACACAATTCAATCTTGCATATGCTCGTTCGGTCATGCGTTCAGCCTGCTTCCGCAGATCTCGGACAGCCTCCATTCTTGCGTGTTATGAAGAACTCATTACTTGCTTCTAGCACTGGGGTCGACGTGTTCTAATCAGTAAACAGTTCCTAAGTTTTCTTGATCAGAACACTGCTGAGTGGCTATGTCGTTCTGGCCTGTAGCCATTTGTCCTTTCCCTGGCTGGCTATGCTATCCTGATCAGAACACTGCTGAGTAGCTATGTTGTTCTGGCCTGTAGCCATTTGTCCTTTCCCTGGCTGGCTATGCTATCCTGATTAGAACACTGCTGAGTAGCTATGTTGTTCTGGCCTGTAGCCATTTGTCATTTCCCTGGCTGGCTATGCTATCCTGATCAAAACACTGCTGAGTAGCTATGTTGTTCTGGCCTGTAGCCATTTGTCATTTCCCTGGCTGGCTATGCTATCCTGGTCAGTTTCCCTGTTCTGATTGGTTGTGCTGTCTTGGTCAGTCTCTGTGTTCCGGCTGGTTGTGCTGTCTTGGTTAGTTTTCTTTTCATGTCCTGGTTGGTTGTGCTGTCTTGGTCAGTTTCTCTGTTGTGGTTGGTTGTGCTGTCTTGGTCAGTTTCCCCGTTGTGGTTGGTTGTGCTGTCTTGGTCAGTTTCCCTGTTGTGGTTGGTTGTGCTGTCTTGGTCAGTTTCCCTGTTGTGGTTGGTTGTGCTGTCCCAGTCAGTTTCCCTGTTGTGGTTGGTTGTGCTGTCCCAGTCAGTTTCCCTGTTGTGGTTGGTTGTGCTGTCCTAGTCAGTTTCCCTGTTGTGGTTGGTTGTGCTGTCCTAGTCAGTTTCCCTGTTGTGGTTGATTGTGCTGTGTTGGTCACTCAGGTCAGTTTTCATGTTCTGGCTGGTTGTGCTGTCTTGGTCAGTTTTCATGTTCTGGCTGGTTGTGCTGTCTTGGTCAGTTTTCATGTTCTGGCTGGTTGTGCTGTCTTGGTCACTTTTCATGTTCTGGCTGGTTGTGCCGTCTTGGTCAGTTTTCATGTTCTGGCTGGTTGTGCTGTCTTGGTCACTCAGGTCAGTTTTCATGTTCTGGTTGGTTGTGCTGTCTTGGTCAGTTTTCATGTTCTGGCTGGTTGTGCTATTCTGTCAGTTTTCATGTCCTGGCTGGTTGTGCTGTTCTGTCAGTTTCAGTATCCTGGCTGGTTGCGTTGTCTTGATTGTGCTATTCTGTCAGATTCCGTGTCCTGGCTGGTTCTGCAATTCTGTCAGTTTTTGTGTCCTGGCTGGTTGTGCTGTCTTGGTCAGTTTCCGTGTCCTGGCTGGCTGAGCTATTCTGTCAGTTTCCGTGTCCCGGCTGATTGTGCTGTCCTGGTTGGTTCTATACTGTCCTGGTTGGGTGCGGTATCCTGATCATTCGTGCTGACAGTCAGTTGCGATGACCTGGTTTGTCGTCATATCATCCTGCTCAGTTGCGACAATATCCTGTGACTGGGTCATCGGTGCTGTCAATGGGCCTTCCTCTACCCACAGTTAAGTCAGTCAGCTGTTCTACTGAAATTCTTGTTTGATTTTTTTCCAAGGATGTAGAGAGACTGAGACTGGGTTTCTTGCCGAAAAAAAAGTATACCAATGCAGTGCACACGCACATTTTCGTCTGTCACTGAAGAAACTGCATTCCCAAAGTCCGCTTTGGACAGGTGTTGTCTCGCAACCAGGAAGTCAGTAAATTCTTTATATTGTTATTCGTCCTTGCAGATACAAATGTCATTACAATGTGGCAGACACACGTGTCATAATATAATGTGGCAAAATTTCTTCCAATGAATTATGATAGACTGAGACAAATATACGACACAAAAGCCATACGCTAGGTAAGACCTCAGGACCTGGCCAGCTCATGAGGCCAGCAATTATCTGACAGATTTCCTGAGCCTGCATAAAACTATGCATTAGCAAGGTCTGGAAACAGGGAAAGGAGAGAAGGGACCTTATCAAGCACTAAACTGACAACACCAGAACGATTCAATCTTAGAATTAGCCTCGGTAAGATACAGGCTGTTTCAGCCTACGCTTTCTCAGGTTTCTGACGCTTCGCCACCAACAATCCAGACGTCAAGACTGTAAACAAATTTTGTTAGTTGGGCAGGGCAGCATAGTGAGCTGCAACGGATTTCTTGATGTAGAGGTGATGCCACGCATCTCAAAGGCCAGCTCCACATCTGACAGAATGACCAAGAGTTTATGACATGACCACGGCATCAGGCATCAGGCTGACCACAAAGACTGCTGTATACAGAACAATCGTTCTGAGCGCCTTGCTGTTTTGCTGCTGGACCTGGACATTCAATAGCTGGAACAGTTCAACCAAAGATGTGTGCACAAATTCTGCAACATCGAAATGGAGTGTGCACCCCTCAAGTTCTGAAGAAGTGTGGCTTGCCGAGCATTAAGTGTCTAGTCATCAAGTGCCAGCTTTGTTAGACAGGACACACTGTCCATATGGAATACAACAGTATCCAAAAATGTTCCATTTCGGTGAGCGACAGCAAGAATACAGTGACAAAAGAAGGCCACAAAGGCGATGCAGACACAATGAAGGCCAGCACCACCAATTGCGACGCTAACAGTAACACCACCAACTCAGAAGATTTTCCCCCAAAACAGAACATGACAACGACAGTAGTGCCCGCACAATCACATTTAAAGAATGCTGGACAGCTGCTATTCAACAGAAAAGGGATCATCAGAAGCAGAACCCAAGACCGCATGATTCCTTCCTATGCTATACCAGTGGGAGAACATGCTCCTCCAGGATTAGTCTTTTATCTGGCATGAAGATCCATTCCAGGCACTGATGACTGAAGACCAATATGCCTACTCTTCTGTCGTACTGACCAGAGAGTCCATCATCATATACATAACATGCATCCAATACATAACAAAATACAAATAAATCCCTAGACTGCAAAACGCATTAAACATGAAAACAAACGACAATAACAACAATAACAACAAAACAAACAAATGAACGAAAAATTCTTGAAATGACATCGCGGCAGTGTCAGTAAGAGACTCAGGGATACATGTTCAACCCTTTGATAATTCAATAGCAAAGTCTATATTTCCAATAATGTTATGTATAGAAAATAATAACATTATATGGCGCACTAGAAAAACACAAAAATAGAATAGAAAGCGTATCTCGACCGACTGGTCTTTCTCAAACGCATACAAAATACAGAGAATGTCAAAATGGAGACGAAAAGGCTTAACATTAGTATTTTAGGACAAGGGGAAGTGAGATGGAAGGGGGCAGGCATGATAACATCCGGAGAGTAGACAGTGATATACTCTGGTGGAAACTCACATGAAAGAGGAGTAGGCATTGTACGCATTGTACTGGACAGGGACAAATCAAAAGCAGTTAAGGGATACTGGGCTGTGTCCGACTGAGTTTTGCTGGTCAAATTGGGAGGCAGACCATTTGATATCAACATCATTCAGGTGTATGCACCAACATCCACAAGTACTCAGGAAGACATCGACAACTTCTACGAAGTATTAGAGATAGCCAAGGCGCAATGCAAATCACAAAAAGTTATCATAATAATGGGAGATTTTAATGCTAAAGTGGGAAAGGATAGGGTAGAGGATATAGTTGGACCTCATGGCCTTGATACACAAAATGAAAAGGGAGGGAAACTTGTAGAATGGGCACAGATGAATTAGTTCATAGTAGGAAACATCTGGTTTGAGCAGCCTAATAGAAGAAAATGGACTTGGATGAGTCCAGGAGATAATGCCAAAAATCAGATTGACTACATCCTGATTAATAAAAGATTTAGAAATTTTTTACTGTCAGCAAAAACACTACCAGGCGCAGACTGCAACAGTGACCACAATCCTGTAGTGGGAAGATTTAGGTTGAAATTACGGAAAAGGAAACAGACCAAAAGCAACATCAAACTAGATATTGGACTCTTGTCTTAAAGACAGATGAAGTGATACGTCAAAAATGTAATGTACATGTTCAAAACAAATTCAGTGCTCTGGAAGACGTTGGTGACAATGAGGAACAATGGACAAAGTTGAGAAATTCGATAAATGAAGCTTGTGAAGAAATTCCTAGGGCAGACAGAAGGGCAAAAAAGAACTGGATGACAAAAGAAATTTTAGGCTTGATGGAGGAACGGAGGAAGGCAAAGAGAAACGAGGAAATATACAGGAAGATAAACAAAGAAATCAGGAATAGGTGCAGTAAAGCTAAAGAAGATTGACTGAAAACAAAATGCAAACAAATAGAAGACCAACACAAAACGGATCCTCAGGGTATGTACAGACGAACTGAAGAAATTGTCCACAGGAAAAATACATGCACATCAACTGGTTGCTTAAAATCGGAAGATGGCACGCTTCTCATTGAAAAAGACAAAAGATTAGACAGATAGGGGGAGTACATTAAAGACCTTTTTGAAGATGACAGAAACGCAGAACACATTATAAGAAAGAACTTTGAAGGATCACCCATAATGAAAGATGAAGTTAGAGCAGCATCGAAAAAGATAAAACCAGGAAAAGCCCAGGACCAGACAACATTACCACAGAGATGATTGAAGCCCTGGAGGAATTCGGTAGAGAAAAAGTAACAGTCCTCCTAAATGAAATTTACGACACTGGAAAAATCCCCAAAGATATGTCAAAATCAATTTTCATTGCACTTCCAAAGAAGATAGGGGCTATAGAATGGAAACTCCATCGCACAATCAGTTTGATGAGTCATGTAACCAAGATCCTATTAAGAATAGTCATGATGAGGACAAGGAATAGAATCAAAAGAGAAATAGCAGATGAACAGTGTGGATTTGTGGAGGGGAAAGGGACTATTAATGCCATATACATCCTAAGAACTATTATAGAGAGGTCAATCGAGGTGAACAAGGATAAGTTTATATTTATGCTTTGTTGACTATACCAAGGCTTTCGATCGGGTAGGACATGAAGAATTGATCAACCATGTAGAAAGACTGAATATTGATGGAAAAGATCTACGAATAATCAGAAATATGTATTGGGAAAAACAGCTGCAATGAGAATAAAAAACGATATAAGCTCTTTCCAAAACATCAAAAGAGGAGTCAGACAGACTTGTGTTTTGTCACCAGATCTGTTTTCACTTTACAGCGAAAACATCACGAGAAACCTAGAAGAAGACCCTGGATTAAAGGTTGGAGGAAAAATAATAAACAACATTCGATATGCAGATGACACTGTGCTAATTGCAGAAAGTGAAAGGGATATACAAAACCTTGTGAATATACTTGAAATAGAAAGCAAATGTAAGGGGTTGGAACTAAACAGCAGGAAGACTAAAGTCATGGTGATCAGTAAAAAACATGAAATCCCCTCATGCAAAATAACAGCAAACGGCACAACCTTGAGACAGGTTGATAAATTTAAATACCTGGGAACGATCATTTCAACAGAGGGCAGATGCAAATCAGAAATAGCCAGCAGAATCGGCCAAGCCAAAACAACATTCAAGAAGATGTAAAGCATTCTTACCAACAAATGCCTATCAATTAACATCAGGAAGAGATTTCTGGAATGTTATATAGAACCAATACTGTTGTACGGTTGCGAGGCGTGGACAGTCAACAAGCAAAGACAGAACAAGATTGAGGCAGCCGAGATGTGGTTTCTAAGAAGAATGTTGAGAGTTCCATGGACAGCAAAGAAAACAAACGAGACAGTCTTGATGGAGGCAGACACAAGTAGATCATTCATAAGGAAAATAGGGAAAAGGCAGGCAACATCCAGAGGCCATTTTATGAGGAAAGGGGAATTGGAACACCTGGTCACAACGGGAAAGCTGGAGGGAAGGAGAGCACCGGGTAGACCCAGGGAGAAGATACTAGACGGACTTGCAGAGTAGCTGAAGACAGGGAGGGTGGAAGAGATCCTTGAGGCAACAAGAGACTGAGACAGATGGAAGTCCATAATCGCCAACGCCATGCGGTAAGGCACCTGATGATGATGATGATGATACAAAATACAAAAAAAGAATAAATGCATAATACATAGCACACATAAAAAGAAACAAAAAGACCCAAACAAACAAACAAACAAACAAACAAAACAACCAAAAACAAACAACAACAAAAACAGACACAAAAAAACAAAAAACAAAAAAACACCACCACCACCACCAACAACAACAAAAAAGGCAACATCCCCAAACGCACTGCCCTGGCAGGAGGAAATGGCATTTTTATTATATTGCACGTTCGCTTTCGTATGATTTTAATTGTTGTGTGTTATCTTCCTATTTGTATTTGTAGATGTAACATTTTGTATGGAGCATGTTAAATTCAACTCATTGTCTAGTGTAAAATCAATGTGCCATTCAAGCAGTACACTCGTTTTCATAAATTGGATGAATGTAGCATTGGTGGAACTGTTACATATAATGAATTTTTATTCATCTCCTATTGTAAAGCAGATGATCATTTTTTCCTCTTGTGATAATGAGAGTTTTCCTGATAATTCAAATCTGAAAATTTTCAAGACAAGCTTCATGAAAAATAAGAGATAATGTTCAAAGATGCTATAGATATTATATTCATAGATGCTATATTAGTACTGACTGTGGAGACATTTGATGACACGTTATATGAGCTAGTAAAAAGAGGAGCTCAAGAAGACCAACCAGGTAACATTAACAGCGTCAGTTACAGCTAAAAGAAGAGCTCCATTTGATCACTCCTTTAGCTACCGGTACTGTCTTCTGTCCAGAGAGAAGCGAGTGATCCTGATGAGGCCCCACACCGGCCACAACCAGCTCAACGCCATATGAATCACAAGTTCAAACTGACAGCTGAACGTAAAACTGTGGCGATGTCGCCTCGGTCAAGAAGTGGAATGATGCAAGACACGGCCGGCTACAACTCCGCTGACCGCCAAACCCCATTAGTCCAGTCACAATAAGTTTTGAATTCAAACTAATTCCTTTAAAGATGTTTGTTGGCGTAAATTGTTCCTCAGTATGTCCGTTAAAAGTAAAAAAAAACCCAGACCATATAAATGTTTTTTCCGATATTTCTTGGTCTGCGATGTTATTGCTTTGACCAGCTTAGCTCGAATAGTTCACCATACCGTGCAAGCTCGCGCATCATGTGACTGTTTATATTTGATTCGAATTCGCAGAAAAGATCGACGCTCTCTTGGCAGACAACGTTCAACACGAATCCTATGAAAATCAGGTAAGGCAGCTGTCTCACACATGGCCGTTAGCAGTCTGAATGCCACATAGTTGATGAAAAAATGCCGCCCCTGAATTTAGTGATGGCGTGATGTATCGATGCTGCGAAACTGTGGCTAAAAATAGAAAAAGAATATATGGCGCATCATTCAGTCGTAGCAGTTGTCACGAACAGGAAAAATGGTCACATTCATCGTCAGATGTGACCTGACCATATAGACCTCGAATGACAAAAGAAGAAGAAGAAGAAGAAGAAAAAGAAGTTATCTCATTAGAAATGTTTTTGACATGTGCTTTCTCGCTATAAAAAATTTCATCAGCACAGAAATGCTGAAGAAATGTGTTCTCTGGTTAACGTATGTGGACCTAGTTCAGGGAACAACGCTGTTTCTTTGAGAATATGGGCCCAAAGACAAAAAGATGTAATGAATACATACTTACAAAACGCGGCGTCTAAGTAGTTTCTGAATTAAACAAAGATGCTTTTAATAATAGTATTACATTGGGTTGCCAAGGATCAAGAGAGAGAGAGAGAGAGAGAGAGAGAGAGAGAGAGAGAGAGACAGAGAGAGAGAGAGAGAGAGAGAGAGAGAGAGAGAGAGAGAGACAGACAGACAGACAGACAGAGACAGAGAATAACAAGTTCTAATTTGCCAAATGTCCGGAGGAGATCATATCTAGAAATGAAAATATTCATTGGGAAAAATTTTTCTTGTGTCAAGAAACATAGAGACTACAATAAAAAGCACTATGTTATCCAAGTTAATAAATAAAACACTTACCTTATGATATGAAAAATATATAGTATAGCTGGTGTATGCCCAGGTACAACTGTGCCAGTCATGTCTCCGCCAAAGAAGGATTTGCACCTGCTCGGTTTTATAAACACTGGTTACCTGCTCATCAGTGTCGCAACGCATCATACGGTATTCTTGTGAAGACTTGGTACGTGTCCACGTAAAGGTTACACCAAAACAACACTTCCGCTTTTCAATCACAAGTTTATAGGATTCAGAGATGAACGCCCAGTGGTCTTCTGGCACAGCTAACAGGATGGTGAAGTTACTCCAAGTGACCACGTATCTCGACGGATCGCTCCAGGGTAAAAGGATTTGACCTAAAGATCATTAAAGTATTTTGTTTTGCTCAACTGTGTAAAATGTTGTACTCTCTCTCTCTCTCTCTCTCTCTCTCTCTCTCTCTCTCTCTCACACACACACACACACACACACACACACACACACACACACACACACACACACTAACCATAACACTAACACACTAATACACACGCACGCGGACATATTTACTTACCATTTTTAGGCGTGAAGTATTTCATACGAAGTACACTCGTCTGATATATCTGTATGGTTATATCCAAATGAAAGAGTTGTGACGAATTTGTCAGTTGAAAAACCATCTCAACTTGACTGTATGACGTCACAACGAAAGGCATGTCCTTGTTGCTATCGCACGGTGTGTACTCCTCTGTCTTGCCCGCTCGTTCACGTACAAAGATGACAAAAAGGGATCTGTAACCCCAGCCAGATGGGGTACATATTATCTTGGTATAGTTAAGTATCCACACGTTTCCTGTTTAATAAAGATAGTGTGGAAAACGACATTAATAGTAGGTCAATGAAATGGGAACATATGTCACGAATTCTTCATTCTGTAACAAAGCATTTGTATTAAGATAATACATTTCTGTATAGGCAGCTCACATGCAGTACTAGAAGACCACGATTGAAATGACAAGCAAATCTACGATGACATATTCTTTTAAAGACTGGATGCATTCCCAAGGTTTACAATGATGGAATTCCTTCCATGAGGACATAAAGGAATGGTCCAGTGATGACAACGTAACTAAAACCTTCAGTAATCGCACTAGAAAGAAACAAAGGTACATTCTAGTCCCAATAGTGATTATGATTATAGTCTCTTGTCTCCTAAGGTATACACTTGGGGGGTCATCTGAAGGCGGCTACTATCACACTAGATCTGATATTTGTCTTGCGTCAGAGCAAGAACCAAAGTGCCTGAGACCATCATCAGGGACATGCTCTTCACTGATGCTGCTGCAGTCACCACTCACACCTAACCAGAACTCCAGCACCCAGTTGACTGCTCATCACAAACCTACAATGCTTTTGGACTCATCATCAGCCTGAAAAAGACAAGCCAGCTAAGACGTGGAAGCACCATCCTCTATCGTAATTGAAATTTGAGCTAGAAGCTGTACGCCAGTTTCACACAACTAGTTTCCACCATTAGTGGCAATACATTCTTGATGCTGAAATCATGAAATGCATCGGGAAGACCGCGTACACACCTGCTAAGCTTGCTTTGTGTCTAGGAGAACATCAGGCATAAACCACAGAAACTAAAACAATAGAGTACAACATCTGCACCGCTTGCTTTTTTGTATATGGCAGTGAGACAGATAAGACACCCAGCAAGCATCAAGCTTCAAAACTAAACACTTATTGTCGTGGGTTTTTTTTTAACCTCTGAGTCATCTGCAAAGAAGTAGACAAGCACTGTCTGCCTTTGGATTGAGAATCAGAACAAGCGCTACTTCAAGGAAACGAACACTGATCATAAGACAAACAAAAAAACAAACAAAAAACATATAAGCAAGAAATATGTAAGTGAACCTGTCTGCGTGTGTTTTTGAACAAATTGGTAAAAACGAAGAGAGAGAGAGAGAGAGAGAGAGAGAGAGAGAGAGAGAGAGAGGAGAGAGAGAGAGAGAGAGAGAGAGAGAGAGAGAGAGAGAGAGAGAGAGAGAGAAACAAGAGAAAAAGCGTTTATTGCCTTTGGAAGCTTGGAGACTCAGTGTGCATGCACTACCCACAAGCACATGATCTGTGTTATTGTCCACAGTACTGTTGTGGATATAGTCAAGTTGGAGTTCCTTGCTGAGAAACTGCAGTGTCTTCCTTTCTTTGAAACACAAAGAAATATCAGAGGCAGTGAGAAAGATAGTTGTCTGTGGGCTCGACACATTGTGCTTAGGATACAGAGTCTCATTGTGTAACTGTTGAAGCTGGCTTGCATTTGAAATCAGAGGAACACTGCAAACAGGATTGCCAGTGTATTGGCAGGGTATGTCAAAAGTGGCGATTTGCTTGTTGTTGTCAGCATACGTCAACTGTAGAGCTACAAAATGAGCCAGTAGCAGACAGAACACATGCAGACAAGCACTAAGTGAAGGTGGCGATGGTGAGGAGTCCATGATGACATACACACAATTCACGGACCTATTGTCGAAAAGAAATTAATTTAGAATAGGTTGTGACGACTTTCAAATAAGTGAGTAGGTTTTTCTCCATGTTACAATGATCAAATCATTTTGAAATTCTCAATTCACCTTTATACATGTATTAAAATGTTATTCCAAACTTTTGATCGTTTGTTTTCTGTAAAAGTATGATTTTTAACAGTCTTTGAAGAAAAACACGTGTTAAAATCCACAGCAGGACCCTTGACTTCTGCAAGTGCATGAGATAATGCTGACTGTGTCAAAGTTTGAGCGATCCTTTTTTTGCCCTTGTGTTTTATGGTCCATCCCTTGGTTGCGCTGATGCGAGTTGGCGTGCGTATGTCCACTTCTGTCACTTAAATTTTTGTGGAGAACTTCAGTCTCTTGTGACATATAGCGCTGTACAAGTATCATTATTATCATTATTAACTTGTATTTCAAATGTGTATCCAGTTTTTATGCTTATGGACAGCAGTGGCTCTTTGAAAGTGAATAACGTATATACGCTATGAAAATATACTGTTCTGTAACTAATGTTCTGTAGTGTAATATATATCTCATGCAAAAGATTATATTCTTTTGTGCCAATATTTGTGTGTTATCTTTGTATTAATAGTAGAATCAATAATATTGGTGGTGATGATAGTTCCTAGATGTTATAGTATTTGATTTTCTGTCCTTTTCCATTCTTATATATCTCTCTCTTTTTCTCAGTACTATTGACAATCCAATTTTGCACTATTTCAATATCTTTATCGAAGTAGTATCAAGAAACTCAGGGGATTGCAGAAGATCCTGAGAGGAGAAGCCCCAATCAAGGAAGTGTTTCAGCCTTGAACTCCTTACACTCTAAGGGGGAGGGGGCCACATCCAGGTCATGATTCCTGGATGCCATTCTACTGTCACCATTTTTAAACCTGTGCCTTCAGGATGGTCAGGCGCACAGAGGCCACTGACCCTTGTGATAGATGTCTTCATCACTTACCTATCGGACACCTGCTGCTTGGAGGGAATTTTAAGCCTTGTTTCTTCTCGACAAGATCCAGCTGCCACTCTGATTAGCTGCTTCTGACATTATCTTTAGGGTTTCAGTCCTCTTTTCCACAGAAATCGAAAGCTGTTTCTTGGGGTCATTGGCAGATGTGCCCAACAATCCCCTTGCTCCAGCCTCTAAGGCAATAACTTTTGCTTGGAAGTCAGATTTCCTCAAGTTGCTGGCTGAAACGGCATACTTTTATCTTGTAGATATGGGGATCTTCCATTCTACTTTCATATGGCACGATGCAGTCAATAAGAATCATTTGTTTCGAAGAACGAGAGTGTGGGGTACTACATCCAGTCGCATACCTTTCTAGATAATCATTTCTTGCTTTTGTTTTTCATTCAAAAAGCTCTGTTGTGTCACTGCTACTCCTTCAAGAACGTCCTGCTTCCATGTTCCAGATGTCACAGCTATTTCAGACCACAATCTGCGGCCTCCCGCCGTGTAGAAGATTGTGTGGAGCCTCTGGTGGCGTCTTTATGTTTTTTCTCCTGGCGGTATTGATTACTCGTGCTTTAAGCACTTGATTGCACGCCTATTTGTACCTTGCTTGGGTTAGAGCTATTTGCATAAGTTTAAAAGATGTTCCACTGCCTGTTTGCCCTGGCGGAGCGTGCACGCAGGGTCATTTGATTTTCCTCATTTCACCAGATTTGCTTTCGAGGGCAGAAAGTTATATGTAGATCAGAGGACGAAACTGATCCTGAGAGGGACCATATGCTACATGTTATTCCAGCTTAGACTTCTTCGGAGTTCATTTTCCCACGTAGTCTATTGCCCCTGCTGGCCTTGCTGGATTCTTTTGGATTTTATGGTAATCTCTTGTTTCTTTATCTCTTATATTTTGAAGTCTCTCTGCTTTTCCTGGAGCCTTGACCACCATTTCATATTTGATTATAATTCCTTGCCTGTTGGTTTGTGCGCGTCCTTGTATGGTTCGTTTGTATCAACCCTTTGACTTCCGCATCCTGTCCACAAGCTGCAAAAACTTAACCATTTCACTTCCTCATCCTACTATCAGCATCCTGCGGGAAGCTGGTAGATAGTGCGAGGAAGTGAAAGGACTGAATTTTTACTTTGATGTCATGGCTGATAATGCAGGAAACTGGTGGGTATGGTGAGGGAGTCAAAGGGTTAAGGTTGATATAGACCATCCATGCGTATTATGGTATACTTAGTACACGTATAAACCCTCTATAAACGAAGGATGGATCCGAAAAAGAACTAATCTGCTTAAACCACTACCCTCAAAAACAAAACTGTGTTATTATTTATTGCGCTTGTTCTTACGTAATATGTTTTTTTACATCGAGGGCGTATCGTTTCTCTTTGTACCGTGTCCTTTGCATGCTATCCTTCAACGTCTATGCAACATGTTCATTGCTTAAGTTACGGTTAGATCTCTGTGTTGATACTGCAGAAGATCGTGGATTCAGACCGATGTGGTCACATGATTTTGTATTAGCTGGAATGGCTCACCAGGGAGAGTCATTTTTTAAAACCTCAGTTGCATGCAGGTACAAAGAGCACTTTTTTCTTTTCTTGTCTTTTTTCAGTGCTGCACATGTCCTTCTTCACTGGTCTTTTTTTCACGTTTTTTAAACACCTTTTCGTCGTCTTTTCGATATATATTTGTCACACACATTTCAAAATAGCTGTACACTACATTTACAGTCTGTGGAATGGACAATTTTGATATGTCCTCTCTCTTCCTTCCTTTCCCTCTCCCCCCTCTCCCTTTCTGAGATGGACAATTTCGCGTTTTTTTTAAAATCACTGTCTCGTTCTTCCTCTCCGGCAGACTTGCTTTCTAACCTTCCCTCTCTCTCTCTGGGAAAACGTTAGACTGAAGACCCAAAGATCCATAGTTCGATCCCATGTTCTATTACAGAACATTGCCTGACGGTTGACACCTTTGACTGGCTTCCTTGGCTCAGCGTGTCAAAGCGCCATGCTATGAAAAGAAGAATCGCGGGTTCAATCCTCAGGCATGGGCCATAACTGTTATATTTGGTTACAGCGCTCCCTAATAACGTATGGATCGTGGGTTCGAAAAACAAAACCCCTGGCTAGCTGGCTGCATCGACGGATATGGTGTACTCAGTTCAGTCCCAGTCTCCAACATTTAAAACCGGCCCGTTCACTTCCCCG
The DNA here is from genome assembly GCA_030674185.1 of Monoplex corrugatus. NCBI lineage: Eukaryota > Metazoa > Mollusca > Gastropoda > Littorinimorpha > Ranellidae > Monoplex > Monoplex corrugatus. The sequence goes on along the minus strand of CM060312.1, from coordinate 72,535,588 downwards.
CTTTATAACACTCCAATCATTTTGGTGGTCATCTTAGTGTGTCGTAGGTCCTGTTCTCCCTTTGCCCCTCTGTCCATTTCAAGACCTTAGGACATTGGATATTGCGCAAGATCAAGAGGCCTGCCAGATAAATGCTGGCAGATTATGGCGGAGCACACATGTAATGCCCCGAGTGCGAAGAATCTCTCTTGAACAGACTCCAAACCCCACTTACGTCCTGTGTGACCAGTTGCTCTATACGTTCGTCCCTCCGACTGTTCATCTGTTTTCCTTGAGTTATTCTCTGCAGGTTTACTAGTAGGGTCCTTTAAGTCTGATTAAAATATGTACTGGGATGCTTAGGTTCGATTCCCCGAGGAAAACAATGTTCTGTTCAATAAAATGGCGACAGCAGAGGGGCATCCAGGAGTCATGACCTGGATGTGGCCCGGCCCCTTTAGAGTGTCAGGAGTTAAAAGGGGCCGAAACACTTGCTTGACGTATGGGGGGGGGGGGGGGGGTTCCTCCTCTGAGGACCTTCTGCTGTCCAGCTCTCCCCAGTGTTTACATGCCAAACGACGTAAATTGCCAAGAAAAAGCAAGTTGGAACAAAATCTTTTGTATTCTATCTCGTACACAGAATACACCGAGGAGAAATATTAGTTCGTTAATTCTGAGTGATGTGGCTATTTGAGGGAAATATGTTTTATCCGTTTTTAGGAATTTCTTTACACATACTAGCACTACACAACGGTTTCTGTTCTCAAATGGTGGTTCTGGCTGCTCACTGCTGCTGATTTTACATGTATTTGTAGCTTTCAGTACCCGGTATTTGTATTTTCTGTTATCGTTTGCTGAGTAAATATGTGTGTTTGTGTGTGTTTGTGTGCGCGCGCGCGCGCACGCGCGCGTGTATGTGTTTACGTGCATGCATGCACGCAGAAATGCACGTATGTATGTATTTGTGTGTATATGTGTGTGAAGATGAGAGGGAAAACAAAGGTGCTTTGAATTAGAAATAAACGAGAGAGAGAGAGAGAGAGAGAGAGAGAGAGAGAGGGCAGACAGACAGACAGACAAGACACACACACATACTGCATAGACAGTTATACATACAGAGACAGAAAAACAGACAGGTAACAGACAGACAGACAGACAGATAGCGATACAGAAATACATGGATAAAGAGACAAAGAGATCCTGAGTATTCAAGTAACGAATGCATATAGAAAGTGTACACACCAACCAACGACCACGGATAACAAAGGGACGCTTGTAGAAAAAGAAATGATGAAGAACGTTGAAAAAGACATAAAAAGACTCCATGCTATTAGCAGAATATCAGTTACAGAGACACACCCGAAAGAAATTGAGATAGAGAACAAAGAATTACTGTTCCCTACAATAGGTTCATTATTCTTCACAAAGTCCCCATTGTTACCTGCAAAGTCACTTCAAATAGTTGATAAAAAGGTGAACAAAGCACTGTTTTGTTTCAAACGTAAAATGATAGATATGCGTGCGTCTGAATCTGGGATCACATACATACAACACGGAAGCACGCACACACACACACAAACATGTGCGTGCATGCATAAACGCACGCACGGATGAACGCATACACACACACACACACAAACGCGTACATGTATGAATATAATTTGGGGTTCGCCAACCCGCATGTTCACAAACCAAATGACATCAATTCATAACACACTCGAAAAAGATCATCTATCTATCTATCTATCTACCTACCTATCTATCTATCCATCTATCTGTACGTCTATATATCTTTCTACCTATCTGTGTATTTATCTACCTATCTGCCTATGTATGTATGTATGTGTGTATGTATCAACTTATATGTCTGTGTGTCTGCCTGTCTGTTCATCCATGTACCTCAATGAAATGTTGAAACATTAAAGAACTGAGACTGACTCCCCACTTTGCCACAGCAGAAACTTGCAATGGAAAAAGTTCTTTTATTACAACATCAGACGTAGGCGAGGACCGAAACACAAGACAACAACAATACGCTTTACAATGTGTACTTTTGCTGTGTGCCAATGAAAAGACGAAACTTAGGAAAACAGTATCGCAGACATATCCTGTTAGTGTTATCGGGCGCTCTTTTGGTCAGACCAAAGAATGTCATATATGAAAAATAACAATTAAGACCGTAGTTGTAAGGGGCTTAGTAAGTAGTGTCCTTAGTAAGTTGTATCAGGAAGGTACTTTTGAACTACTCTGAAGTGACCGAACAGCAGTGCAGGCTCTCTCCCGGTGAGTGACCCTACGGTGGCTTGTGCATGTCTGTCTCTCGTGGTTGATGCATATTTACGTGGCCCTATTTGCCAGATTGTTAGATCATCTTACTCATAAAGCAGGGCTTGTGGGTTCAACCCTTGAGTGGGCCACATTTTTCTTCTCAGGACCTGGTCAGTTCATGGGTTTATGTGCAGGCTTAAGGCTTGTGTCATGATCACCATACATATGGCACCCGTGACGTTAGTGCATATGGAATTCATTCCAAGCGCGGAGACTTCATCTTTAGAAACTGAAACTGAAACTGTCTCTCGTGGGTTTCCTCACGTTGGATCATCCGACTGAATGAATCTGGGGTTGGTGGTGTGTGAAGTCGGAATGAGCGACGTGGTATCAATGCCACGTGTCTGCAGCAAGCTACTGTGGGGAGAATCGGACAGCAGAAAGTCCTCACAGGAGAAGCCCCTGTCAAGCAAGTGTTTCACTTAACTCGTGGCGCTCTGAGGAAACTGGGCGGCATCCAGGACATTAAATAAGAAAAGAAGCATTGGATACGCTTTATGAATGAAGAAGATCAGGAAGCGTTCGTAAGAAGTGAAAAGCAGATATGGGATCAATTTCACAAGATTTGAATTGTATTTTGACAAATTATAGCAGTCCGCCACGTAGGTTTTACTGAATCCATTAGTCATTATTACTTTATAACGCCTACACGTATGGAATCACTGTATGCACCATTGTTTACACTTACTTGTGTCGTAGCGCTGTCGCCGTGACCCGGCCTCATCAGCGACTGACTGTGTTACTGCTGAGAGGGGAGCGAGGCAGCCGTGAGCGAAACTCGTATCCGTTTGTTGTGTCCAAACTCGAGTTTGGAAGTCATGAGTTTCGCTCTTGGTTCATAGTTGTCGACGTTAACAGCCTCGCTCACCTGTCTCGACAGGGCCGTGTTGTGTGTCGATGTCACAGCCATGGTATACTGTGGTGGAGTGGCGTCATTTCTGTGGTGTCTGGATGTGTGTCTCCATAACACAGAATCTTTGTGTCTGTTATTGTGATCTTTCATGTGGCCACGCCCCCGGCTGTACGCACTTCTCCCAGTCTCTCCTAGATATACACACTCACACGCACTACAACTAATCTTATACTCTACATTCTCTCTACGACACTGTCCTTTCGAATTTCCACCACTACATACCATACACCTCTCTTTGTCATCGCACTCACTCTTCTTGAAGGGGTTTGACTTTTGCACTAAGCTCTTCACACTCCTACCAGACCGTTCCACCACTTTAAACTTAAACCCTGACATACCTATCACACTCTCATACCTCTTCTTTAATTCTGATTTGGGAGTAGCCAGCACAAACAAAACACTAGAGTCACCTCCCCTCTTGAACCAATTACCCTTCTTCTCTCTCCTATTCTTCTGTCTCTCTTTCTTCTTCCATGCCTTGGGCCTGTACAGGGGTTGCTCGCCACTAGTATCCATAGCTATAAGCTTCTTGTACGCGTGGATTGCTGAACTTGTCACCTCAGCTCTGAAACGCTGATTGTAGCCAGAGTGTTGGAGGTGGAGCATATAATCCTCCACGTAACTCTTGGTCACCTCCCAGGTGAGTTCAGGGCTACAACGGAGAAGGATTCGTAGCACCTCCTGTGTAAGGACAGTTCTCATTGCAGACCCAGGGAGGGATGAACGTGCACTGACCACCGAGCTAGTGGCAACGTCTTTGTAATAGAAGACATGTAGCACCCTGTTCCATTTCTCACCATCTTCATCTTCTTTACACTCCACCCACATCTTCACGTCGAGAAGTGGAAGCTTTTTGTCGTCATGCAACGAGGGACAGTCTACCTCAAGCTCGATAGACTCATGGATACTGTTCCCTATGCTCCTCACTAGCTCTATGGCATGCATATCTCTCTCTAGGTTACTAAAACTCTCACTCCTCACCACCTTGCCATCCTGGAACTTCAACTTCCCGTCAGGAGTTTCCATAATCAAGTTAATGTCATCCACATAGCGTCTGTACATTAACACCTTTAACCCTTCCTCACTCACTCTCCGCATCAACTCGCCATCCCACCACGTCATGAAAACTCTCGCCAACTCGCCAGTAAGCTCAAGCCCTATAGGACCTCCCTTCCTCTGCCTCTTGACATCCTCGCCGAATTGGTACACGTGATGCTTCATGATAAATTTTATCCCTATCTTCAGGGCCTCTGCCAGCATCCTCTTGTCAGTACTCTCGTCAGGTGTGAGCTTAGGGGGGTACCATGGAGCATGGCGGTCTCCGACGTCCTTCTTAATGGCACAACCAGTGATTTTGGGTCTGGGCCCCTTCTTGTGTCTTCTCTTTGGGCAGTAATCAGTTAAACCCAACCGGTCTATTTCTTCTTGGGTCATGTTGACAGCCAAGTAGAGGCTGAGCTCTCTGGTATCTACACCCTTGACCTCGACATCGCTTTCATAAAAAGACTTGGCAACAATGTCAGTAGTAAAGCCCACATCAAGACTGGGGTACAGGGCTTTGACTTCAAGTGACCCTACTACTATGTCCTCCCTCGTACCACGACCATCATTGGCACTATTCAGACTCCTAACAGCTGCTAATAGGTCCTCTGTGCTCTCACAAGCATATTGGCTATCCGATCCGACGGGCTTAAGTATCTTACACAAGAAGTGTGACAACTTCCTATTGTAGGCGGCCGTAGCACCACATATACTCGAGTTTGGACACAACAAACGGATACGAGTTTCGCTCACGGCTGCCTCGCTCCCCTCTCAGCAGTAACACAGTCAGTCGCTGATGAGGCCGGGTCACGGCGACAGCGCTACGACACAAGTAAGTGTAAACAATGGTGCATACAGTGATTCCATACGTGTAGGTGTTATAAAGTAATAATGACTAATGAATTGTATTTCTTTCGGCATGCTGGCACTCACAGTTTCAGAAACTGTTTGAAAATCAGTGAAGTATGGATCCCGCAAAAGGAGGACCAGGAAGGGTTGGAAGAAAAAAATGTCAAGATAGGCTCGTAGTCATTAACTCTGGAAGAAAAAAAATTCTGAAAAGGCCTCTAGAAAATCTGAAGGACTTATGTTTGAAGGAAATGGAGATGAGTTTACGACCCAAAAGCTCAGACATGACAGAGAACATGCATTATGTAGATGTAGATTGAAGTACATGGGTAAACAAAATTCAACTCTGATCTTCGAGATCATTTTAAAAATAATTTTGGTAACTATTTCCATGTATTTTTGATAAATCTGAGATTGCACTACAACTTTACAAAGTAGTACTAACAGACAGGGAGACAGACGACACATGGATTGATTGACTGAACTTCATTTTTCCAACGGGAATGTCAATTTTCCTCACCTGCCATTGCTAAAATGTACTCTGTAAAACTATAAAATAAACAAAATACACCAACATTGAAAAAGAATGGTAAGTTTTTCAAACAAATGTACATAACATACATACATACGCGCATACATACAAGCCTACAAATACACTCAATAGCAAACTAAATATATGTAAAGTTTACCAGTCACCATTTCTTACTAAACACAAACATATTAGGTAATAATAATTTCATTACACAATTACACTAAGGACAGATAAATTCAAAGGCACCACCATTTTTTTTTACAAGTTTTTTAAACATGAATTTTAAACAAGCAATACAGGCAAACGCAAAGGACAAACCATGTAAAATATCCGTATGCTTAAAATACAAGTATTTACATACCTACGTGAAGCAAAATTAAGGATAAGAAAATTACATAACATGAAAAGCATACATGGATATATTATTAAGAAGTAACACTCACTATCATATTTCATCACGTAAACTGAACAGTTTCTAGCAGTCTCACAACACAAGAACGTACCATCCAGTGAAATCATGCACTTCACCTCAGCTCTTTCAACGGTTTTCTTGAGTCACACCCCAAAATTAAAGACTCAAAACTTAGCTTCGATGAAAATTTAGTTCATAAATCAAATTCATACATGTATAATGCAAAACAAAACAACAAAAAAAACAAAACAAAACAAACAAAACAGAACAAACAAACAAATTTAAAACTACAGGAAGTACCATCAAGAAAAGGGGTGTATACTTTTTTTATCCCTACTATTTCTACTATTAGGATACAGGACTGCGTGGATGGCATGTTTGATGACGTGGATGAGGTTACACAAGAGCATGCCGTCATCTGAAGAATATCCATCCTTGCCCACCTCCCAACATCTGAGGTCCAGTGATAGTCTACCGGTACACCACCGGCTGACGCATTCTCGAGATACTGATGTTCCCCTCTCCATGCATGGGGAGGTGGAAGACATGCAGACGAGATGCGAGAGGTGAGGGAGACAGTGGTGACCTTCAAGACACTCCAATGGTTTTGGTCATGGAAGACAGAATCACCCATCACGAGGTCGTCATGGTATTAGTGTCAATGCACTGTCAAACGAACAGGAGAACAACATGATGGTATTAGTGACAATGCACTGTCAAACAAACAGAAGAACAACACGTCTCCAGATTTCAGACCCAGGATGCAGAATCGGAGCATGCCCACTGTCGGCAGACCCCATCCACACGGCCACAGGTCACTTTTTTTCATAATGGGTCAGGGCCACGATCACGTCAGAGTGGTAAGTATAACAGTGTTAGACATAGCACAAAACAAACAAACAAAACAAAACAAACAAACAAAAAAACCTGACCATGCACCATCGTTACACTGACGATGTTTTACAAGACCGTTACGAATGTTTTTAACCGGAATATGGAAATACCACTGATAAAACCGTGTGAACAAGATTTCATAGAATGTGTAAATTGTTTTGATATGGTTTGCCTGACTGACATTTACTTAGAAAATATCAAACTACTGGAATGTTTTCCCGACTTTATTCACTATACTAGTCTCTCGACTGAACTGTGTGTCAGGAAGGCAGAAGTAATGGATGTGTCCTTGTGATGTTAAAGCGTACATTGGCAAACTGCATCATCGTACTGGACTACAGTAACTGTAATGTGACGTGTGCTACCCTGCTAACATTTCTGTGCGATATATGTATGCACAGTTGGTAATAAAAAAAACAACAACTTACCTTACCTTCTCTTCTCTTGCCTTGTCTCGCCCTATCTGATCTTTCCTTACCTTATCCTATCCTATTTTATCTTATGAAGACAATACGATATGAAAATGAAAAAAAAATGTGTTAGTCACCAAGTATGATACTTTTCTGTGTGTCGTGTGTATATATGTCCTTATGACTCGCCATATCACAGACACATGTGACTATTACTTCTGTTATTTCCACACCTGGATACTGCTCATTAAATTAAATTCAGACTTGTTGACGAACTTTTTTTGTTGTGTGCAGATTTTCATGCTAGTACTGGCAACCTGTATGCTCTGTTACACAAGGAAAATGTTAATGTAGAGACTTAGGTCCATTCAGACCACCAGACTGTTCAGGCATTCAAGGGACAAGACAGACTGCTGGCCGAGATGTGCACAACCTGTGGTTTAACCGTGTTGAATAGTTCTTGCCTCGAAGACCCGGAAGGATAGTATACGAATGTATGTTAATAATTTTCAATACGAACTTCAGTATGACACACAGACTTTTAATCTGGTTTCAAAAAAGATCGACAGGCAACGTCTGAACGATTACTCACAACAACGGGAAACAACTCTATCTTTAAAGTTACAGACAAGAACGATAATTAACAATTCGAAATATGAATTAGGTAAGTCGCTACACTACCCCACTCCCAGCGGAGTACAACTGCTTAGCAAAATGTTTGTCTTGAAAAATAACAAAAACTGAAATCAGTCATTGAAATCTTGGTGGTAGCGTGAAACGCGGCATGAGCGAGTTGTAACCAGAAGAGGATCTCTGGCAGAAGATCGTGTGGGGTGGTGGACGGTTCTGCAGAGCTTGCTGCAGATGTTGCCTTTGATGATGTGGGTGAAACTTCAGCGCTAGGAGAAACCATAGTCTTGTTCTCTGAAGTGATGAGCGGCGTGACAAAAGCAGCTTTGAGACGATCCAAAGACACCTTTTCTGCACGACCCTTGATTTTAAGGATATAGAACTTATCATTAGTGTCAATGATGCGATAAGGACCGTCATAGGGTCGTTGGAGTGGATGACGGTGAGCATCATGTTTGACGTAGACGAACCCGGTGGAGGCTAGGTCTGGAGGCCTGTACAGGTTGCCGTCTATGGAACATTGGAGCTGGTGGTAGCACGGTGCGCATGGTATGCTGTAGATGTTTGAGAAACATCGAGTCTGGTTATAATAATAATAATAATAATTACAATATTTATATAGCGCAAAATCTTGATAAAATCAAATCTAAGCGCTGAAGCAGACACACACGCAAGCACGCACGCACGCACGCACGCACGCACACACACGCACACACACATACACACACACACACACACGCATGGCTATAAATGGGGAGAAAGAATAAAAGCAATAAAAGCAAGAATAAAAGCAATGGAAAATTATAGAGAGCATAGCATATACAATTATATATTATAACCATGTGATTCCCTCCGAGCGGAGACAGGCTGCAGAGGGGGGTTAGGATTTTATGCGGAGGAGAAAAGGTGAGTTTTGAGAGCGGACTTGAAGGAGACAAAAGTAGGTTGCTGACGGACTGAGAGAGGAAGTTTGTTCCAGGAGGGTGGACCAGAAACAGAGAAGGCTCGTGGACCATAGGTATTGAGCTTAGTGCGTGGAAAGCGAAAAGTCAGAGGATCGGAGGCAGAGCGGAGGGTACGTGAGGGAAGATAGATCTCAAGTAGGCTTGACAGGTAATCGGGGGCTGCGTTATTGAGGCTTTTGTAGCACATGGTGTCTAGTTTGTACTGTATGCGCTTTGATACAGGGAGCCAGTGAAGTTGTGCCAGGAGAGGAGATATGTGGTCAGCTTTTTTCTTTTTGAGTACAAGGCGTACAGCATTGTTTTGAATGCGCTGTAGGATGTGAATGGTGGAGGCAGGAAGACCAGACAGGAGTGAATTGCAATAGTCAATGCGAGACATTATGAAGGAGAGAACGAGTTTTGCAGTTGTTTCGACAGAGAGATACTTCCTGATCAGCCTTATACGATGGAGATGATAGTAGCAGGATCTGGCAGTTTGAGAAACAAAGTTGTTCATGGAGAGGGTAGAGTCAATGCAGACACCAAGGTTTTTAGCTGAATCAGAAATTGGGACTGATGTGTTACATAATGGGAGAGAAAGAGGAGGCAGCTGAGAAAGTTTCTGACGGGTGCCAATGAGGATAGCTTCTGTTTTGTCGTCATTAAGCTGAAGTCTATTGTGTGTCATCCAGTTCTTAATGTCCGAGTAACACTCAGTGGTGCGAGTCAACAGGCGCTGTATATTATCAGGTGAGTCACTGTCTTGAAGTTGGGTGTCATCAGCATAGAAGTGGTGTTTTATAGAATGGGAGTTGATGATGGTGGACAGGGGGGAGGTGTAAAGAGTGAAAAGAACAGGGCCAAGGACAGATCCTTGTGGAACACCACAGGTCAGGTATGCAGATTGAGAGTAAGTGCCATTGATGAGAACGGTTTGTTTTCTGTTGGATAGGTATGAAGTGAACCAAGACAGAGCAATGTCAGAGATGCCAAAAGTATGATGAAGTCTAGAAAGGAGAATACCATGATCAATGGTATCAAAGGCTGCAGACAGATCAAGGAGTGTGAGGAGAGAGACTTTGCCAGTATCAGTTGCAAGGAGGAGATTGTTGAGAATGTGTAGTAGGGCAGTTTCAGTGCTATGGCACTGGCGGTAGGCTGACTGGAAAGGATTGAGGAGATTGTTGGCAGACAGGTGAGAATTCAGCTGGTTGAGGACGACTTTTTCAAGGAGTTTTGACAAGAAAGAGAGATTAGAGATAGGCCGGTAATTTTTCAGTTCATTTGGATCTAAATTGGTTCCATGGTGCGTACGTTTAGCGGTCGAAGCAATTCACCAGGCAGGCGAAGAGTTGAGCCGGAGACAAGTTCAGCAGGGGAACATCCAGGGTCCACCCACCAAAGGGACCAAAGGTAGCTCTGCAAACCAGTCATGGGTGGTAGTGCGTGCTTTGAGTGCTGCGTTCAGGTGACGGTGGAAACGTTCAACCATGCCGTTTGCCTGTGGATGGTAGGCCGTGATTGTGTGAACTTCAATGCTCAAGAGTTTATTGCACTCAGCCCAGATTACTGAGGTGAACTGCTTTCCGCAATCAGAGGTAATGTCTTCAGGAACACCAAACCTGGCGATCCAGTGATGTATGAGAGCTGTGGCACAGGTGGAAGCATGGGCGTCAGGAAGAGGAATGGCTTCTGGCCACCTGGTGAAACGGTCCATGATGGTGAACAGGTAGGTCATGTATGCTTTGACTGACTGGCAGAGGTCCAACAAGGTCTACGTGTAGATAACTGGAACCTGGCAGTTGGAGGTGGGCGTTCAACCAGTGGCGCCCGTGTGTGTCGATGAATCTTGGAGGACAGACAGGCATGACATTCCTTGCACCATTTGCGAATGTCACGCTTCATGCTATGCCACACGAAGTGTTGAGTGACAGCTTGCTGTGTGGGGTGTGCACTGCATGTGACAGTCCATGGATTGATCAAAAACTGGACGAGTCCAGGAGTTTCGCAAAACTGGGCGTGTGACACCATTGGACGTATTACACAGGACAGTTGACGTGCCAAACTGAATGTCTTGAAGCTTGAGGCCAGTAGTAGCTGTGCGATAGGAGTCCATTTCACCAGGCTGTATTTGGTCTTGAGCAAGTTGACTGTAAGTGTAACTGCCAACAGAGAAACAGCTCTGTTCCTCATAGTCGGAGTTGATACTGAAACGTGAAAAAGCATCAGCCACTACATTAAACTTGCCTGTAATGAACTGGATGTCAGTGGTAAATTCAGCAATTAAGAGAGGTGTCTCGTTTGTCGAGGAGAGCGTTCAGTTTGACTGCTGAGTGTGGAAACTATTGGCTTGTGATCAGTGTATAATGTGAAAGGTCGTCCTTCCAGAAAATGTCTGAAATGTTTAATCGCACTGTAGGCTGCCAGAAGCTCACGGTCAAAGGCGCTGTATATGTTCTGTTTCAGAAAGTTTTTTTAGAGAAGAAAGCGAGAGGTACCCAAGACTGGCCCTGTTTCTGCTCCAGCTGGGCACCCAAAGCCGAGTTGGAAGCATCGACTGTGAGACTCGTAGGTGCATCTGGATGAGAGTGATGTAGAAGCACGGCTTCTCTGAGAGCTTCTTTGGCTCTTTCAAACGCAGTTTGACAGGCTTCAGACCACTGAATAGTTTGTCCTTTACCACTTGCCTGAGAGTGGAGTGGAGCTAGAACGTCAGCAACATGTGGAATGAAACGGTGATAGTAATTCATCATTAATTCATCATCCCCAGGAACCGCTGAAGGCCTGTGCGATCAGTGGGGGGAGCACAGTCTTGAAGAGAGGCTACTTGGTCTGGAAGTGGACGTATCCCTTGGACAGTGACACGATGGCCAAGGAAATCCAGCTCACTAACAGTACACTGAAAATACACTTGGTTTTGTTGATAACCAGTCCGTTGGAAGAAAGGAGCTGGAAAATTTGTCTGAGGTGTTCAAGATGTTCTTTGTGTGAACGACTGGCAACAAGGATGTCATCAATGTAGACAAAAGTGAAATGTATGTCTCGGAGGATGCCATCCATGAGTCGTTGGAATGCCTGAGCAACATTTTTGAGGCCAAAATGCATACGAAGAAACTCCCAGAGTCCGAAAGGTGTGATGGTGGCAGTTTTTGCAACAGAAGATGGCGCCATAGGAATTTGATGGTGGCCCCTGTCCAGATCAATCTTGGAGAAGATTTTGCACCCTGTGAGGATATTGTTGAAATCCTGAATATGGGGCAAAGGATAGCGACCATCTTTGGTAGCAGCATTTAGTTGTCTGAAATCGCCACAGGGTCGCCAATGACCTCTCGCTTTGGGAACCACATGAAGAGGTAAAGATCATGGTGAATTGGACCGACAGATGATGCCCATCTGTTCCATTTTCAAAAATTCAGATTTTGCAGTGGCTACCTTCTCTGAATTCAAACGGCGAGCAAAGGCATGGACCGGTGGTCAATGTGTAATGATGTGACGTTCCACACCATGTTTATTGATGGAAGAAGCAAACCGTGGAGTACGTAACTCTGGAAACTGATGAAGATCAGAGTACTCGTTGTGCGGATGAAACGATAAACCTGCAGGGTTCATGGGAGAATCAGTGTTTTTGAGGAAAACAGAGGCGTTATCGATGGAAAGGAGACGCTTGCCTTTAAGGTCCATGAAAAGTTCATGAGTGATGAAAAGATCAGCACCAAGGATGGGTCGTGTAACATCAGCGAGATAAAACTCATGTCAGTACACTTGTGTGGGCTTAATTTTCAAAGTCATGTTGCGTTTTCTCCATGTCTTGACGGAAGTTCCATTGGCGGCACAGAGTGGTGTGGAAGGTGGGATGATTTTGCGGTCTCGTGGAGAAGCTGGAAAAACTGATACGTCAGCGCCAGTATCAATCAAAAAAGACTGGCCAGAGTGTTGATCATAAACTGAATACGTGCTGGAATTGGAAACACCAGCCGGTACCACGTTTAACGGCTTGTATTGGCGTTTCCTGATGATGATCTGCCCTGTTTGTTCGCTCTGGAAATAATGACACAAATTTGCAATCAGGCTGACAGCGACGGGCATCTGGGACAAATCTCTGATGATATAAACACACAGAGGACGAATTGGTTGTGCCATGCTGTGAAAGAGGAGGGCGTTGCTTTTCTTTCTTGATGGCAGAGGCAGTCTGTTCCAATGATGGTGTGACCACATTCTGTTCAGAGAGCACTTTCATATTTGTGTTCTGCGTTTCTGTTGGAGCCAATGAGATCTGCTGTATACCTGCAGCATGCGCCTCCCAGATGCGATCTGCTGCCTCAGCAAGTGCGTCTGTGTCTGTGATGTTGTGTCCTGCTAAAATACTTCGTATGTCAGAAGGAAGGTTTGCCGGGAACAATGCACGCTTTAGTGTTTGGGGATATCTTGCGCATAAGAGCAGTAGGGCGTTCGTCACCAAGCCCATTAAGATTGAGGAGTTCGGCATCTTTCTGACCTTGAGATTTGCCAAAGGTCTTGATCAGAGCTTTCTTTAAAGTGTTGTACTTGTCATTAGTTGGTGGGTTGATGAGAATGGACTGAACCTCTTCTGCTGTGTTTATGTCTAGTGCATTGACAATGTAGTCGTATTTCGTTTGGTCTTTACTACTACCTCTGGTGCCAAACTATGCTTCCACCCTGGCGAACCAAACTTCTGGAGATTTGATCCAGAATTCTGGAAGTTTGATGGAAACTGCGTTGATTTGGCAAGACTGAACAATGAGACTGAGAGCTAGCAGTTGAGTTGCTAGATCAGCCAGAACAGCTTGAGAAGACAGTTCTTGAGCCATACTTACGTTGTTCGGCGTCCGGGTCACCAATTTAGCGTGTTAATATTTTTCAACACGAACTATGACACACAAACTTTGAATCTGGTTTCAAAAAAGATCGACAGGCAACGTCTGAATGATTACTCACAACAACGGGAAACAACTCTATCTTTAAAGTTACAGACAAGAACGATGATTCACAATTCGAAATATGAATTAGGTAAGTAGCTACAGTATATTCAAGTGGTGGTGATATATTTCACTATTTCATATGCCGGATTGAGCATTTCAACACATTACTGAACAGGGAATCCATTATAGCACTCTGCCAATTGCCAGAAAAGGAATCTGTAGCAGACGCATCTTCCAATACCAAGAATGCCAAAGACCTGACGCAAATCAAGCATAAAGCGCCCCGCCAGGATCATAAAGTGTTCCTGCAGATATCTACAGAAATGTTGCTGGATAAGTTGACAACCGTGTACCAGTCCATAGGTGGCAAAAAAGAGAAGTGTCTTAAGACTTTGAAATGCTATGATCATCAACATTTACCAAAGACCCCAACTGAATTCAGCTCATACATGGAAGCAGTAAAGAAAACCGAAACTGAGGACAGCACGACATCAGGTCATTAAAGTCCACAGGGACAATTTTGATGATTATCATGATAATGGGGTTTATGTTCATAATGCTCTCGACTTACATTCTGGATTGAGACTGAGTGGCAGGACTATACTCTACGCTTACTTTCATAACACATCCCTGCGTCAACTACTCTCGAGAAACACAGATACCTGCGGTGTTAGGAAATTTGAGTAACATCCTTAATGACGTATCCTTAAGTTAAAGTGTGCGAGGCTCGACTGTGTGGTCTCATTCTTCGCAATGGCCCACAACACGTTACATAGGATCGGCGAGGGCAGAAATATCCCGAAATGTTTTTTTTCTTTTTCATTGATTGGAGATCAAATCCATTTCCTACTCCGTAGGCCGTTGTACTTCAAGGATTGGTCCATCCACACGAAGACCCACACCAGGCCCTGAAGACTAGTAATTAGTATTTCTATTCATCCGTCAGGCTGACGAGAGAAAAAAGACCTAAACACAGAATTATAGGTCTCAGAAAGACATGAATCAAAACATTTACTGGTAGTGTTTCTGTTAAACGTTAAAGAAAGGAATCAGGGCAAAGAAGAACCACCTTTTGAAGAGAACATTGTGCAGAATAAACGAAAGACCAACATTTGAAGAACGCATCGTAAGCGAATACTTCCAGAAGCTGATTGTTTAAGCAACAGGCATGTTCACTAACTCTGTCGACAGTGGGATCAATTGCTTGAATATAGGCTTGCGCATGGCTGTAGAATGTCTCCAGGGTAACATATACACAGACAAGAAAAGAAGTAAAATAGTTCAACACTGAGTGCAGGATCGCGAAAAAGGCAACACGCAGGTAAAAAGAGAAAACATTCGAACGTCCAAAGACACTAAGCAAAAGCAAACAAACAAAAGAATCAAAACAAAACAAAACAAAACAAACCAAACAAACAAACAGCCTTGTTTTTGTTGAATGGAGACAATCATACCGATATACTGATGAAAACCAAAAGGCAGAAGTATACAGAAAACAATTAAGTCTCCTAGCTCTTTTGGAGTGGGGTGATGTCAGTGATCAGGGTGTCTCCTCGACAGCGAGGTATCAGAACAATCACTGTTTTGATCATTTTGTAAAAGCGTTCAGAGCAGAAACAAGTGGAGAATGTTACACAGCTTGAGGAACAAGCAGACCCTCTTGGCGTTGGACGCTTTGATAAGAGAACTGGAGAGGATAAAATTAAGAGAGCTCTTAGACATCTCAGACTAAACAAAACACATGGATTGGTGCTGTTACTATACTGATACTCGAAAGTGGGGACGGACACATCATCATCATCATCATCATCATGTGCAATGCAGTATGATGTTGGCGATGATTGCCCTCCATACGAATCTATCTTTGGTTGCTGCAAGCATATCCACTCTGCAAAACTATGTATTATTTTCTCCCTGGGTCTGCCTGGTGCTTTTTTCCCCTCTAGCTGTCCTGTTATGACTAGGTGCTCAAATTTCTCTTGCCTCATAAAAATGTCCCATAAATGCTGCTTGTCTTTTCTTTATCTTCTTCATTAATGTTTTTTTGTTTTGCATCTTTGTCACGTTATCTTATTTGCTGTCCATGAAACTCTTAGAGAACATTCTTTTTAGAAAGCACATTAAAAAGATGGAGAGAGACACAATGCTGATAATTGCCATGTATTTTTTTTTTTACTGAGTATCTTAGGAAAAGTTGTCGCCCACTTTATCAAAAGTCGTCTCACACATTGAGCCGATGGTAACAGTAAAATAGCTGAATGTCACACGTCTTCAACTCACATTATGGAAAGATGTTGGACCTGCTGACTAAGTTCTTTCTGATCTCTCTGCCTTCATTTTATATCCAAATTAGTAGGACATGATGATACAAGGGACTGAAACAGAAACGATTGTATTGTATGGATGCAAAGTTTGTTTTAGATCAGACAATATTTTTAACTTCAGTGTGTTCCATGCAAAATTCTACATTTACCCATGTAAATAAAAAGAAAATACAGCAAAGATAAATTGTTTTTCAAAAGGTACTTAAAACCAGCAGTACTTGATACAAAACAACAACAACAACAACAATAATATTAAACAAACATACATATCAGTAACAAATATGATACATAATGAATTTAAAAATTGTTTTCATACAAAAATCTAATATTACATATGTAGACTTGATGAAATAGTCATGTTAAATTTGTTGTTGGGACAGATACATTATCATATGAAGTATTCTTGTAAATGTGATACTCCAGGTTTTCGTTTACCATGAGTCTTGTCATCATCATTTTTCTGCCAAATGACATCTAATGACTACGAACGCACGATATTTTGACATAAAAATGTATTCAAAACAAGTGCGACTGCCCATGTAAAATATATCATGTTTTTGTTTGTTTCGTAATTTTCATGCAATACAAAAAATCAGTCATAAAAAATATGCAAAAAACAAACAAAAAAACCAACAACAAAAAAACCAAAAACAAAAAAAACAAACCAAACTAAAACCTTCTCCTCTCTCTTTTAAAAAATGTCTGGACAAAAAGGGTGAAAGCTGGAGGACCGAGCATTCATCATTAATTGACAGAATTATACCAGTATTACACAGATTTACAAAATATACCCTTTCCAACAGCTTTTCATCTCTTCTGTTTTTTATAGGTTGTACATGAGTACATGTAGAGGGTGTGTTCTTCATCCTTTACTTCCTCTTTATACATAGGCCACTGCAACTCTGTTAGGACGTCATTTGTGTAACGAAGTGTATGCACTAAGATAAGCGATATCCCAAATATGAATTATAGACCCTGTATGCACCTCTAAAACAACTCTCATGTGTACAATCAACATATTTTTCCATTTGAAAGCACAGTTTAAACGGAAATAGAACTCGAAATATTCCTCTGATCTAAGATTTTAATTCAAGTTTTGCGGGTATTGGTCAAAGTGTCTATCTAAAAGAACTTTTTTTTTCAAATCACCAACTTAAGACATTGTTGAGGCCACTCATCTTCAAAACATTCTCACGCAACAATACAAGCTTCCGTGGTTTAGCGGTAGGATATTTGCCATCCGCATGAATGACCTAGGTCTAATTCTAAGTAAATGCACATGCACTCGTTTCATTCAATAAGTTGACTGGCTCTGTTGACAGATATATGAATTCTATATCCAATGTCTTGAGTTCAGTCCCAGCCTGCACATAAATCATACTCCAAACTCCGACACTTTCCATTCCGCTTTCGAACGTATTCTTCGCAGGCGACAAGCGTGCAAACAGACAGCAACCTGCGCTTTTAGAGTTGTCGTACTTGGCTACAGGAGTGGCGTGTGAGGAAACCCTTTGATTTGCAGAAAGATTAGAACTATTTTCAAGATTTTGTTAAACGGTCATTTCTCACTACCCATTAAAATCGGTTCTTTTGAATTTTCTGACCGCAAAACTCAGTGGGGATGACATTCGCTTGTTTCCCAAGTCACCCAATCTCCCACCAGCTGAACACAGGAAGGAGAAAAGTTTTTTTTTCTGCAACTGTGGTACGTGGGTGATTGTACATGTACTGTCCTGATGTCTGCATCCCTCGAAATAAGCGAGGTTAAGTTTGCATGCTACATGTTTTTTGTCGTGTTGTTATTGTACCATTTATGATTTTATTGAAGCAACTTACAATTTCTTTACGATCAAAGGCAGACGGCAAACTATTCAACAGCAATTATTAGCTGTTTGACATTTGAGCATTCATTATAAAATTAAGTCACACACTATACTTTCGGTTCTGTCTTTCCTAACATCTCGATCTTCTAAAGTGTGGGCGCACTGTTACTGAGCACCGATTATTTCTATCACTGATCATTTCAAAGAGCAGACACAGATTTACCTGCCCATGATTTTTATTTGTTGATTTGTAAGATTTTTGTTGTTGTAGAAATTACTTTGTCAGAACTTCAATGTTTTTGTTTTGTTTAATATATGGATTCATGAAGGAAGGATACTGGGATGTCTTTTCCCTTGCCCCAGTTCACGTCTGGCTCTTGTGTTGCGTGAATGTGGCAGGATGTGTTGGAATTACATGTGTTTACATGATCAATTAGAACTCGAATCCTTCCCTGATTTTATGTGAACATTGCATATTCATTTTCTGTGTGCGATGTATGAATCAGTGATATGTTATACAGTATTAAAGTTCATCAGATATCTCATCATCCATACACATACCTGACTTAGGTGTTGTGTCAGGATCGCCACTTAACAAGGATTGCATTTTGTCTATCCGAGTGTAGCTGATTGCTGATATCAGACCTGATTCCAGTTCTAAGTCAGACAATTTCTGTTCCCTGACTCAAAATTCTTTATTTCTTGGGTTTTTCCCCTTCTTTTTTCCTTTTTAATAATTCATCCGTTTTTAGCATTTTGTGGAACAAAAAGTAGACAAAATGTAACAATGACTCGGGATTTTTGATCCCTGTCAAAACTCATAGCCAATTCCTGCCTAAGTTTTACAGTGAATTGGACTTCAAGACAGCCACCACGGGTTCGACATCTCTTCAACTTCCACGGATGGTTTCCTTTCAACGGGTGGTTTCCTTCCAGGAGAGGAGGTTATTCTCAACATGTACTGGCAGCAGTGTTCTCTTCATATTTATGTGTTTGGGCGTGTGATTGACTGATATTGCTCATTTTGGGTGCGTGATTAACCAGCATAGCTCATTTGAGCGTGTGATTAATACAGCTCATCTTGAGTGTGTAATTAGTCAATACAGCTCATTTTGAGCGTGTGATTAACCAATATAGCTTATATTGAGCGTGTGATTAACCAATAGAGCTCATTTTGAGCGTGTGATTAATATAGCTCATTCTTCATGGGCCTAAAGACCTGACTTTTTTTTATCACCTCATACTGTGGTCAAGAGAATGAGATTTAAATTGTGTTCCATTCCAATTGGACCAAAAGACACCATTTTCTAAAGTTCACTGAGTAGCAATAACAAATAATTATATCTTTTCGATTGCGTGAGCTTTTGTACTCGAGTTTGAGCTGAGACATTGTTGTCAGGTGTGTGTTTGAGACTGTAATGTATTTCAGTTAATATTCATTTCACTGTAGATGTGCAGATATTCATTCACATTCGTTTCTTTTGTCACAGTCAATTTACCATGTGAAACTCGGGCTGTTCTCCCCTATGAGATCGCGTGGCTGCAGTGCAGTGCGATCCAGTTTTTTGAGCGCATCACTTTTATTTACCTTTACTTTGTTGTAGGGGGCTCTGGATAGAGGTAATACCTTTGATGTCTGGCTGCTGCACTCTACCCGGTTGGGTAGGGTGGACGGGCATCACTGGTCCTCGTCCATCCTCTAAATCTCTCATGTGCTGGCTCCAAACACCACACCCTGGGACCTCGCCTCAACAGGCGTGCCAAACCACGCGAGGGGGTGATGTTAACACTGCATCGGGTAGATGGGACTCGTCAGCCTGGGAAGGAAAACTCTTGACTTCAAACCTCTGCTGCCTTGCGGCTACACCCATTCAAGGGAAAGGCTTCAGAAGTAAATCTCGAGGAAAAATCCGGAGTTGGAGTCCCTAAGGCAGTTCGTCGTTGTCGACAACCTCGTTCTGGCAACTCCTGCGTCGCCCCTGGTACCAGGCGTACAGGCCTATGTCTTTCCCCTGGATTCTACTAGTGGTGAGGAGAGGGGGGGATCTGCTGCATGGGCAACAGCTCGTCCTCCATATTCACTTGCCCAGGAGAGGTCACTCCAGCTTGGCTGGTAACACAGCGTCGACACAACACGGAGAGTAGCAGTTACCGGTTATAGGCCTAGGGTTATTTGGCATAGAGCCCGGCGCCAGGGGTTACTCTTGACGGTGGGAGGAATGTTCACATTCCACTGGGTAGCTACCGCCCGCCTCAAGCTAGACAGCCCCCAGTCAGTAAGGTGTTACCCCGCCACAACCTGTTTGCTTCAATGGGTGCTTGGAGCTTAGAGGAAACTTGACAGGCAGGTTGTAAATGCCACACACCAGGCAACACAAAGAAGAAAAAGAAGATGCCAGCTCTTCGATATCAAGCTGGAACGTAAGGACAGTGTGTCCTGGTTTTGACAGCGACCTACAGCTGTTAGACGACACGCGGAAGACGGCCGTGATAGACAGGGAGCTTCAGTGACTCAACGTCGACATCGTTGCATTACAGGAGACAAGGCTACCTGGAGACGGATCACTGCGTGAGAAGAACTACACGTTTTTCTGGCAGGGGAAGAACCCAGGGGAGCCACGTACTCATGGTGTGGGCTTCGTTGTAAAGAACTCCCTCCTAGCAACCATAGAGCTCCCCACGGGAGTACGGAGAGACTGCTCACTAAAAATGACGACCAGTTCAGGCACAGTCAACTTCATCTGTGCCTATGTCCCAACATTAAGTTCCTCACCCGACATCAAGGACCAGTTCTATGAGGCCCTGGATGCTGTTGTCAGAAGAGTTCCGAGCAAGGAAGGTCTCGTCATACTGGGAAACCTGAACGCACGCGTAGGTGCTGATTTTGAGGCCTGGCCAATCAGCATTGGACATTATGGTGTTGGGAAGCAAAATGAGAACGGTCAAAGACTCCTGCAGCTTTGCTCTTACCACAAGCTGGCCATCACCGACACCTTTCTCAGCAATAAGGAGTCAAGGTGTCATGGCGCCACCCCAGATCCCACCACTGGCATCAGCTCGACCTCGTCATAACAAGGAGGTCGGACCTTAACAACGTCCTCAACACGAGGAGTTTCCACAGCGCTGATTGCGACACGGACCACACCCTGGTACGCAGCAAGATCAAGCTTCTACCCAGAAGACTGCACCACTCAAAGAAGAAAGGTCGCCCAAGGATTGATGCCTGTCGCATGTCCGATCCGACCAAGACGGGGAGTTTGTAGAAACCCTGAATGAAGCGCTCAAGAGTGGCTCAGAGATCCAAAACGCTGGGGGAAAAGTGGAATCACGTGAAGGACACAATCTGTCAGTCCGCCCTGAGTATATTTGCGAAAAAAGAACGCAAAAATCCCGACTGGTTTGAGGCGAACTGGCAGGAAATGGAACCAGTGGTGGAAGCAAAACGCAAGGCTTTACTTGCGTATAAACACAACAATAGCCAAACTACTCGTGATGCTTACAGAGCTGCCCGCAGCAAGGCCCAACAAACTGCTCGGCGATGCGCCAATGACTACTGGCTACAGTTAAACTCAAGTATTCAGCAGTCAGCAGATTCAGGCAACACTGGCAGCATGTACGCTGGCATCAAACAAGCGACTGGCCCAGCAGCCCCCAAGTCAGCTCCTCTAAAGTCCAAAGCAGGAGACAGCATCACAGACTCAGCAAAGCAGATGGAGAGATGGGTAGAGCACTACCTGGAGCTGTACTTCACGCAGAACTTTGTCACCGATGCAGCCCTGAATGCCACTGAGGACTTGCCTGTCATGGAGGAGTTGGATGCTGAGCCAACACTTGAAGAACTAAGCAAGGCGATTGACGGTTTGGCGTCGGGAAAACCCTGATGAAGATGGAATACCTCCAGAGGTCATCAAGTGCGGGAAGCCTGCTCTTCTCAACGACCTGCATGAACTTTTGTGCATGTGCTGGAAGGAAGGCTTCATTCCAAGAGACATGAGAGACGTGAGGATAGTAACGCTGTATAATAACAAGGGCGACCGCAGTGACTGTAATAATTATCGCGGAATTTCACTACTCAGCATTGTTGGGAAAGCATTCGCCAGAGTCGTCTTAACCCGTCTTCAGAGGCTGGCAGCTCGCATCTACCCTGAGTCTCAGTGCGGCTTCAGGGCCGGAAGATCGACCATCGACATGATCTTCTCTGTCCGCCAACTGCAGGAAAAGTGCCGCGAGCAACACATGCCCCTTTACCTCGCCTTCACTGACCTCACGAAAGCGTTCGACCTGGTCAGTCGGAGTGGTCTTTTCAAGCTTTTGAAGAAAATCGGCTGCCCCCCAAAACTATCAGCTATTATCGAGTCTTTCCACGAGGACATGCATGGCACTGTGTGCTACAATGGTGCCACATCAGAGCCTTTTAGGATCAGCAGCGGAGTGAAACAGGGGTGTGTTTTAGCCCCAACTCTGTTCGGGATCTTCTTCTCGATGCTGCTGACCTATGCCTTCTGCAAATCTGAAGAAGGTGTATATCTTCATACAAGGACTGATAGAAAGCTCTTCAACATTGTCAGGCTTCATTCCAAAACTAAGGTGGAAAAGAAGACCATCAGGGAAGCTATTTCTGCAGATGATGCTGCGCTGGCTTCCCACAGTGACCAAGATCTCCAGAGGCTCGTTGATCGCTTCGCCCACGCTTGCAGAGAGTTTGGTCTCACAAGCAGCTTGAAGAAAACTGAGATCTTAGGCCAAGGCTGTGAAGAACCACCATCTCTACATATTGGAGACTATGACCTCAACAATGTCCACAAATTTCAGTACTTGGGGTCCACCATAAGCGACAACCTCTCTCTGGACGCTGAAATCAGCGCCAGAATTGCAAAGGCCTCATCAGTCATGGCTAAACTGGGTCTGGTCCAACAGCAATCTCACTGCGAACACCAAAATGCAGGTGTACAGATCATGTATGTTGAGCACACTTCTCTACTCTAGTGAAGCCTGGACCACATACGCCAGCCAAGAAAAGAGGGTCAACACTTTCCATCTCAGCTGCTTGCCACGCATCCTCGGCATCCGACGGCAAGACAAGGTTAGAGGTCCTCCGTTGTGCGGGCCTACAGACCATTTTTGCCCTCCTAAGCCAACGCCGATTACGCTGGCTTGGCCATGTGCGTCGAATGGAGGATGGACGCATCCCAGAAGACATTCTCTACAGCAAACCCGCAAACTGGAAGCGAACTCCGGGCCGCCCACAGCTACGCTTTGTGGACTCATGCAAAAAGGGACCTTAGAAGCTCAGGAATTGACCCAGGCTTTTGGGAGACTCTGGTGGAGACAGGGCGGCATGGAGGACAGCCGTTCAGTAAGGTGTTGCGAATGCGGAGAGGAGGAGAGCAGAAAGCGCAGATGGGAAAAGGGCTCTTCGCAGGCGACGTTCCAGAAACCAAACAACAGCAACTCAGTTTGTATGTGGCAGATGTGACAGAGATTGCCATTCAAGAATCGGCCTGCACGGCCACAGCAGAAAGTGCACGTCATGACCACAACGCCTCCTGGTGCAGACTATCATCTCCTGAGATGTGAAGAGGCCGACGACGACGACTTTGTTGTTGTTGTTGTATATATACATCTAGAGAATCTGGCATTGATTGGTTGACCATCTCATCGTCACTTATTTTCACGTACCATGTCGTCATTCCCTTGTCCCAATATCTGTTTGAATATTAAGTCACATTTGCCTTGTTATTCCCGACTTAAGAGTGGTTTGATTGCCAGGATGTTGATCTGTAAAGTCCCGGGTCGAAAGGTCTGTCTTTCCTTTTGGTACTGTCAACTTGGCTTGATGAGAACGTGGGAGAGTGACTGACTGTGTCAGCCCGTGCGATGACAATCAAACAGGTTCGAGCCCAGACATTCCAACTGGAAAAACAGTGTCTTAACCACTTGGCTATTACGCCTATAAATTTCTTTTAAGTGCTCCGATTTTTTTCTCGGGCGCGTATGTGCAAGCAGTATGTTGGGGTGGGTGTACATGCTGGATATTTTCATGTTTTCATAAACCACCGGACTCCAACATGACTCACAGGATTTTTAACGTGCTTATGTGATGCTGTGCGTGTGTACATGCACATAGGGAGTCCAAGCACTAACAGGTCTGCACATGTGGTGACCTGAGACATCGGGAAAACGGTCTGAATCACGCCCAAGGAAAATTGTATGCGGCCTCCTGTCCATCCAGCTGTGAACAGATATCTGACTTCGTTTAGGCTTGCAGGAGGTAAAGAGTCGAAGGTGAGATGTGCACAGCCTGATGATACTGGTACCAAGAAAAATAGTCTCCCTCATGATCATGTCAGTTCCCTGCGATCTCATGGTAATGGGACAACATTTACCTGTTCTTTCTAACCACACCTTTTGCGTATCGTATCGTTTTCATAGCTTATTTTACTTACTTTTACTTTTTCTGTTATCTTGTGCCGTTATACGTCGAGGGGGGTGCGAGGGTGCAGCTTTCGGACATAATTTAATTGATACAAACATTCAGCAGTTTTGTGTTTTACCAAAAAAGTAACGCGACAGCATTTACCTTTTCTTCTTAACCTCATCTTCTGTAGTGTATATAGTTTCTTTTTCGCCTCGTATTTCACTAATATAATTTGATTTCTACAAACACCAGGCATGGTTTCGGCACCAAAATCTCTTTCTGAAGACAAATCTCCATTATGAGTTTTCATTATCAGCCTGCTCGCCAGATGGAAAAATCTAAATGCATATCTGGTTTTCTGTCGGTAAAACGATTCGACTTCGTCTTAAATTAACAAAACTCATCAAAAGCATTGAGACACGAAACCCAATTCACTCATATTCATACTTTGTTTCTAGTTCTGGCCCATCACGTCTGCGACCATTTTTGTTGTTGTACGTATGTGACGTAATCATATTGTTATTTTGTTATAATAAAGGGAAGTTTCAGTCTTTTCCTCCTAATTTTTGTATCGGGTGTTTGTTTGTGATCTTACGCTTGACAAAGGCCAGTTGGCCGAAAATTTGTGCCTGTCTTGTCTTGTTATAGTAAATACGCGTTCTTATTCTTTTTTTCGTGTTTTTTTTCTGGTTCTTGTTATAATACGTCAAGAAAAATGACGTTGTGTAAGCCTACTGCGATCCAGATTGATTTTACAACGACAGAAGCAGCAGATCTACAGTCTAGACTCTGATCTTTGTGACCGTGTGTGTTAAACATATGCATCTGGTGGATCAGGATAACGTTTGAGAAGTATTTGTAATGGTTCTGGACTAGTATACATTGGAGTTAATTATGCTATTGATAAATTATCTTCCACAAGAAGATGTGCTAGATCTAGTAAATAACAACATTACTGAGCTTGCGACTAGATCTCAAACCGAGCTGACAACTGGTTGTTTGAATCTTTGATATCGTCAACATTAGCCTAAGCTTGCGACTAGATCTCAAACCGAACTGACAGCTGTCAACATTAGCCTATCATATGTCGACCGAGATTTGGGTGCAGACACCGGTGTCAGGATCGTCTGCCAGTATTTTTTTCAGCGAGAGAGAAATAGATCTAGGCTAAATACACATCTGTGATGGCTTCTACGAACGTCAGATTGTCATCGTGTCTTATTCATTAGATTTGACTCGTTACAATATCAGCTAGGCTGGTCCGTTACAATATCAGCCAGGCTGGTCCGTTTATTGCGGAGATAGATTTATTTAAGATGTTCACGTTCTCGCCTCCAGTCTTGCCTGCTCTGTCAGTCTGTGTGCGTGTATCGCTGTATGGATCTGTCTGTCTGTGTGAATGTGAATGTGAGTGTGTGGATGGGGGTGGGGGTGGGGGTGGGGAAGGCATGTGCTTGCGCATGCACATACGTGTCCACTTGTTTAGATACGTTACGTGTACTATTGTATTTTTCTTAGCTTACACACGAGGGACTCACCTAACATGAAGCTACAGGCTTAGTCCTCTAGGCCCCAGGACGGCAGGAGCGCTCGTCTGTCTCCGGAGGAGTAGATCTACTCATCTAGGGACTCGTCTGCTAATCGTCAGCTCGTAGATCTGTCGGGAGCTCAACTGGAGCGCAAGGGAGCTTGTTCTCCCGTCCCAGGGCGAGCTTAGCTGTTGGCTTCTTCAGTCAAACTAGATGGTAACATGAGGAGCTTGTTCTCCCGCGGCTGCTGTTAATTCGGATCTCTGGTTTCGATCAGTCGGAGTCGCCTGTCGCCAAAGTCAACAGCCGTTCAAGCGATGCCCGGATGATATTCGATAGGCCTAGTGCATGCGCGCTCACATTACACTCAGATCAAGGTCGCAGCATTTCAGCATGATTCAGTTAGACCCATTCCATGCTGTCATTCTCTCAGACACGTAAAACAGACACACACAAGACGCCTGCTGTGTAAAAGATTAGCAACAGTGAGGTATCAACCAATCAGCTGCCGGTTCGGTTTGAGATGTAGTCTGCGATTTCGGATTCCTGTCACCATGTGAACTACCTAGTTTAGTGTTTGTGTTTTTGGACAACGCATTGTTGACATGAAGAGTCTACAATAATTCCGTTGGAGAATTTTGTAAGTTGAACCGTAATAGAGCTTTTTTTTCCTTTGTTGAGGCCTCAAAATTCTAAAGGAAGACCTGGATTAAAGACTACAAGAGAATTTTACATGCTGAGAGTTTTCTTGTTTCAGCCATATAGGCGTTACTTAATTTTATGACCATTGTTTTTGAGAAATTATAATAGGCACAATCTTATTATAATTTACACATATCACGCCTAAACGAATATTATCCATCAAGGAATTTCACTTACTTTTTGTTAGGCCTGATCTGTTCAACGAACCCTCGTCAGACTGGTGGGCAGAGGCTTGTTGTGGAACTATTCAGTAGTGAGAACACTTCTCACTATCCTTGTGTGACCCCACTCTGATTTTCTGTTCATCAGAAGGTCGCTTGGGGCGTTGTGTATTTGGACTGCTTCACTGATTTGTCGATCCAAAGCACTTTTATGTTTGCCTGTCACTGACATCACAAACTCAGGTGTTTCTTCATGTTTGTGTGTAGTATTAACATGTCTATAGAGGACTGAGTCATTATCTTTGTTCTTATAGGCTGCCATATGTTCTAACCCCCTACTGTAGCCATTACGGGCGGTCTCTCCATAGTAAACAGATTTACATTTATCACACACTATTTGATATGAGATATTGTTTGCCCTGCATCCCCCCTTTTCACTCCCTGCATATCCATACAATTTTGTTGGTCATTACATTTTCTGTTGGGAAACGGGTGGGATCGCTGGAGGATGTTTTTGATTGACTTCCCTGATGTCTCTACTACTCTTATCTTTATGTTAGTTTTCTTGATTTCACATTCAAAGTCTTTCATCAGTTTGGATTTTGGTGTTGGAGGGACAAAGACTACGCTCTCATGTCCTCCTTTCTTATACCATTCCTGTTTATTCTTTCTCTTTTCCTCTCTCCTCTCTGCTCTCTTCCAGCCTTTCGGCCTGTACATCGGCTGTTCCCCTTCTTCATTTTTGTTTCTGATCTTTTCATAAGCTGCCAGGGCAGATTTGACTATTTGGGTCTTAAACTTCTTGCTGTAGCCGCAGTACTGCATGCGCATCATAAATTTGTTAACGTGCCTGACTGTCACTTCCCACGGGAGCTAGGACTACATCTAAGTAGTATGCGCAGTACTTCTTGGGTTAATACAGTCCTTTTGGTACTTCTGGGCATGGCTGAATTGGCATGTATGACAGATTTGGTAGATACTTCCTTTGCGTAGTATTCATGCATTACTACCTTAACGTGCCTGTTGTCTTCTTTTTCAACTTCTTCAACCCACATTTTGATATCGAGAAGGGGGAGTTTATTGTCTTCATGCATGGATGGGTAGTCTATCTCTAGTTGGATCGACTTATGTATGTTATTACCTATATCTTTTAATAAGGAGATCCCTCTTTCCTCACTGTTCCCTGCTTCTCCTCTATCCTCCTCAATTATGAGTTCTTCCTCACCATCTTCTTTGAGGTATCTCAGTCTACTGTCTGGAGCTATCAGGATGACATTAATATCGTCTACATATCGTTTGTACATCAGGACTCGATCCCTAGTGTTCTTAGTTTGCCTAATACCTGCTTGTCCCACCAAACCATGAAAATCCCTGCCAGTTCACCCGTTAGTTCAAGTCCAATAGGGCCACCATTTGCTTGTTTCTTGATGGTGTCATCGAACCTATATATGTGGTTCTTCATGATGTATTTTATGGCTGTCTTTAGTGCTTCAGATAGCATCTTCTTAATGGTTATATTGTCTGGTGTTTCACATGGGAAGATCCACGGTGCATATCTCTTGTCTTCATCCTTATCAGTAGCACACCCTGTGATGGTAGGTGGTCTGCCTTTCTTGTGTTTTCTTTTTGGACAATAGTGAGAGATGTCTGCGTCCTTCAATTCTTGTTCTGTCATATTGAGGGAGAGATACAGTCCGAGTTCTCTACTGTCTACTCCTTCGACATTGAAATCACTGTCATAGAAGGTTTTTGCAACGATTTCTGCGGTATAATCCACGTCTAGGCTAGGATATAGTGCTTTGACGTCAAGGGAGCCTATTACAGTAGAGCACACTTATAACGAACACGCTTGAAACGAATTGACGGGAATAACGAACGCATTTCTGTGCCCCGTTTATTTGTCTCTTTATTTCAATTAAATTTTCACGCATTTAGCGAACAAGCGTTAACGAACTGATGGCTGTAACGAACTCATGTTTTTGCCCACCAAGGTCTTATTTTTCTTTGTTCACGACTGAAGTAACGAACTAGCCCACGTGGGCCTGAAAACACGTGGCCGGCCCCCTGGCCACATTCGCCTGGTCACGGACGGTGGTCACTATCGCACAATGCCTCGCTTGCCCGCGCCTATTCATGACGGCGATCTAAAAATAGATTATCGTTTGCAGGCCCCAATAGCTCAGTTGGTTTGAGCGTCGGATTCACATGCTAATGGTTGCGGGTTCGAATCCCGGGGTGCGCTACATTAAAACTGGCCTTCTCACTGTCCCATCTTAACATCACTGTTGTTCTGGTGGAGTCAGTGTAGGATTAGATAAGTCCCCCTTCCCCCACTTCCCTGGGATGGTTATCCCCGTCGGCCATATCACCTGAGGTGGGTGTAGACGTAAAAACTGAACCAAACCAAACCAAACCAGATTATCGATCGATGGCATCGCTGCTCTCGTTTCTTTCTGCCTCCTGTGCCTAGTCCAGGCCTAGCTTATCTCTCATCTCACTTTGCGCTGTTGTGAAAAGTTGTGGAGAAGTGATTTCAATTTCTACAGTAAATCTATAGTAGCCTGCTTTCCCTAACTCGTCATTCAACATGAGCTCCAAAAAGAGAATGTCGTATTCTTTGGACTTTAAAATGCAAGTGTTGCGTGATGTAGACAGTGGTACGATTTCAAAAGCTGACATTTGTAAGAAATACGGCATGGCAAAGTTTTCACTGTCGACGATGTTGAAGGATCGAGCGAAGATCGAGTCTTCACTAATGTCAGCTTCTTTCCAACCATCACGTAAAAAGATGATGAAATCCAAACTAGAAGATGTTGAGGAGTGTTTGATCCAATGGTTTAAGAACCACAGAGCTGGCAGCGTACCAATCTCAGGCACAATGCTGATGGAAAAGGCGAACCAGTTTGCTTCAGAGCTGGGTGTTGAGTTTACGGATAAAATGTGTGTGTAAAGGTTTGACTGAAATAAAGAACTACTGATATAAAGAACTATTTTTTTTGCCTGGGGTTGTTCTTTATATCATGTATTATGCTTTCTTGGGAAGTGACAGTCGGGCACGTTAACAAATTTATGATGCGCATGCAGTACTGCGGCTACAGCAAGAAGTTTAAGACCCAAATAGTCAAATCTGCCCTGGCAGCTTATGAAAAGATCAGAAACAAAGATGAAGAAGGGGAACAGTCGATGTACAGGCCGAAAGGCTGGAAGAGAGCAGAGAGGAGAGAGGAAAAGAGAAAGAATAAACAGGAATGGTATAAGAAAGGAGGATATGAGAGCGTAGTCTTTGTCCCTCCAACACCAAAATCCAAACTGAAGAAAGGCTTTGAATGTGAAATCAAGAAAACTAACATAAAGATAAGAGTAGTAGAGACATCAGGGAAGTCAATCAAAAACATCCTCCAGCGATCCCACCCGTTTCCCAACAGAAAATGTAATGACCAACAAAATTGTATGGTATGTGCAGGGAGTGAAAAGGGGGGATGCAGGGCAAACAATATCACATATCAAATAGTGTGTGATAAATGTAAATCTGTTTACTATGGAGAGACCGCCCGTAATGGCTACAGTAGGGGGTTAGAACATATGGCAGCCTATAAGAACAAAGATAATGACTCAGTCCTCTATAGACATGTTAATACTACACACAAACATGAAGAAAACACAACGAGTTTGTGATGTCAGTGACAGGCAAACATAAAAGTGCTTTGGATCGACAAATCAGTGAAGCAGTCCAAATACACAACGCCCCAAGCGACCTACTGATGAACAGAAAATCAGAGTGGGGTCACACAAGGATAGTGAGAAGTGTTCTCACTACTGAATAGTTCCACAACAAGCCTCTGCCCACCAGTCTGACGAGGGTTCGTTGAACCGATCAGGCCTAACAAAAAGTAAGTGAAATTCCTTGATGGATAATATTCGTTTAGGCGTGATATGTGTAAATTATAATAAGATTGTGCCTATCATAATTTCTCAAAAACAATGGTCAGAGAATTGTACAACACACTGCATTTCTGCACTTCAAGCCTTCCAGTTCGTTGCTGATCATTAGCCACTTTCCCCCGCAACTGCTATGAGGGTGCAAGAGGACAGATAAGAAAGAAGATGACCTCTGATTTATTTTAGTGATATTATTATACTTCCTTAGACATTCACAAAATTGTCAATAATAATTGCTTTCCCCTCGTTTTTCCGTAATGGAAACAGACAGTGATGGGAATCTGTCAGTATGGTTTGTTTGTTTGTTTGAAACCTTGGAACATTTCAAAGCAAATTGATGTAGGCTATTACCAAATGTATATGGAAGACAGCTATCCCAATAGGGCTGGACACCCTTAATTTTAAAGTGTAGGCATGCAGAATAAGTTCATTCAGATAATAAAGCGAAACATGTTAAAAGCTTTGAAAAAAATGTTGTGAATCAAGAACGCATACAGAAACACACACTCAAAACATGCATACACGCACGCGTGCGCGGGCACACACACACGCACACACGCACACACGCACCCGTCTGCCAAGTTTAAGGAGTTTGTCAGATTATTACAGGCAGACTGGGGTGGAGCACATACAGAACTGTCCGAGAACGATGAATCCCTCTTGAAGAAATTCAAGAACAAATTTACCTCATGAAAAATTTCAAAAACAAATTTACCCAGCAGAAGGATAAACCACTGTCTGTTCTGTTGATACAGAAACGGAAGGCGAATCTTCAGTGTCTACAGTAACTAGTCCAAGTGTTGGCAACAGACGGGCAGAAGAGTTTGATGCTCATTATAATGTGAACACAACATTCTCACTCAGCACAACTCTTCGTCTTCCTACTGATGAGATGGCACGTGAATCTCACTGTTATAACAGTACACCGCACAAGGCAACCAGTAACGAGACTGATCTTGAAATATGCTGGATTTCAAGCAAGAAAGGTACACATTTTAGTGAGAATTATTCTATCGGAACCAAACTAGTACGTAAATGTTAAACAGTTAATAAAATCAATTAACGAAGCAATGATCAAATGAACTAATCAATCAATCAGTTATTAATTACACATCAGTTAGATATAACTAACCAATTGATCGATAATAATAACAATAATACTATTATTCTTACCATCATCTTCATCGTAATCATCATCATCGTCGTCATCATCATCATCATCATCATCAACATCATCATTAGTGGGGTGGAATGCGTTTTTCAATTACATACACTGATTTGCTTGTTGACCAGCAGCTCTGTTATATCAAGAAAAGAAGGAAAAGATGAAAAATGATGAAGAGCGTCAAGTCACCCAGTGTTAAAGTTTCCTTCAAACAAACATGGTACTTGTAATAGATATGTTACTAGTTAGTGTTCTTGATGCAAAACCACGAAACATGTTGAATTGTTAACAAAACAGAAGGTACATTAATGTGGCTTCATGAAAACGAAGCACGCTATATTCTGAAGTCACCCAGTGTTAAAGTTTCCTTCAAACAAACATGGTACTTGTAATAAATACACGTAGTAAGTGCTCTTGATGCAAAACTACGAAACATGTTGAATTGTTAACAAAACAGAAGGTACATTAATGTGGTTTCATGAAAACGAAGTACGCTATATTCTGAACAAAACGAGTAAAACAAAATAATTTCAACTTAATACTGTCTTTTGGTGAGGGAAACATTTTGACGGCTTGTGTGTGTGTGTGTGTGTGTGTGTGTGTGTGTGTGTGTGTGTGTGTGTGGTGTGTGTGTGTGTGTGTGTGTGTGTGTGTGTGTGTGTGTAGTTTTTTTTGTGGAGGATGGGTTAAGGGAATTAAGGCGACGACGATAATATGTTGTAGTAGAGAGCAGAAAAAGGTAGTGTGTTGGGTCGTCCGTGGAAGTTTTCTGTGACGTGAATCTGTGAGGCATTTGGTATAGAGCAATCATGTTGGAGGGCCTTTTTTTTTCTTTTTTTCTTAAAGGACATAACAGATGAAGAGAACACTTTCAGTGTAAAATAACGTAAGTCGTGTCAGTGACAGATTGAGACACGAATTGACAAAGAACCCATACGCTAAGTATGAACCCAAGACTTTACCACCGTATAAGACAAATGCCCGAACAGTTTCAGTTTAAGTTTCTCAAGATGACATCTCCGTTCTCGGAATGAATTCCATATGTACTAATGTCACAGATGCCATGTGTATGGTGATATGTGCAAACAGCTTATACCAAAATCATTTTAGAAAGTGTCCATCATAAAACTTTAGTGGCATCAGTGTACATATATGGAAGTTATACCAAAACTGGAGACGCCAGCTTGAAAAAACTGAATCTCACTCACGCACATTGATGTAGGCTCGTGACTGTGTCATGAAATGTTCCTTTTCTCTTTTGTCAGTTGTTGTTCAGATACCAGGAACAGACGAATATCGATTTCTGCCAGACTGGAAGAAGCTGGGCTATAGTAAACCTGCCATGAACATGTCGGCCACCGTTGCTGTCCCGGAACATCACATCACATTCGTCAACTTTCTCTTTCAAGACTTTGTGACATTCTATTGCCGAAGAGATCCAGTTCTGTCCTTAATGGCCTACGTAACGCCACCACTCCACAGCAAACCCTCCAAACGTTGGCTGTTCTGTATGTCATATGACTTGGACAGTGTTGATCCAGACTCTCTGCCTGTCGTGGTGGAAGCTCGCTGGTTTGTTGTGCATATGACAGACGTTCAACGCTTGACGAGAAGACAAGCGTTCGTGATGGCCTTCTCATTTCATGAGGTATGTATGATTATGTATGTATGTATGTATGTATGTATGTATGTATGTATGTATGTATGTATGCATGTATGTATGTATGTATGTATGTATGTATGTATGTATGTGTGTATGTATGTATGTATGTATGTATGTATGTAGATATGTATGTATGTATGTATGTATGTATGTATGTATGTGTGTAGATATGTATGTATGTATGTATGTATGTATGTATGTAATATGTATGTATGTATGTATGTATGTATGTATGTATGTATGTATGTGTGTAGATATGTATGTATGTATGTATGTATGTATGTATGTATGTGTGTAGATATGTATGTATGTATGTATGTATGTATGTATGTATGTAGATATGTATGTATGTATGTATGTATGTATGTATGTATGTGTGTAGATATGTATGTATGTATGTATGTATGTATGTATGTAGTATGTATGTATGTATGTATGTATGTATGTAGATATGTATGTATGTATGTATGTATGTTGTATGTATGTATGTATGTATGCATGCATGCATATATGTATGTATGTATGTGTGTGTGTTTGTATGTAGTATGTATGTATCTATGCATACATGTATGTATGTATGTATTATGTTGTATGTTTGTATGTGTGTATGTATGTATGTATGTATGTATGTATGTAGTATGTATGTATGTATGTATGTACATGTATGTATGCATCTATATATGTGCAAACTAAACGCTGATTGTGATTATGCTCGGGTAGAAGAAGAATGCTTGGTGTTCATGTCAAAATAATGATCCGTTCTCAAAACCGAGACTAATGTCGCTGGTATCAAGCCAAGCAACAGCCCAGTAAATGTGTTGAGGGTCAGTCTGGGTGATTTTGAGTTTTGTTTTCGTTATATTGTAACCCTATACTCATCATTCAGTGAGAGTCCAAAGTAAAATTTGAACAGGAAATGTGTTAAAATGGTCTTTTAAATGACATATCCTCTTCAAAACAAACCAATCATTTGCACAGAGTTTACGGTAATCAAACTGTATATGGCCTCAACATATCATGTCTCAGTGTACAGCAACTGCATTTACACGTTCTGAAAGTTTGAGAGAGAGTTTTAACAACAACTACTAAGAAAAAAATTGGAAAATTTAGTGCGTATTTCCAATGGCAATTTTCTCAAAGTGGCTACTTTTTCACCAACTCCGTTTAAATGGCTAAAACTAGGTCACTGTTTAAGCCAGAGATTAGATCTAGACGCCTTTATAAAGAAAACAGGAACCAGAAGAAAAAAAAAAACACGAAAAAAGAATCAGAACGCGTATTTAATACAACCAGACAAGACAGGCGCAAATGTTCGAGCAACTGGCCTCTGTCAAGTGGAAGATCACAAACAAACAAGCACCAAATACAAAAATTCGGAGAAAAAGACAGAAACTTCCCTGCTGCTTCGTCCAGTTGAGAAAAGGACTAAACAACTGACAGATGATATGAAAAGGGTCCAAACAATTTTATTTGATAAGTTTCCGAAGTGTCCGTTATATGACAAAATTGAGTTTAATCCTTTCCTCACACTGGACGAAGCACCAGGGAAGTTTCAGTCTTTTCCTCTTTATTTTTGTATTGGTGTTTGTTTGTTTGTGATCTTATGCTTGACAAAGGCCAGTTGGCCGAAAGTTTGCGCCTGTCTTGTCTGGTTGTATTCGATACGCGTTCTGATTCTTTTTTCGTGTTATTTTTTCTAGTTCCTGTTTGCTTGAAGGCGGGCAGTCACACTTGTTTTCGATTATCTTTAGAAAGAGCCTTTTTTTCTACTTCCACGTTTTAGTAGTGTAATATCTCAATATCCCCAAAGCTGACTTTGGCCTCCTGTGGTGAAAACGGGTCACCTACTGTCTATTTTTCATATAACGAACACTTGGGAAAGTTATTAAATGAAATTGTTTGGACACTTTTCATATCATTTATCAGTTGTTTGGACACTGTTCTTAACATCTGTCATTAACCCATACAGCACTACCCGATTAACTCAGAGCCGTTTTCATTGTTTGTTTTTGCTTTTCATAAACATCTACTCTGACCAAAATCATAATTGTGAAAGTGTGAACAGACGTGAATCAAGATCTTTTCATTAATGAAAAAACTCACGATGTTCTCCCTTGTTTGTGGGTTTCAGAATTCATCCCCTCTTCTCCACAAACTGGCCAGTGGTCAGTGGAACTGTTCAGTGTCCCACTGGCCTGACTTTGACTTCCACTTTCGCTGTGACGTGGTCAAAGACTGTGAAGGGGGAGAGGACGAGATAGACTGCACCTACACTGGGCACTGTGGTCAAGGACGTTTGGAAATCAATGACCAGTGTTATCAGTAAGTAGGTCAGTGTGACTATAGACCTACCACAGCTAATTTGATAGTGTGTTTATAAAGGCATCACGTCATAACAGAAGAAATTGATGGTATGATTATAAAGGCATCACGTCATAACAGTAGAATTTGATAGTGTGTTTATAAAGGCATCACGTCATAAGAGTAGAATTTGATAGGGTGTTTATAAAGGCATCACGTCATAACAGTAGAATTTGATGGTATTTTTATAAAGGCATCACGTCATAACAGTAGAATTTGATAGTGTGTTTATAAAGGCATCACGTCATAACAGAAGATATTGATGGTATGTTTATAAAGGCATCACGTCATAACAGTAGAATTTGATAGGGTGTTTATAAAGGCATCACGTCATAACAGAAGAAATTGATGGTATGTTTATAAAGGCATCACGTCATAACAGAAGAAATTGATGGTATGATTATAAAGGCATCACGTCATAAGAGTAGAATTTGATAGTGTGTTTATAAAGGCATCACGTCATAAGAGTAGAATTTGATAGGGTGTTTATAAAGGCATCACGTCATAACAGTAGAATTTGATGGTATGATTATAAAGGCATCACGTCATAACAGTAGAATTTGATAGTGTGTTTATAAAGGCATCACGTCATAACAGAAGAAATTGATGGTATGTTTATAAAGGCATCACGTCATAACAGTACAATTTGATAGGGTGTTTATAAAGGCATCACGTCATAACAGAAGAAATTGATGGTATGTTTATAAAGGCATCACGTCATAAGAATAGAATTTGATAGTGTGTTGATAAAGGCATCACGTCATAAGAGTAGAATTTGATAGTGTGTTTATAAAGGCATCACGTCATAAGAGTAGAATTTGATAGTGTGTTTATAAAGGCATCACATCATAACAGAAGAAATTGATGGTATGATTATAAAGGCATCACGTCATAACAGTAGAATTTGATTGTGTGTTTATAAAGGCATCACGTCATAACAGAAGAAATTGATGGTATGTTTATAAAGGCATTACGTCATAACAGTAAAATTTGATAGTGTGTTTATAAAGGCATCACGTCATAACAGTAGAATTTGATAGTGTGTTTATAAAGGCATTACGTCATAACAGTAAAATTTGATAGTGTGTTTATAAAGGCATCACGTCAAAACAATAGAATTTGATAGTGTGTTTATAAAGGCATCACGTCATAACAGTAGAATTTGATAGGGTGTTTATAAAGGCATCACGTCATATCAGTAGAATTTGATTGTGTGTTTATAAAGGCATCACGTCATAACAGAAGAAATTGATGGTATGTTTATAAAGGCATTACGTCATAACAGTAAAATTTGATAGTGTGTTTATAAAGGCATCACGTCATAACAATAGAATTTGATAGTGTGTTTATAAAGGCATCACGTCATAACAGTAGAATTTGATAGGGCGTTTATAAAGGCATCACGTCATAACAATAGAATTTGATAGTGTGTTTATAAAGGCATCACGTCATAACAGTAGAATTTGATTGTGTGTTTATAAAGGCATCACGTCATAACAGAAGAAATTGATGGTATGTTTATAAAGGCATCACGTCATAAGAGTAGAATTTGATAGTGTGTTTATAAAGGCATCACGTCATAAGAGTAGAATTTGATGGTATGTTTATAAAGGCATCACATCATAACAGAAGAAATTGATGGTATGATTATAAAGGCATCACGTCATAACAGTAGAATTTGATGGTATGTTTATAAAGGCATCACATCATAACAGAAGAAATTGATGGTATGTTTATAAAGGCATCACGTCATAAGAGTAGAATTTGATAGTGTGTTTATAAAGGCATCACGTCATAAGAGTAGAATTTGATAGTGTGTTTATAAAGGCATCACGTCATAACAGAAGAAATTGATGGTATGTTTATAAAGGCATCACATCATAACAGAAGAAATTGATGGTATGTTTATAAAGGCATCACGTCATAACAGTAGAATTTGATAGCGTGTTTATAAAGGCATCACGTCATAACAGTAGAATTTGATAGTATGTTTATAAAGGCACCACATCATAACAGAAGAAATTGATGGTATGTTTATAAAAGCACTACATCATAAAAGAAGAAGAACATGTAC
This sequence comes from Monoplex corrugatus, assembly GCA_030674185.1. NCBI lineage: Eukaryota > Metazoa > Mollusca > Gastropoda > Littorinimorpha > Ranellidae > Monoplex > Monoplex corrugatus. The sequence goes on along the minus strand of CM060312.1, from coordinate 72,497,557 downwards.
CTTCATAACTGGTCTATCTTCCAACATGTAAGGCCCGCATCAGCCATTAAAGCCCAATATGCCAACTGGGTTGATGGGAAAGTCCATCATCTCATTATAATGATTTACAGAGCTGAAACTCTCTTCATTATTATTGTCAGATTAGGTGATGTCTCTAATTTTCTTTGCCCTCAATTGGTGGGTTCATTTATTTGTTTATATGTTTATCTGTCTATTTATTTATTTATTTGTTTATTTATTTATTTATTTATTGTTTTATGGAAAAAAGGCAGATCTCATGGACCAAAATTCGATAATATCAAAACACACTTTGAAAATGACATGGCCAAACTGTCTGCTATTTTCAAAGAGATTTTCGGAAAAGGTCATGTCCTTAAAGACTGGACACACAGCATCTTGAAACCTTTATCCTTCCATACCCTAGTCCCCCGGTGGAAAAGCTGACCAGACGACAGAACACATCTTCCAGCACTACAAGAGTTACTGGTTGCTGAAGAAGCCGACACCTCCAGGCTGCAGGAAGAGTCCGATTTGGCCGATACCCTCCAGGCTGCAGGAGAAGCTATACAGGCCTGTCAATGCGCCATAGAAGATGACCTGTTTCATGCTTGAATCTAAACTCCAAGTGTGACGGCAAACGTGAAGAAGAAGAAAAAGCAGACACCTTTACCCAAACCAGGAAAACATTACTGTAGAGTGGATAGCGTTAATGTACTTACCATGCAAAATGTCAATGGAAAATCGACGGGAAGTATTATAACAAAGAAACTATACGGACTGATAGGGATTCGAACCCACAAACCTCTGGTCGGTAGTCCGTTGTCCTAACCACTACACCACAGCAGTTTGGTAAAAGAGCCCTTTAAACGTTGTGGTAGTATTGGCAATGAATTAATTCCTGACCCAAGTCTATCATCACCAAATCCTCGGGTTTTTTTTTTTCAACTCTTTCACACGACTACTTTATTGTCAACGGTACACTGCAATTTACGAATTATACAAGCTGATGACTTGCTGAATGACCTTACAAAATATTCAGAATTCCTTATTTACGCTCAAAGATTACACATACAAGCAGACACACACGACAGACATACACTCAACACGCTCACTCGCTCACTCACTCACACATACTCAGATCCTGAATCAGTTTAGATGACTGCTGAGCGGTGGAAATTATTGTCTGTTTATAATTCAGAGAAACTAGAAAAGCTTTAAACCGATACCAGCTTATTTCTTTCCGATCCACTTGAGCCATCGATACCATCGTCATTTTTGAAATGTTGATACAAAATGATAAAATTTGAACACCAAAAAGGAAATACACACACACACACACACACACACACACACACACACACACACACACACACACACACACACACACACCACACACACACACACACACACACACACACACACACAAACAAAAAACAAAACATACAAACAAACAAACAAACAAACAAACAAACAAAAACAAAAATAAAAACAGACAAACAAACAAGCCCCAAACACGCTTTATTTAACGTGTGTGCAGATACGTGACTGCCACAGAAGTCGTGTCATGGTTTGATGCTCAGTCCGACTGCGTGAAGCGTGGGGGTTACCTGGCCAGTCTCAACAGCAAGGAGGAATGGGACAGTGTCAATGCATTCTTACGCAAAAGGAGGAAGCTACATTCATGGTTTTTGGGAATTCGAAACACACTATCCAATCTGCCTACTTAGTAAGTGTTGGTGTCAGGACTCATCATCAATTCTCTCGTGCATTTTTCTCATACTGTTACTACTACTAATGAAAAATACTATTAATGATTAAAAAAATTGTAAATTTGCCTTCTTCTGTCGCAAAGTACTCTTGAATTTGAGCCACCGATTAGACGTTTCCAGGAATAAGCTTAAGCGTATCAGTACATAGAGAAACTAATATTATTTATACTATTACTGCTGCTGCTGCTACCACTACTTCTACTGAAAATGATGATGATGATGATACACTACTTCTTCTACTACCACTATCATTACCACTACTACTGCTGCTGCTGCTACTGCTACTTCTACCATTGTCTACCTATGTTAACACCTATTTCAACAAAGCTCTAATTACCTTACAATTTTCTGTCTCTCTGTGGCTGTGTCTGTGTCTGTCTGTCTGTCTCTCCTTCAATACAAAATCACGTTTTCAAATATTTAGTGTAGAATAAAACAAATAGAAAACATTGATAGAACGTTGAACGTTTGACAAGTTAGATGGAGAATCTTTGTGTCCAGACAATGCAACTGTCAGAAAATTACTTTGCCCTCTAGACATATCAAGATCAACAAACCAGGCACTGACAAGATTAGAACATAGACTGAAAGATCTTTGCAATGACTGAGATGACAAAACAGACTGGAAACGTTCTGTTTGCGAGACAGCCTGAGAACAATTCAGCATCCTGGGGTCGCCTGGCGAGTCCTGTGAAACACAGGCCATAAAAGTTGTGTGTAGTCCGCAGGACGTGGTACCAGACAAATCATGATCCTGGATAACATCATTCGGGCACATCGTCTTGGTTCCCGTGACAGCATTAACACCAACAGACCGCCTCCTGTGATCATCAAAGTGGCCAGATGGGGCGACAAGATGGACATTTTGATCAAAAGCGCCGAGCAACTGAAGCAGAAAGATGTCTGGGTGACCGTTCATCTGACAAAACCTTAGCAAAATATCATCAAGGACCATGGTGGCAGGGGTCTACATGCCTACTTCAGGGTAGTGGGGATAGGAGATTTACATGTACTCTCTCGTCCCAGATATTACGACCTTCATGCAGAAACCAGAAAAAAGCACAAAGAAGTATACGAACGCGTATTTAATACAACAAGACAAGACAGGCGCACATTTTCGGCCAACTGGCCTTTGTCAAGCGTATGTCTGTCTGTGTGGTTAGTGCGGCAGTTGGCAGGCCAAGCGGTCTGTGTCTGTGTCTGTGTCTGTGTCTGTGTGTCTGTCTGTCTGTCTCTCCATCATTACAAAATCACGTTTTCAAATATTTAGTGAAGAATAAAACAAATAGAAAACATTGATAGAACGTTGACCGTTTGACAAGTGAGATGGAAGATCTTCATCATCATCAGGTGCCTTGCCGCATGGCGTTGGCGATTATGGACTTCCATCTGTCTCTATCACTTGTTGCCTCAAGCATCTGTTCCACCCTCCTTGTCCCCAGCCACTCTGCAAGTCCGTCTAGTATCTTCTCCCTGGGTCTGCCCGGTGTTCTCTTTCCCTCCAGCTTTCCCGTTGTGACCAGGTATTCCAATTCCCCTTTCCTCATAAAATGGCCTATAAATATTGCCTGTCTTTTCGTAATCTTCCTTATGAATGATCTACTTTTGTCTGCCTCCACCAAGACTGTCTCGTTTGATTATTTGTAGATTTTTTCTATCAGTATTGAGTCTTTCTAGTTGGTTGATCAATTCTTCATGTCTTACCCGATCGAAAGCTTTGGTGTAATCAACAAAGCATAGATATAAATCCTTGTTCATCTCGATTGACCTCTCTATGATAGTTCTTCGGATGTATATGGCTTTAATAGTTCCTTTCCCTTCCACAAATCCACACTGTTCTTCTGCTCTTTCTCTTTTGATTCTATTCCTTGTCCTCATCATGATTATTCTTAACAGGATTTTTGTTACATGACTCATCAAACTGATTGTGCAATGGAGCTCGCATTCTATAGCCCCTGTCTTCTTTGGAAGTGCAATGAAAATTGGTTTTGACATATCTTTGGGGATTTTTCCAGTGTCGTAAATTTCATTTAGGAGGGCTGTTACTTTTTCTATGCCAAATTCCTCCAGGGCTTCAATCATCTCTGTAGTAATGTTGTCTGGTCCTGGGGCTTTTCATGGTTTCATCTTTTTCAATGCTGCTCTAACTTCATCTTTCATTATGGGTGGTCCTTCAAATTTCTTTTTTGTAATGTGTTCTTCGTTTCTGTCACCGTCAAAAAGGTCTTTAATGTACTCTCCCCATCTGTCTAATATTTTGTCTTTTTCCATGATAAGTGTGCCATCTTTCGATTTCAAGCAACTAGTTGATGTGCATGTATTTTTCCTGTGGATAATTTCTTCAATTCGTCTGTACATACCCTGAGGATCCGTTTTGTGTCGGTCTTCCATTTCTTTGCACTTTGTTTCCAGCCAAGCTTCCTGGGATGGTTGCTGCAAGATAAAAAAAAAAATAAAAAGATAAATTCCTTTCACTGAAGAGCAGGAAAAGATCTAATAGCTGACAGATATTTTGATCCGCGGATCAAAACTGAATAAAAGCGGAAACAATATCACTCAAAAACCCATCTAAGCATGACAAAAAACACACAATGTACAAAATTAAGCAATCGTTTTCCCCCAAACACTTAACAGAGCTCTTTATTCCATGCCACACACACACTACACAAATTCAAAACTTAACCTTTATCTTCCAAGAAGACCAAGACTAGACATAGTTAAAGCAGACGTCTTCTTCCGGTACGTGTCTCTGGAATACATTGCCCACAAATGTCCAGTCATACACATCACTGAACAGCTTTGAACTACTGAGACTGACAGTATTCCATCCTAAATCTATGCCAACAGCTGAACAACTTTTCCATAAGCTGAGCGAAGACATCGGAGAGACCAGAAAGACCTCAGCAAGGAGCATTAAATGCTACCCATTACTCTGTGGTATTGGAGAGTGGGAGGGGGGGGGGAGTTGAATAGGGTTTAGAGGCTACTCTTCACGGTGGTATTTTTGGCTCCGTCAGGTAAACACCTCTTTATTTCTATGTCCTGATGTGTTCATCATTTGAAACGGGACTATGATGTGATTAGTAAACTATTCAGACTTAGATCAGACTCAGACCCTTTCTCTGTATTTGTATGCTATGCTGTTTGTGTCCTCAGTTATGTTGAAACGTTCATGTGGGAAGACCATACGATTGCGCTGTACGTGCGTGTGTTCTGGGAAACTACCAGGAATTTGTTGAGGTGTGGGCGTCAGTCAGGGGACAGTGAGTACGACTACGCACTGATATCCGTTCCTTGTGACCGACTACTCTCCACCAGCATGTATCTCTGCGAGTTCAATAAGCCCACAAGCTTCAATGTCAGTTTGCCAAAGATGAGGTTGCCCTTAATTCTCAAGGTACAACATCACGGTAGATGCAAGATAACTTTAAGTACGCGGTAGATGCAAAATAACTCACAGCACAATGTAGGTATGGTGACACACTTTGCAGTAATGCTCGACATCTTGTTCACTGTACTGATATAAGCAATGAAGACCATATTTGTGTTGAAGGTCTGAGGGGGCTGGACTGGTGTATGGATAGGCTCTAACAGCTGGCTGAAGTGTCTGATCCACGCCTGGAAGATTTTTTTAAACGGTATGATTGTGGCATGAAAGAGACATTAAGAAAATCAATAGTAAAGGGTTTTCTATCCGTCATACTATTCAAATGTACTATTCATGTTGAGTTGATTTTGCTACTTTGCAGCAGCTCCCGAGTGAACTCTCCCCGACGCAGGCCTGGGTGATGATTATGGAGGTCTGGATCCTCATCTCGGCCTCACTGACGTGGTCTAAAGAAATGCATACCAGTCCATTTAGCACCAGCTTGGCTGTAGGGGCTGCCGGAAGGTCGCTTCACTGTGGATTTGTTTAGGATTTACTTCTTAGCCTTCTCTTCTCCCAAAGATGCCCATAAGGCAGTGGAGTCCTTTATTAATCTGTCCATAATCATCTGCCTTCACAACCCTTGAGAATTTATCATCATCTGCCTAGCCTGCTGTTGGGAGGTTTGGTCTTCATATTTACGTCCTATATGGAGGCTGGTTCATGGGCGTTAGGCATATCCACACGATAGTGATCCCTTTATGCAGCAAGTTTAAGGGGCCAAACCTCCTCCCTTTTTACGCAGTTGTACTGCCAGGTACCTGCCGAGCCATTACAGTCTCTTTAAGAAAGCGAGACACTGCGGGAAGGTGTTGTTACTGACACAGTAATGTAGAAGAGGCTTTGAGCAAGTGAGCTCCAGCTTGGGAAATGCAATCTTAAGACTGCTATAAAACACCAAAACAAAAACTCCTTAACAGACTAAAATTTTTACCATCTACGAAAATATCAGAGATGTCTCCAAGAAAGGTACTTGGAGTCTTGCTTTTAATCACATTATTTTTATTTCCTGCAATACAGTTTTGAAGCTTTCCAGATATCTATTTACAGTGTGATACTATCATAGGAAAATACATCTGCGTACATGTGCTTGAAATGAAATGCTTGAGTTTATTTTGCTTAGTTCTTTTTTGAGTTTTTAAGAGCAGCTTTTTGGTCAATATTTCCTTACCTCAGACAACAGCAATGCCCTTTCCACATACCCACTGCCCATCAGGACACGTGACCCACCAGTTCCTGGCCTGTGACTCTACCAGTGCCTGCTGGGCGGTGCACGGCCAACTGTCCTTTGATGACGTGGGTCAGGTCAACGGCCGACCTTTGCCCTCGTCCTGTCCAGCTGACGTAACATTCCTACCGCCTTCTTTCCGGTGCCAGAGTGGGCAGTCTGACGTGGCCTACAGTCTGGTGTGTGACAGTCGGGACGACTGTCTGGACCGTAGTGATGAAGTCTTCTGTCACTTCCCCACCTGTCCTCCTCACACACCATTCGCCTGTGCTTCAGGGGGAAGGGTGAGTACATGTATATCAGCTGTCTTCACTTTGATTTGGATTATCATCTGAGAACCCGTGGCGTGAGTTTGATTAAGATAATGTTTTGTAGGATTTAACATGTGGATGGCTTTGTGAAGTGCTTTACTTTAAAAGCCGTATTTCCTGAATAGAAAACAGTAAACTCTAAAACTGATTACAAAAATCAAGCTATTAAAAATCTTCGTAAACTCGCATTGACAGAGTCTTAAATGAAGGAGTTAAGGATTACGTTAAGCGAGCGTTTTCAACAACAGTTGAGCTATGCTATAGAAACATCCAAAATGGTTACAGATCAGAATCTTTGCCATTTGTTGCAGCTTCTGACCGTAACACAGTTCACTCAACACCTACATATTAAAGCACTCCTTTCTAGACCCGTACCAGCTCTATTACGTGCAAAAGGGAAATATAATAAGTGCCACGTTAACCCTTGTGCACAATGCGTGCACGTATCTTGAGTGGACAAGTTCTTTTGTTCGAATTTTCTTCAGTGTTCAATACTATACAGTCACATCTTCTGACTAAAAAATTTTGAACTTACACATCACTCCGAAGTTCATTTTCTTGAATCATCGGTTCTCGTATTTCTTTAACTAAGTTATTTCTCTGTGAAATCGTTTGTCTGTTTCTTTTCTATTGGAGTTCCCCAATGCACTGTTCAGTCACCTGTCTTGTTTACATTTTATACAAAGGACTGTACTAGTCCTGAGGAAACATCAATCATATTAGTCCTGTCAAATCTTTTCATTTGATGACCACGATCTTGCAGAGGCATTTTCGGTCAAAGGGGTCAAGTTTCTTCTGGCTTGTTTGTAGATGCCATGTTTGACAGTCCTACAGTAAAAGCTGTCACATTATTAAAGTTGTAGAACCACAATTTTTATGAGGGAGATTTTTTCTTGAGGCTTTTGGTGGCGTTTCTCACTTATCTTCGGTGAAGCCCTCTATGTCGATGGGCAGTAAAATCAGGAGTCTCTACAAAGTTTGCTGGTGCAATCCTATTCAGCACCTCTTTAAAGTGCTCTGCCCATCCCACACGTTTCCCTCCCCTTTGGACAAGAGCGTGCCATGTTTTGCCCTCAGTGGTCTGGAACTAGCCTTGACGCTGCCACTGATCTGCATTGTGATCTGGTAAACGGCTCTCATGTCACTGCAGGATGCTGCATTTTGGGCCTGGTTTGCCTGGCCACGAGCACAAATGTTTGTCTTTTTGTGCAATATGCTTCACGCCCTCTTATTACCACACACATCCCTCTCATGCACTAGACGACTTATCGCGGCGAAAAGACAACATTATAAACAACGTAGTGACGTGAAAAGCACATCAGAATATCCAGAAAAAAAAAAAAAAATCCTACTGCCTTTTGTATAACGATCAATATCAATCAGCGAAAGTGCAAACCATGACCACATCCATTACAAAATGACTTCCAATTCTACCAAAATGGATAACTTCTTAGAAGCGATTATTCCCCTTTTCTGAAATAACACATTCCCATCCACCTCACAGTGAAGTCTTTATTAGATAACCTCTGATAACATAATTTTCCCCACAAAAGTATCGAACTTATAAAAACCTAACACTTAATATTCCCACAGACTCAGTTCCAGAACTGCCGCATACCTAGTAATCATAGTTCAACTCTTGTAGCAGCTATTGCAGATACCCACTAGTCAACTCATGTAATGAGATTATTGTATCACAACAGTACAAACATGAAGAAAGTTTCATTGTCACAAGTCATTGAAACACCCCAGTAACATTACATATCTTCAGCTTTCCTGCAATATTTCATTGTCACAAGTCATTGAAACACCCCAGTAACATAATATATGTTCAGCTTTCCTGCATATACATCATCAAATAAATGAGTTAGTATTAACAGTATGAACAATCTAACAGTTTAGACGTCGCCCATGCAGTCACGAATCTCGTACACGCTTCCTCATAAACAGACAACAAAATACATACATACATGCAAACAGACACATACACACACACGCATCTATACCTCTCTCTCTCTCTACCTCACACTCTCTCTCTGTCTATATGTATATATATATATATATGTATATATATTTTTATGTATATATATATATATATATATATGGGGTGTAGGGGGCTCTGGATAGAGGTAGTACCTTTGATGTCTGGCTGCTGCACTCTACCTGGTAGGGTGGACGGGCATCACTGGTCCTCGTCCATCCTCTAAATCTCTCACGTGCTGGCTCCAAGCGCCACACCCCGGGACCTCGCCTCAGCAGGCGTGCCAAACCATGTGAGAGGGTGATGTTAACACTGCATCACTGGGCGAATAACCTCCACGATGCACGTTACCGGCCAAGGCGGACGAAGTTCCGCAAGGAACTCAACGGCTATGTGTTCAAGACCAAGGCGAACCACCTAGATGGAGGACGTCGGCTGTGGTCTGGCATGGAAAGGGATGGGCTCCGCCATGCGACATTGCCCAAGACACACTAAATGAAGATTACAACCGCAACTCAATCCATACCGGCCCGGTCGTCGCCCGGAACAAGGACCGCGCCTTCCGTCGCTGGCCATCAGGGCGGAGGTGAAAAGTATGTGACTGGTGGACCAAAGTCCCTACGTACAAGAAAAAATGTTACTATCGGCACCTGGAATTTGAGATCGCTGAGAGCAGCAGGAAAAGTTGCAGAACTAACACATGAAATGAAGAGATACAGATGGAACGTCCTTGGGCTCTGTGAGGTACGATGGAAAAACCTCGGAGAAACGTCTACCCCAGAAGGCCACAAACTCTACTTAATAATAATAATAATAATAATAATAATAATAATAATAATAATAATAAAGAGCATTTATATAGCGCCTAATCTGATGAAAACAAGAGCCCTAAGCGCTTACAGGTATCACGCAGACACAACCAAACACACACACACACACACACACACACACACACACACACACACACACACACACACACACACACACACACACACACACACACACACACACACACACACACACACGCACACACACACCAGCCGACATTCAAGGCTCAAAAGACAACAAGGGGGGATTTGGGGAAGTTAGGTGGTAGAGTCTTTATAAGTATCATGAGAGGGACTGGAAGAGATGGGTTTTCAGAGAGGACTTGAAAGAAGTGAGAGTCGCAGAGTGGCGAACAGAGACAGGGAGCTGATTCCAGATTACAGAGGCCTGATAGGAAAAGGAGCGTTGACCATAGCTTTTAGTGCGACAGAATGGTATGCGGAAGGTACGAGTATCAGCCGAGGAACGAAGTTGACGAGAGGGGGTGTACAGATGGAGGAGGTCAGAGATGTAAGGGGGTGCAAGACCGTTGAGAGACTTAAAACATAACAAAGCAATCTTGTAGCGAATTCTCTTTTCAACAGGTAACCAGTGAAGAGATTTGAGAAGAGGAGTGACATGAGAGGAACGAGATTTTCTGAAGATGAGCCTAGCAGCATTGTTTTGAACTTTTTGAAGCTTTTGAATGAGAGAGAAAGGACAGCCCGAGAGGAGGGAGTTGCAGTAGTCGAGACGAGAGAGAACAAAGGCACAGAGGAGAGTTTTGGTGGCTTCGACAGAGAGGATATTGCGAATAGAAGAAATTCTGCGTATCTCAAGATAGCATAATCTGCAAACATTCTGGACGTGTTTTTCAAAGGACAGGGTGTTATCAAGAGTGACTCCAAGATTGCGGACAGTGGAAGATAGTGGAATGTCAGATCCAAGCAGAGAGACAGACAGAGGAAGGGAAGAACACTTAGCCAATGTGGTGGGAGAGATAAGGCTAAGTTCAGTTTTAATGGGGTTGAGTTGAAGTTGTTTACAGTCATCCAGGAGTGAACATCAGAAATGCAGCCTTGGGTTTGTCTGATTATAGAGGGCAGTTGTGGGAGGGAACCAGAAGTATAGAGTTGGTTGTCATCAGAAAAGCTATGATGGGACATAGAGTGAAGTCGCATAATTTCAGAGAGGGGTTGTGTGTACAGCACAAATAGGATGGGACCTAAAACAGAGCCTTGAGGCACACCAAACTGGAGGGTAGCGGGTGCAGAGGATGAACAACAGACAGAGACTGTTTGAGTGCGATTGGAGAGGTAGGACTGGAACCAAGACAGAGCGATGTCAGAGATACCGAACACTTTATGGAGACGTGTGAGCATGATAGAATGGTCGATGGTGTCGAATGCAGCCGAGAGATCAAGGAGAGATAGAAGAGAGATTTGATTTTGATCAAGAGCAGTCAGAATATCATTTGCAATTTTTACAAGAGCAGTTTCAGGGCTGTGTCCAGTGCGATAAGCCGACTGATAAGGGTAAGAGAGGTTGTTGGCAGTGAAGACAAACATGAACATGGAGTTGGATTCCTCATTCACAAAGACACTGTGAATGCCATCATGGGATGCCGATCAGTCTCTAGCAGACTCATTACTATTCGGCTTAAGGCTTCACCTTTTAACATCACCGTCATCCAAGCTTATGCCCCAACAACTGACTATGATGACGAGGCTGTCGAAGATTTCTATGATCAACTGCAGGAAATCGTAGATAATAATAATTAATAATAATTACAATATTTATATAGCGCAAAATCTTGATAAAATCAAATCTAAGCGCTGAAGCAGACACACACGCAAGCACGCACGCACGCACGCACGCACGCACACATACGCACGCACACACACACACACACACACACACACACACACACACACACCACACACACACACACACACACACACACACACACACACACACACACACACTCACACACACGCATGGCTATAAATGGGGAGAAAGAATAAAAGCAATAAAAGCAAGAATAAAAGCAATGGAAAATTATAGAGAGCATAGCATATACAATTATATATTATAACCATGTGATTCCCCTCCGAGCGGAGACAGGCTGCAGAGGGGGGGGGGGGGGTGAGTGAGGTTAGGATTTTATGCGGAGGAGAAAAGGTGAGTTTTGAGAGCGGACTTGAAGGAGACAAAAGTAGGTTGCTGACGGACTGAGAGAGGAAGTTTGTTCCAGGAGAGTGGACCAGAAACAGAGAAGGCTCGTGGACCATAGGTATTGAGCTTAGTGCGTGGAAAGCGAAAAGTCAGAGGATCGGAGGCAGAGCGGAGGGTACGTGAGGGAAGATAGATCTCAAGTAGGCTTGACAGGTAATCGGGGGCTGCGTTATTGAGGCTTTTGTAGCACATGGTGTCTAGTTTGTACTGTATGCGCTTTGATACAGGGAGCCAGTGAAGTTGTGCCAGGAGAGGAGATATGTGGTCAGCTTTTTTCTTTTTGAGTACAAGGCGTACAGCATTGTTTTGAATGCGCTGTAGGATGTGAATGGTGGAGGCAGGAAGACCAGACAGGAGTGAATTGCAATAGTCAATGCGAGACATTATGAAGGAGAGAACGAGTTTTGCAGTTGTTTCGACAGAGAAATACTTCCTGATCAGCCTTATAAGATCAGACGCCAAAAAAAGACATCATTATAGTGCAGGGCGACTGGAATGCGAAGATTGGAGAGGATGAACACAATAACTGGAAAGGGATATGTGGCCAATACTGCAACCCTGAGACCAACGAAAGAGGTTTGAGGCTCCTAGAATTCGCCAGTTACAACGACCTGAAGGTGGTGAACACGTTCGGTCCACACAAACCATCTAGACGCTGGACATGGCACAGCCCAGGAGAAAAATACCACAGTCAGATCGATTACATCATGGTTAAAAGACGCTTCCATTCAAGTGTTAACATCGCAAAGACCAGGAGCTTTCCAGGAGCCGACATTGGAAGCGATCATGAGCTTGTAATGATGACCTTCAAACTCCGCCTCCAGAGGATGAAGAAACAGGGCAACATAAGAATTACGTTCAGTCTTGAGAAGCTCAAAGACCCCAACATAGTTGAAAACTTCCAAGCAACGATAGGAGGGAAGTTTGCTCCTCTCCTCGACCTTGACAATGGGGACACCGAAGTAGACACTCTGATTAACAACTTCAACACTGCCGTGACCGAAGCAGCCAACGATATCCTTGGAAAACACCGACCAACAAAGATGCCCTGGGTCACGGAAGAAGTACTAAAGCTGAGCGACAAACGCAGAGAACTAAAGCAAAAGAAGAGTACGGACGAAGGAGCTAAAGTATACAGAAAAGCCAACCAACAAGTTAAAGAAGGCATGAGGAAAGCAAAGGAAACATGGATTGAAGAACAATGCCAAGATATCGAAGCAAACCTGCAGAAAAATAACAGCAAGAAAGCCTACCAGCTTGTGAAAGGACTAACAAGCTCAAAACAAGGCAGAACCACTACCATACAGAACAAAGCAGGGAAATGTCTCACAGAAGATCAAGAGATTCTGCAGAGGTGGACAGAGTACTGCTCCGAATTATACACACACACAACAGGAGATCCCAAGGTGCTAGACGTTCCTCCACCAACCAACAACGACAGCTACCCCATCGTGTGAGAAGAAGTTGAAGCTGCAGTAAAATCATTGAAGAAAGGCAAGTCGGCAGGAGTGGACAACATTCCCTCAGAACTGGTCCAGGCAGGAGGAGAGGCCATGATAGATATGTTACTTATCATCTGCAATAAGATCTGGCGGACAGGTGAGTGGCCAACACCTTGGACCCAATCCCTGATCATCACTCTCCCGAAGAAAGGCAATCTACAACTGTGCCAAAACTACCGTACCATCAGCCTGATCAGCCTCCAAGTAAGGTCATGCTAAAAATCCTTCTGAGTAGACTGAAGCCACAAGCTGAGGAGATAATAAAAGAAGAGCAGGCAGGTTTCAGACCAGGAAGAAGTACCACAGAGCAAATTTTCAACCTCAGATTGCTCTGTGAGAAATACCTGCAACACCAGCAAGGCCTTTACCACGTCTTCGTGGACTTCAAGAAGGCATTCGACAGAGTTTGGCACGCAGCCTTGTGGGCAACCATGAGGCTGTACAACATCAATGCCAACCTGATCAGAACCATAGAATGCCTCTACGAAAAGGCGACCAGTGCAGTCTACCATGACAACAACATAGGAAAATGGTTCCGAACCACAGTTGGAGTACGCCAAGGATGCCTGCTCTCCCCCACTCTCTTTAACATCTTCTTAGAGAGAATAATGGCTGACGCACTTGAAGACCACGAGGGAACAGTCAGCATCGGAGGTAGAACAATCACAAACTTGCGTTTTGCCGACGACATTGACAGACTAGCTGGGCAAGAGCAAGAGCTAGTCAGCTTGATAAAACATCTTGATGAGGCCTCCACAGCATATGGCGTGCAGATCAGTGCAGAGAAAACCCAGTTGATGACAAATAATACCAATGGCATCAGAACTGACATTACCATAGACAACAAGAAACTTGAGACCGTCCATAGATTTAAATATCTGGTATCAGATGAAGGATCAAAGCCCGAAGTACTTTCCAGGATTGCCCAGACCACAGCTGCAATGACCAAGCTAAAAGTCATCTGGAACGACAAGAATATCGCAATCGGCTCCAAGATCAGACTGATGCGTTCCCTGGTCATGTCAATATTTTTGTATGCATGCGAAACATGGACCATAACAGCAGACATTGAAAGAAGGATACAGGCAATGGAGATGAGATGCTTCCGCAAACTCCTTGGTATCTCGTACAAAGATTATATAACCAACAAGGAAGTGAAAACCCGAATCGAAAACGCCATCGGGCGTATGAAGACCTCCTGACCTCAGTGAAAAGACACAAACTGAGGTGGTACGGGCACGTCACACTATCATCTGGACTGGCCAAGACCATCTTGCAGGGAACAGTTCAGGGAGGGAGACGAAGAGGCAGACAGAGAAAAAGATAGTGGACTGGCCTTGAATGGAATATCATTCTGCGGAAAGCTGAGGACCGTGAGGAGTGGAGGAAGTTGGTTGCAAAATCTTCAGTGGTGCCCCAATGTATGTATGTATATATGTATGAATCGACATAAATATTTAGGATCATCGTACTTAAGGAAAGGAGATTACCTCGTTGCTCACCTTATTTTTCTTCCCATTTTCTACACTGTTACCTTAATGTCCACAGAAGTTAGGGCAATTTTTATAGTGCGATGATGATGATGACGATATAGACGATAATCATGATACTATGAAGTTCCACCTAGGACTGAGATGCATGACAAGGCTGTATTCTAGGCTTACTATCATAATATATCCTGGCGTCAACCAGGCACGAGAGACGCAGACTTATACGGTGTTGACCTGAAAATTTGAGCGACATCCTCAATAAGTCATCCGTGAAGTGGATGATACCCGATTGTGTAGTTCCAGTCTTCTCAATGAACACATAGCATGTTGAACGCAAGGGAGGAGCCAGTTGGAGTCGGAAAATCCCACAATGATTTTTGAAAGGACTGACAGGGATTCGAACCCACAACCTTCCAAGCAGGTAGTCTGTATATATACATAAGTGTGTATATTAATGGTCTGTGTTAAATGCAGCGCAACGGGCATACACGGCAGGTGAGATTCCAATTGTGGCTGGCACAGCAAGCAATAATGTGGCTTATTACTATTTAGTGAAATAAATATTTTGAATTTGAATTTGAATTCTAACATGTATTTTGTGAAAGCTTTATATTATAAATACAACGTATGTAGGCCGTACAGGTAATTGCACTGCTGAAAATTCAGCAATTATTATGTGCAAATTGTATTCACAGCACAACTCGTATTTGTGTACATCTTACATTTTGCTTGTGGTGTTTTTTATTTTTTTATTTTGCTGTATACTTTGTGAAATTAAGACAGTTAATGGCTTTCTTTGGGATATGTATGTCATGGATAATGTGCTCTTTTCTGCAGTGTATAATATTACATAGAAGGTTTCAATGTTGCAGTGCCTTCCAGAGACAATGGTATGTGATAAACAAAGGGACTGCCATGGGGCAGGGGACGAATTGTACTGTAAGCAAGAGTTTGCCTTTAAATCTGCAAGAGAGCATTTGGCACTGGCTGACAGCCTCGTCCCACCCATTATAGTCTACTACAACCAAACACAGAAACAGCTGGGCTTCTACGCACAAACCATTGATAACATTTCTTCTCCTTGCCCTGCTGAAACCCACTTTCTCTGTGCAGGTGTGTGTGTGTGTGTGTGTGTGTGTGTGTGTGTGTGTGTGTGTGTGTGTGTGTGTGTGTGTGTGTGTGTGTGTGTGTGTGTGTGTGTGTGTGTGTGTGTGGGGGGGGGGGGCGGTGGTGGTTGGGGGTGCGTGAACAATCATGACCAGCATCATCATCTAATCTCCTAACCATTTTGATCATTTCGGGGAGTTAGTTGAAGGCTTAAGCAGGCATAAGCAGGCTGGATCTTCTGTTTCTGTCTCTGGATGCAGCAGCAAGCAGTCCAGACAAAAGTAGGTTGGTCCAGTCGCGAATATTTGCCACCAAGCTCTTCCTTCCTACGTCGACTTTGGTGACACTCATTTTACAGAGTAACCTGAACATGATTTGTATGATGGGTCATGGTGAGTGACATGACCAAATGAAGCAAGCTTGCATTATTTGGCTGTGAACAGAAGAGTTTTTTTGGGCTTTGCATGGTGTCGGTTTTTTTCTGTATGTGCTTGGTGGTCCTAAAGTCATGATCAAAGTAATTCTCTACACACTTTAACTCCATCGCTGAGGAATAGGCTGGCTTTAGACGTGACATTTCAGTGCATTTGAGCCGATTTTCAAGTCACGATAGAAAGAAAGAAAGAAAGAAAGAAAGAAAAAAATTCCCCAAGTACACTTACAACATTAAAGTGATTGGTTCCACAACTTATTGACTTCAAGAAAGCGTTTGAAAGAATGTTGCATAATGGCCTGTGGTAAGTCATGAGTGTAACACGAGTATTTGTAACGTCTGTTCATCAAAGCCAGCATTGGAGATTTTGTGTACTTGCTTGAACTGAACTTTCTTTTTCTTTTTTTTTCTTTTTTTTTTTGGCATGCTGCTTCCAATTTCACTTGAAGGCCCTTTCAAATCGGTTTTGGTGACTGAGTTATCTGCATCTTTGAAGACACTTGAAAAAGCCAACTGAATTTCGCAATAAGTGATCTGTGATTTTATTTTTGGCCTTACAGTTTCATAGACATTTTTGAGGAGGCTAGTATATTTTGCATTCTGCTGTTTGCCTGTCATTCTGTCTTTTGTTACCTTGCATATATTATTGTTACCATTGTTTTTGTTGCTATTTTGTTATTAGATAATGGATTTTGGTGCGTGTAGTTTTATCTATTGCTCCTTGTATGAAAGAAAAAGGAAATAATGGACATTGTTTACCAGTCGGTTGTAGTGTATGAAATGATACTTAACTGATTTTGCATCAGGATGAATGATAAATGGTATGAATGATGAAAACGTGTAAAATGAGACGCCATTAGAGAATAAACAGTATTGATTGTAAGCTCAGTAGAACCGATAGATTAGGCACAACTTCAGAGTTTTGAGCAAGGTTTATGTTAACTGCCATTTCTGGGGTCCCAATGATGTTTTTTTTCGTGTGTGTGTTGTGGAACATATGGTTTTTAAATGTCATCTGTAATGCCTCCGTGAATGGAGTAGGCGAAACGTTACGGATGTTCCTTCATATGTGTGTCACGTAAGCCTGGAATGAAAGCATTTCTATGTCATTTGTTTTTCAACAGGTGGTAGTCACTGTTTACCTGTGTACGTGATCTGTAACGGTGTATACGACTGTCTTCACCGTGATGACGAGCACGAATGTAAGACGTATACCTGTCCCAGTTATTATCGATGTCGTGGGTCTTCTGTGTGTCTCCATGCCCAGCACCTGTGTGATGGATCGTACCATTGTCCACAGAAAGACGACGAGTTGTGTGACTGGCACTGTCCCCCTGACTGCACATGCCAGGGACACGCCTATGTGTGTGGTCAAGCGTTCCCGGCTGACCAGTATCGTCAGGTACGTTACCTGGATGCCAGTCACAGTGACATGACTCCACACTATCTGGTCAACAATACTCTCCTCATCTTTCTCAGTCTCCACAACTGTCACCTGCATCATTTGGACCATTTTACTTTTATCAACCTTCGTGTTCTTGACGTCAGTGATAACCAGATACAAGATGTTAATGTTGACCAGTTGAGTTTGATGATCAACTTGAAGACGTTGGTTTTGGCTGACAACCCCCTTGTGTCTGCCCACCTGTTTCCAGACTCGGGCATATCATTCCAAATCAAGACTTTGGTTTCTCTGAACCTGGCCCATGTTGCCTTGAAAGAAATCCATTCAGACATGTTCAAGTCTTTCCCCAATCTTAATCATCTCAATTTCTCTCACAGTGGTATCAGGATCATTTCTGGAGATGGTCTGAAAATGGCCAGAAGACTTCATATCCTTGATTTACGTGGCTGCCCAGTGATCCACTTTCCCAGGGAGGTGTTTGAAGATTTGCACGAGCTGCGTAAAGTGTTTGCTGATAACTACAAACTATGTTGTTCTCTCACACTACCAAAAGGCTTCAACCCAAAGAACTGTAGAGCCCCCTTTAATGAAGTCTCTTCCTGTGACGCTCTGCTTCGAGCCAGTCTATATCGAGTTATACTGGCTGTATATGCCATTTTCAGTCTTCTTGGTAACCTGACCAGTTTTCTAACCAGAATGCTCTGGTTTAAAAGCTCTGGGAAATCTGGCTTTGCAGTTTTTGTGACCCACCTGTCTATATCTGATTTTCTGATGGGCATTTACCTGTCTGTTGTGGGCGTGGCTGACCGCCTGTACATGGGCAACTACTTGTGGGAGGATGTCACGTGGCGACACAGCGTGATCTGTAAAGTGGCCGGCTTTCTGTCACTCCTGTCCAATGAAATGTCAGCATTAGTTGTGTGTGTCATCACACTGGACCGTTTCCTGGCTTTACGGTTTCCCTTCAGCAGGGTAAAGTTCAACCCTGGGTCAGCCCTGGTGGTCTCCTTGTGCATGTGGCTTGTCAGTGGTCTGTTGGCTACAGTGCCTTTGTTAGATATCACTGAACACTGGAACTTCTACAGTCAGACTGGAATGTGCGTCCCTCTGCCAGTGACACGGTCAGACTTTGCCGGTCACAGCTACGCCTTTGGACTGATCATTATCTTAAACTTTGTTCTTTTCTTGTTGATTACCTTAGGCCAGGTGTCTATCTACCTCTCTATCCGCGCCAGCGCAATGTCTATGGCCAACTCAACCAGAAGATCCCAGGACCTGAAAATTGCTCGTCATCTCATCACCATTGCCATGTCCGATTTTGCATGCTGGTTTCCTATCGGTTTGCTGGGTCTGCTGGCTTCCCGTGGTGTGCCAGTTCCTGGCGAGATCAACGTGGCCATGGCAGTGGTTGTTCTGCCACTTAACTCTGCCCTCAATCCCTTTCTCAACCTTAGTGTTGTCATGGAGAAAAGGAGACAAGGACGAGAGGAACGTCTCCTGAAAATCATGACCGCTGAAATTGAAAAAGAATAGACACATCTGTTGCAGCTTAAAACCAAATGACCATGTATGTCATAGCATTGATGAATAATAGTTAATATTATACTTCAGTTCATACTTTCGATGGATGACTGAAAGTGTTGTCTTGCTGGTTGAAATGAAATCAAAATCACACAGTGATGACCGAACGTTTCTATGCAAAAATAACATCTTTGAAATCATTCAAACATTATATTTAGATGGTAAACTTATTTTGAAAGGATTAAATGCTGCCTTTAATGTTGGTTTTTCGTTTGTTCAAGCTATGAAAGTGGACAACAATAATATCATAAGCAGTGATAACATTTGTGAAATGAAACGATACAAACCTAAGTGGATATTTGAACATATTGCAGTTAATACTTCAAGTAAAGCCTTCTCTTGCTGTTTATTTTCAACATTACTTACCACAGTTTTATATTCTACTTTAAGCAGAACAAAGATCGTGTTTGTCGTTTTAAAGATGATGATGTTCATTGTATTAGCTACTGTTATCTTATTGATATAATTTTCCCCTTGTGTTGGGTACACGACACTGAACTCTGAACCAAACAGCGCAGTAAAGAAATACAGTAGGGCCTATCCCCAGTTCGAATTACTCATTTTTCTACCATTATGTGTCTGTATCATCCAGGGTGTCACTGGAGAAAGATTGGAAAGCCTTATGAGATGACATGCCAAGTGATGTCACAGTGTCAATCCAGATTTTCCTTAGTGTGCTTCTGGATTTAAATCCAAATATCTTTTCGTTACATGCCTGCTGAGCCAATTGGGCATGTGGATATATGGCCAAATTATTTAATTCTCTGATGATAAATATGATGGTGAACTGGTGTTGCTTCCACCATTTCTCTGATCTGGGTGTAGTTGAACATGGCGTTTGTTCTTGTTGATAGCTCTTCTCACTGGAAATAATTTTGTGCCCTGCTTATAGTATGCACACTCTGTAACACTCTCTATATAACTTCATACCAGTAGGTTGGACTTCTCTTGAGCAATGTGTTTGTACACCCGACTTTAATGTCTGAAAGCATTTGACGTTGTACAGCTCTAGAACTGTCCACAGTTTGTCTGGGTACATGTATATCCCATCAAACGCTTTTTTCCTTTTCTGTTTTTGTTTTTGTCGTGCTCGATTGTCTTTTCACCAAGTTTTATCGGAGCAAAGAAGGCTTTTGTGGACCCTTTTCCTTTTCTGAGGCGATCTGTACTGTACTCATAAAAGTTCTATCTCGTGTCTCGAGTTCCATTGTACACATTGAAACTCAAACAAGTACATACCCTGGGAAGCCGAAGTATGCATGTTGGTTGAAATTGTGCCATTCCTCTGTTAGATTCTCGAATCCCAGTCATTGTGGGCTGTTCTGATGGCAATGCAGTCGAAGTATGTGCACACGGCTTGTACTGCATAAGGCAAATGCCAATTTTGAAATGAATCACTATTTCAGAATCAAAGAAGGGATCCGCTGCACTTTACTTCTTATGCCACTTCTAGGAGCGATGTGTGGAACTAAAGTGATTCGAGTGTTTTACAGCTCGGCGCCGTTAATGAGAAGTGTTTGTATGACAGCATTTGCACTTTGTTTATCTAGCTGTCTTTTCCATTGGGAAAGTGTCTACTATATTATTCGTTGTCTTGGCTCCTTGTCGTTCTGACACATATGTTTACTAAATAAAACACCAACGTCCAGGAATGCCACAAGTCAAGTCTTTATTCTGCAGTGTTGAGTAGGACAAAGCACGCTACTTTTACCGAAAGGGAGAAATGTACATACAGGAGAGAGGCATGCTTAAATTTCTTGAATGGGCTATACAATTGTCACGGATGGACCTATGCGCGTTTCATTTTTAAACTTCTCCTTCTTTTCAGCCAATATTAGCTAGAAGGGGGGTGGGGGGGACTTCTGATATATCGTATTTTTTTTCAATCATCGTTTGGTTGGATGGATTACCTGTTTTTCAGAACTGCATGCTTTTGGATTTCCGGGTGTCGCAAATGTTGTACTTAGTTAAGCTTACTTTTAATTTTGTTTAAAGCCCAGCCGACTGCGTACAGCCACATCAGGGCTATAACCGTTTCAAAACATACACAATACTTCAACAAGGGAAAAAAAAAGAAAAGAAAACGAAGTACACACATCAATGCAATCAGGCACATATCCTAAGGAGACGCCCCTGGTGTCGACTACTCCGTCCATTTTTTCACACTGGGGATTTAAAAAACATACCTGAATACAAATTTAAACGTAACTAAGGATACTCACACATACATAAAAAAACAAACAAAACAAAACAAAAAAAAAAAAAACGGGCCTAAATTACCTGCAACTGCTTCCGCCTGTCACATTTCCCTAAAGCCAAAAATGCACTTAATACATGTATATGCACCCAATTATCGATCCTAAAAGAAGATATTAAGACTTTATTGAACACGTACAGGTGAATGGACCAGCAAGGCAGAAAATGGTAGGAAGAAATGACAGAAAGCATAGGAGGAAGAAAGAAACAAAGAAAGAGACAGAAAAGAGGAAATTTCTAGCACATAATTTCCAGAAGGTGGGGATACAGTTATAGTTGAAAAGTCCCCGGCATCCCCATGGAGGTGATCAGTTTCCTGAATAGTAAGACAGAAGCAATACTCATCATTCCACCAAATGCTTTTCTCGTTGCCAACTTCCATTCCACACTTCCCTCTCTCTAGGCGAGATCTTGCTGTTTAGTGTTGGCAGGATAATGGTGCACTGCTGTTATGCTTACTTCATGGCTGCTGAAGGAGAAATGTTTTAGAGCAGATCTTAAAGGCCGTAGAGTGATAGCATGATGAAGTGAATCTGGAAGCTGATTCTAAGTTGTGCCCATGTACGCGCACTCTCTCTCTCCCCCTCTCTCATTCATGCACAGACGCTATGTATAATTCTCACTACTACAGAAGCAATGTATAATTTTTGAATATTGTGAATGAAAAACGAACTGATGTGGAAAAAAAAGAGAATTAAGTATACTATCCCTGTTTTTATAGACTTGAATCCCAAACCCTGTGTTGCTCCATTTAAACAAGTCAATTGTGCTTCAAAAAGAAGAGACAAAATTTCATTCTGAATTCGTTTTATTTCAATACTGAGCCAACACAGCTGCTGTGACCCTCAATACAGTGCCAGACGTCAACATCAAAAGTAACTTTACTATTTATAGGTGAAGCATGGTATGTATAAATTAAATGAGACAAAACACTGGTTTGGAGGGTGCAAACAAATAAGTAACTAAATAAACGGAAGTAAGCATATAAAGACTATGGCAAATCCATATGAATAATTTTTTTTTTTTGTTCGTTTGTTTTTGTTTTTTTAGATTCTGCACATTCAACTAAAAATACACTTACCATAGTTTGACAGTACCTCCCTTGTTGTCACAACAATGGTTTACCTCCTTGACCCCATACAGACTAGGAATTGCGCCTCTGGATAGATGTCTCCAGGGCACAAGCCTGAGTATAGTGACACATGGCAAACCTGCTGCTGCCTATGAAGCAAGCTTACCCCTTCATAAACACCAAAGGTGCCAAGAAAGAGGCTAAAGCCAGTATAGTCAGGAGATAGTGAAAGAATACCAGTAGCACTGATTCTCACTGTCCATTCTTTTTTCTTTTCTTTTCTTTTTCTTTTCTTTTCTTTCTTTCTTTCTTTCTTTTTCTTTCCTTTTTTTCCTTTTTTTTTCTTTTTTTTTTTTGGGGGGGGGGGGGAGGTTGCATGCTCGATGGTTTCGCATTTCCATAGCATATAGGATCTCTAGGATACATATTTTGATGTTTTTGGTACGTGTGCACACACACGACGGGGTTCAGGCACTAGCATGCCTGCACATCATGTTGACCAGGGGATCAGTACAAAAAATGTCCACCCTTTAACCATCAAGCGATATCCCACAAGAAAGGATTGAACCCAGACTTTCTGACTGAACATCTGATGTCCTAACAAACTTTCCGATCATGCTCGCCCATCAAAAGTATGACTAAGTTACAAATACATTAAATAATGACGATGTTCGTCCTTCATAATCGAAGGTGATCATAGCTGCTGCAAATATGGCCAGTCCACAGGTGGCTGATAAGGCCGATCCGGGCTCTGAAGCCTCTCCAAGACATGGGTCCAAAACGGACAGCTGCTGTGGATGAGGCAATGGCAGCTTGGGCTTTGCGCATTATGTATTTCTTCTCAGCTTCGGCAATTCTCCTGACTTCTGCGCTTGCCCTTCTGTGATCTTGCTCGACCACACTGGGCGATTATGGGCTATGCTTCCCAAGAAATGATCCAATGTCCAGGTCTTCAAGGGAGGCTTTCAGACAGTCCTTCAGACGTTTCTTCTGCCCAATGACTGTCTTCGCCGAGGTAGAATTCTCTGTACAGCAGTTGTTTAGGCAGACGATTACTGGCCATGTGCACTACATGGCCATTATATCTGATGCGCTTTCTTCAGGAGGATGTAGGCGCTTTTGAGGCGAGCCTACTTCAGTCCTCCATATCAGGGATCTTGTCCTGTCTGCCATCCGATCTGAAGGAGTCTGCAGGCAGCTCATGTGTAAGTGATGGGACATGTTTGGTTCTCTTCTTACAGATAGTCCTGGTCTCAGTGCAGGAACTGTGAGAACCACTGCACGTAGATCATCAGCTTGGTGATAACGCCGGTTCCTTCCACTCTAGCATTTGCTCTAATGGTCTCCAAAGGCAGCACTGGCCTTCGCAGCCCTACTGTCACCTGCACGTGTTGACAGCGTACATGAACGTGACCGCAAGATAAGTGAAGCTGTCAAATGCCTGGTGGTTCTGTTCCATGACTGTACTGTGAGGCTTGGTGGTTGGCTTTCCAGGGGCATTTGGTACACGACTTCAGTCTTTTGGTACTAATGGCCAGACCATAGTTACGGCTGAGAGAAGCAATCACCTCAAGATGCATATTGTGTCTGTGGTAGCATTCAAGGCACAATCATTAACAAAGAGGAAGTCCCTAATAATCGTATCCTTCACTTTCGTGACAACCTGCAGTGGCAAGCTGTTGAAAAGCCTACTATCAAGTCTGTGTCAGCTATGCCGTCTTCACAATCATGGAAAGCATCTATTAGCATGGCAAAAAACATCATGCTGAAGAGTTGGGTGAGGTTGCAGCCTTATTTGATGCCGTTTGTCACAGGGAAGGTATATAACTTCTTTTCATCATCCAAAACACTGACCATCATGCCGTCAAGGAACTGCTAGACAATTGTGAACTTGCTGGGGTACCTTAACTTCTCATGATCTTCCAAAAACTATTCTTGCTGACTGTATCAACAAAGAAAAGATCGGTGTGCTGTTCCTGGTAATTTTCTTGTTAGCATGCAGCACAGATCATGCCCACAGTCCCGTGACCAGTACGAAAACCATGCTGACTGTCTGGCAGAAGATCTTGCTCAAAGTGGTGCATGACGTGGTTGAGGAGGACGTGTCAGAATCTTGTCAGTTATAGATGGCAGGGAAACGCCTCCATATTTGTTTTTACTGTAAGACTGGCGATTGCTTTTCTGCTTCTAACAGTGGACAACAGTGGCATCTTTGAATTATCGACTTTGACTTGTGGCTTGGCCACTGACTATGGGAAATCAGGCCTGACAACTGCAGGCAAAGACCTGAAGACCTGCTGGCGGCTCAGAAAGACGACAAACTTGGGATCCCTTTGGAGGCATATCAGATTTAGCTGAACGACGACAACAACAACAACAATAACAAAAAAGAGCCGTGTCCAGAGCATCACGTCTGGCCATTTTCATGGCCATTCGAATACCCTCTGTGGTTGTAGTAAAGCACAATGGGAGCTTGAAACTGCTAACTGTCGGACTATAATAAGTGGAAAAGAACTGGCATTTATGTGAGCTAGTGGCTGGACAGGCTACCCATACACAGATGAAGGTCCTCTTGACATTTGCATGATGGATTTCTCGAATGCTCTGAAGAAGGATTGTCTAGCTCATAATTTGTCTCCACATGAGGTATGTGGGCTATGGCTTCGTTGTTGATGGATGAAGGGCGGTTGAAGTCACTGTTAAAGTGTTTGACCCATGTCTCCAAGATGTAAGTCTTCTCTAGAGCAGCTTGGACCCATCAGTAATGATCAATGGAGAGGACCGAGATGACTGTGGGCCACAGACGGCTTTTAGCATTGAAGCCCTTACAGTCATGGCTGTCTGCAAAGCTCTGGATCTCGTCAGTCTTTCTGCTGAGCCTGGAGTCTTGCATCTCCTAAAGCTTCTTCTGCACTATTTGGTATGTTTGTAAAGACTGCGTTCTTGAAGAGAGGTCGTTCTGGTAGTCTTTCAGCAGGTGTTGTATCTTAGTGAGCAATGTTGTATCTCTTCTTCATTCTCATCGAACCAGTCCTGGTGTGTGCGTATGGAAGGTCCTAGATGTTCAAGGACTGAAAGATGCCTACTGTTCTTGAATGTCAGCCTGGTCAGTTGGTGTGTCCAGCATCCTGTTGTTCAGCTCTTTTGAGAAATCTTCAGTAACTCGCCTGCTCTTCAACTTGGAGACGTTAAATCTCTTAGCAGCGTTCTGTCCCTCACGTCTTTTTATGGACTGGATGCAAAGATTCAGCTTCGGCAGATGAGCCAGTGGTCTGTCCAGCATTTAGCACTGTACGTGGCATTAGTCACTCTTACATCTCACCTGTCCTTCCTACTGATGATGATGCAGTCAGTGAGACGCCAAATCTTAGAGTGCGATTGCATTCATGACGTCCTGTTAAGAGTGGGCACGTGGAACATGGAATTTGTGATAATAAGGTCGTGTGCCGCATATGTCGTGAGCAATAAAGGGCCGTTGCTGTTGCGGCAATCAGCTCGATGCATTCCAGTGACTCTTATTCCAGGTCTAGTGGTCGGATTCCACTCTTGCATTGACGTTCATGAGAAAATAATAAGTTTCTTTTACTGTGGATCTCCTACAATGAATACGTCTAGTGACACTATGCGGACTGGTTGGAAACTTTAGCAATTTATATTGGGCATCTTGTACATGTGGACTAGAATCCATCTAGGCGGAGACAGTCACTGATGTACCGCTGGTGTATTTCATTGTAATATGAATTGTGTTATTAAACATGTTCACACTTCCATGAATACAAATTGTGTAATAAGCATGGCATTCACTCATGACAACAAACAATAGCATAAGAAACAAGTGCAACCACAACAACAATAGATGTCAATTAAATGATCTGTGTGAATCCTTTCCCCCATCCCATTTGCCCACCCTCCCCACTTTTGAACAGAATGTTTTCTTTTGATTATAGTTTTTATACTTGCTGAGTAAACAAAACAAAAAAAGTTTCTATATACCAACACTGTGCCTTTGGTTTCTCGGTAAATGAGAAAAAAGCATTTTCAAAGTTCAACACAAATTTCAACAAGCACAACAATGCACATTAAGTACTGCAAGCTGCAACACCATAGGAAAGAAACATTTTTTTCAAATAATTCAAATCAAACAATAAAAAAGACACAGTGTAATCTGGTAAAAATCACAGTCAGGAATCACAAAGATGCTTGAAAACAAACCTCTAAGTGGTAACAGAAATAATCGTATAAAAGAAATAGAAGCATGGGCTGAATGAATTGTCATCATAATCAAGACAAAACATGTGGCTATGTAGCAAACTATCTTCCGTCAAGTGGCTGCCGTTCATTTAAATCTTCATTTCAAATGAATTTATTCTGTATCTGTGGTCTGTTAGCGATAGAACCAAACTGAAAACAATCAAGCATTAGCCACAGAACCAAACTGAAAAGAAAGAAACAAACAAACAAAGCAATCACAGACACAAACCCAAAATTCACCGGTTAACTGTAGCCAACACCATGTAAAACCCTTCATTTCTGAGGTAACAACTGAGTATACATCACATGACTATTCCTTATATTGCAACATTCTGAAAAATCAGTGGGGGAAAAAAATAATAGCTGTATAAATTCAAGCCAACCCTCATATTTATAACAGAGTACAGAATAAATAATAGTTGGAATGGCAAACAATGTGGTATTAGAACTTCTCTCATACAAAAATCAAAACAATGTGGTATTAGAACTTCCCTTATACAAAAATCAATCAATCAATAAATAATTGTATGAATACATACAAAAATTTTTCTTATCTAAAATATACGTCCATTATTGAAAAACCATGGTAAATAAATGAATACATACTAATTTTCAAAACAAATATATATCCACACAAATTACTGAACTGATGATGTGTGAATATATTATCATTATCAACACTTAAATCCAAGCTTAGTGTGCAGAGCCATATCAAAACTATAACATCTCAAATACACACAACACCTTGCTGACCCTAGACAGAAATCTAAAATAAAAAGAAAAAAAAAAAAAAAAAAAAAAAAAAAACCTATCCGGAAAAGAAAATTAGGTACACATATCAATGCATATGTGCACACAATCAAAGGATGAGTCCAAGGGGGATGACAAAGCAAACTTGAATAAAATGTGTAAACATAACCAGGCCATTAAAACTTGCCTAAGTTAACTAAAACTACTTCTGCATATCAGATTTCCTTCAAGCCAAAAAATGCAGCTTACACATGTACCCAGTTAGCAATCCTACTAGAATGTATGCAAGACTCTATAGATCATATTTAGATGAACATTCCAACAAGGCAGAGTATGACAGGAGGAGGTGACAGAAAGCATAGCAGCAAGGCACAGAAAGAGAGAGAGAGAGAGAAAAAAGAAGATACTTCTAGCACAGAAATTCCAGAAGGTGGAGATATCATTTACACTGAAAGAATCCCCTGGCATCCTCATGGGGGGACGCAGACATGAACTCTCCAGCACTGATTCAGTGATTTTGCACAAATTACTAAACATATCGCATGTTTTCAATCTATAAATATGATTACACACGTATAAATATGGTACAAATAGGTTCAAAAGAATTAGCATGAAATACTAACATCAAGAAGTAATTGTGTGAAAACATACTGATCAAGAAATATTTTCTTCAATATAATAACTCCAACAGAAGAAATCAGATAAACATGTAATCTCAAATAATATTTTGGTAAAGATGTAAATTAAAAAACAGGGGTAAAAAAGAATTGCAAATAACACTAGCAACAAATGAAATCTGTACTTATATTCCTCATAAAGCTGTACATAATAAAACACTGATGCACAATTTCCGACAACAAAATAACTGCCTTAGACATCCACTTATTCACAAGATACTAATTCGCATCACAAGAATAGATTTTCTGTTGGCTGATAACAGGATACACACTGGGATAGTCATCACGCTAAACAATACCACTGAGTAGTCTAAACCTTTCATGAACACAATAACAATTGCCATCACCATCATCCTGAACACTAACAGTCTTCTGTCAAGGACGTGCTTACTGCTACACAAGTCATGGGTTTGAATCCCCAATCAGTCAAAAAGTTCACTGTGGACCAGCTCAGACCAGAGTTGAGATGCTATGGGCTCTTTGGGAAGATCTGGGCTACACAGTAGAGTCTCATTCACTGTGCAGATGCATCACTTAAGGCGTTACACAAATTTCATGACTGACAGTGCTGGTGTCTATATGTCTTGAGCTGGCTGATGCCAAGATATAGTATGAGTACAGCTTTGGCACACAGTCTCAATCTGAAACGCAACTCCACAGTATTATCACTATCATCCCTTTTCACACCATCATGGCACTGTGAAAATCTCTTACAGACTCTGTGATCCTTCATGTCTTTCTTTGATGGTGACCTTCAGTTTCGGCAGGTTTAGAGGCATGTTTGAGAGCCATAACGAGTGGCCTATGCACAGTCATACAAAAGCAGTGCAGATCACGCAGCAAAACAAAACCAAAAACAACAACAACAAAACAACAAAAAGTAATGAACAAACAAAACTCCTGAACAAATAACAAAAATAAAAATACCTTTTTCGGTCATATTCTTGCACCTGGAAGTTGGGATGTAAACCCCTTCCACACACAGTCCCCAATTAATGATTGATACACATACTTGCTTTCAGAGTCAGGCAATTTAAGCCTTCACTGCACTGTAGCTGTGAACACCACAATGTACTAACCAAAAGCACAGTCTGAACTAGCCACAAAGTACTTAGCAGGTATACAGAAAATCAGCACCAATCACAAAAAAGTTAGACTAGGACAAATCTACGGAGCAAATTATAATCATGTTACATAAATATCAAATGTTTGTGAGATGTCTTTGGAAAGTATGAGTATAATCATCATCATCATGTGCCCTGCTGCATGGCATTGAATATAATGATAATAATAATGAGGAGAATGATAATGATGAATCAATAACAATAATAAGAACAATAATAATGATAATAATAATACTATGCACATTTGAACATGTGTAATTTTTGCACATACACACACATATTTATGAATAAATAAATCACAACATATCAAATATGTGCACGTAACTATACATACAGAAACACACAACACACATACACAGGTATGACGCAATTTGTAAAATGATCTTTGGAAGGTATGGCACACTTTATGTACGATCTTTGTACAGTAGGACAGTTTGTAAGCTGATCATCAGAAGGTATTGCACAGCCTGTATTTTTGCTCTGCTGGAACACAGATAAATCTCAAGCATGATTTCAGATCAAAAATATCACAAGTGGAGAACGATAACGCAACTGCTGTCATCTAGAATGCAGCACAGATCAAAATAAAACATTAGGGGGTCTACAAACACTAATAAAACTGAGATTGACAAAGACAGGGGTGTGGGGGGGGGGGGGGGGATCATTAGAAGTGTGAACTCTTGTATGGCTTTCATATTAAAATTCTAGGTAATATTTCTTTATTCCTTTCTTTTTTTTCTTCTTTTTGTTCATAGGCCGCAGCTCACACATTTAGCCACTGCAATATATAAGAAGCCTTTCACATGCACATCTGTTTCTTTCTGGTGCTTTTTTTGTTTGTTTGTTTTTGTTTAACTTTGGCCAAATTCCTACAGTAACTTTTCAGAGAAAACTGTCACTTTCCCACACCTATCCCACAATGCTCAGAAATGTCTGAGAATAAGTATGTAAAAGAACAGATATCTGTTTAGTCAAATTTTTAAGTTCAACAATGTGGGCAGAATATTACTCCAACCAACAAACTGAAACTATGAACGAAATGTGACCCTGAACCATAAAGTTTGCATAAAAACTGTTTTATGTACGACATAGTTACACAAACATCAAACAGACTGAAAACTCTATGTCTTGGGTACTTGACATCTTGAAGACCAGATAGCTACACCAACACATGATAAATACACATGCATTAAATAAACTGAAATCTATATATGTCTTAATTATTTAACATCTTGTGGCCTAGATAGCTATACCAACACAAGATAAATACACAAACATTAAATAGATTGACATCTATATGTCTTACATATTAACATCTTGCGACCCAGATAGCTACACCAACACAGGATAGTTACACAAACGCTGAATATACTGAAATTGATATGTCTTAGGTATTTAACATCTTGCGGCCTAGATAGCTACACCAACAGAAGATAAAAACAAACAGTAAACAGACTGAAATCTTCAAGTCTTGGGTATTTAACATCTTGCAGACTAGACAGCTACACCAACACAAGACAAATACACAAACACAGAATACACAGAAAGCTATACATCTTAGGTACTTAACATCTTGCGGCCTAAATAGCTACACCAGCTACACCAACACAGGATAGTTACACAAACAATGTAGACTAGATAGCTACACCAACACAGGATAGTCACACAGACAATGTAGACTAGATAGCTACACCAACACAGGATAGTTACACAAACACTGGGTACACAGAAACTGATACATCTTAGGCATTTAACATCTTGCGGCCTAGATAGCTACACCAACACAAGATAAAAACACAAACATTATTAAAGAGACTGAAATGGATATGTTTTAGGTATTTAATTTCCTGCAGATTTGATAGCTACACTAACACAGGATTGTTACACACTGAAATCGATATGTCTTAGGTATTCAACATTTTGCGGCCTAGATAGCTACACCAACAATCAGTAAAAATCCTCAGTATGGGATCAGCAATATACGGACCATTCGTTTTACCAGTCAGGTCAATATCTTCTGGAATGTAGTTTATCAAATCTTAACTAACTAAAATAAAATAGGGAACAGTATACCCCAAGCGAATAAATAACATAACAAGCACAAACTTAAGCGACAATGTGTGTCAACCTCTTCTTGTCTAGAAACTAAACAAAAGAAACAATTAAACAAGATGTCTGAGTCACTACGTCAAAACGCACTGCTTTTGCAAATTTTGACTGCAGACAAAAAACTTAAATTGAAAACAACAGTAGTAAATAATCAGGATTTCAACAGAACACCAGTTGGCAGACACCTTGAGGTTTACAAACACACATCACAAGCATCTAATTTTAATCTTTGTACTTCAAGTAAAATTGAAGGCACAATTATCTGTTTCATGCCACTTTTCCATGTTTTGAATCCTCCAGTCAGCCTATGTCTGTATAAAGTTCATGTCTGTACAGCATTTACATACAGGACACATCTCTAGAGAGTTCACACTAAGCTACACATCTAGAGAGAATTCATACCAAACTTTTCATCTGCAGAAAGTTCACATCAGGCAACACATCTGTAGAGAGTTCACATTAAGCTACAAATCTCTAGGATATTCACACCACACTACACACCTGTAGAGATTTTACCTCAATCTATACATCTATGTTAAGAGTTCGCACCAAACCACACATCTGTATAAAGAGTTCACAACAGACCGCACATCTGTCAAGAGTTCACACCAAACATCTGCAAAGAGTTCACACCAAACCACACATCTGTCCAGAGTTCACACCAGACTGAACATCTGTAAAGAGTTCTCACCAGGCTACACATTTATGTGTAACAGCAATGGAAATCACTGGGAGAATGAACGAAGAATTGAAATAAAGAAATGAACAGATACAAAAGACATAAATACATAAAAAGTAACACCCAGCATGAATCCATAAAGTGTCACCCCCAGCAACTTGAATAACAGAACAACAGCAGAACATGACATAACTTACAAGGAAAATCATAACCAGCCCTATTACAACCATACTGTCAAAACACATTCTTTACAGTGGTCAAGTGTGACATCGCCTCTCCATGACGTCTTTATTCGTCACAGGAAAACAGTCACTCCCTTCATTTCTCCTCAAAAACACACACCCAGACAAAATGACCCTTACCCCCACCTCCCTTCAGATCCTGCAATTTTCTAACTCTCCAGCGAGCGTTGTCATCGTCACTGTATTAAGAAGACTGGGTTTGAACTTGCTTGACCCATGGTGATGAAGATCTACTTGAACAGGAAATGACCATCCTTGGAACACAAAGATATCAATTTTGTATATGGGCTGAGGGCGAAGTCTGCATTGGTTCCTTGAATTCCATCTCTTTCTCTCTCTTTCTCTCTGTCTCTCCCTCTCTTTTTGCTCAAGACAAAAATTAATAAAGACGAAATGAAGAATCTCTCTCTCTCTCTCCCTCTCTCTCTTGCTCATGACAGAAAACTAATAAAGATGAAACGAAGAATTGAAACGAAATAAAAAAAAAACAACAACACATAATCTGTAGGTAGTTCACATCAAACTACCTTCCACAACAACTCCATCGATTGGCCAAAGAGCTTGAGTTCAAGTTGAAGGAGCAGCCTGGTTCTATGTCCACCATCTTGTCTCTTTCGTAACGTGTCTTCAGCTCCTGAAGCCACAGATAGAGCTAAGGTCAGTCTCTACTCTCTCCATATCATTCTTGCATGCTTTTATCAAATCAAATCAAATCAATAATCAAATCAAATCAAATCATATCAAAGAATTATATGTAAGACAGAGGGACCAAATGCTATAATTTTCCTTGAGTACTTAAAGTATTTTTAAGTTTCACACAGTCACACACACACACATACACATACGCACACATCATCTTCATTTCTACCACCATCCAAAACAAAACTAGATAAATGAGTAAAAAACAAATAAAATAATGACACTACTAATATAAAGATAGTGACCATACAATAAACAGCACACACCACACACACACAACACACACACTCAAACATACCACCACAACAGCTACAAAGATAAAACTAACAGCAAATACATGAAATAATGAATAATTAAATGAACAAGCTACTAAGTATAAATTAATTAACAAACACTTTTTGTCTTTCTTTTTCTTTTTCCTTTTATATTTGTTGCTTGTAACATTATGGGTTTCACAGACAGAAAGAGGTGATAACAGAGCTGGGAAGCTTGAACTGCAGAAATATGTGTCATTTTATTGCTATTGTTATTTCTGTTTAACCCTTTGACTCCTGCACCCTATCCACCAACTGCAAAAACTGAACCTTGACTCCCTCATCCTATCACCAGCTTCCCGCAGGAAGCTGGTGGATAGGGTGAAGGAGTCAAACGGTTCAACTTTTGCTTTGATAGCAAAGTTGACAATGCAGGATGCTGGTGGACTGGGTGTGGGAGTCAATGGGTTGAAACCCAGCTAACTGCTTTCAACAGAAAAAAACAAATGTAAACGAAAATTAAGTACACATATCAATACATTCTCAACATATAATCTAAGATGTTCCTGGCACTGACCGCTCCATTCAATTTATCACACAGGAGATCTAAAATACCTCAAGAGAAACTTAAACATAACTAAGGACACCAAAACACAAAAAAAACGGGTCTAAGTTACCTAAAATTGTTTCCCCATTTTGCATTTCCATAGAGCCCAAAACGCACTCAAACATGCATGCAATTAACAATCCTAAGAGAAAGTACTTATGAGTTTATCAAACACATACAGGTAAATGAACCAGCAACTCAACAAGGCAGAAAATAATAGGAAGAAATGAAAGAAAGCAAAGGAACAAGGCAGTAACAAAGAGAGACAGAAAAGAGGAAATCTCTTGCACAGATTTTCCAGAAGGTGGGGATACTATTCATACTGAAAGAGTCCCCACATTCCCCCCATGGGTAAAAAATAATATCAAAATTTCAGAATGTCATGTAATATTAAAGTCTCCTTTATACCATCAATCCAGGTCTTCGCTGATCCATGCTTTTTGCTTCAGATCTAGACATGTTTTTGTTACACATTTGTGGAGCCATTTGTGGAGGTTACATTCTGGTCAGATGACCAAACCACTTAATTCTCAATATAATAATACATAAGCATATAAACAAAATAAATATTCCCTCCCTCCCCCCAAAAAACTCAACTGAACTGCATGCAGGCTGTATTTCATTATTTTAGTTTTTTGCTCCATGCAGTTGGGCTTCCTCAGGTCTTCTTCACCAGCTGTTTCCCTCTTGTCTTCATCTTTTCATTTTAAAACATATAATCCAATTGCATCTGCCTTGTTGTGGCGGGGGAGCTTGTGTGTCCTTACGATCCCAGGAGCTATGCCGGCGGGGACTTCGTGGGCCCTGGCAGCTTCAAGCAAGCCGGACAGGTCGCTGGGGGAGGGGCCAGACTAAGGGGTGCATACAAACAAGTCCTGGCAGCAGGGGATGGGTGAAAAAGAGGGTAAAGAAGATACACTTTTCATATATGGCTTCTTTTTCAATGTCGTGAGCAGATGATTTCTTCGAAGGAACAATGGTCAGGATCTCAGCACTGTAAGTTCACTGCGCGGCAAGAAGGCACCCGCAAACTACTTGCTTGTACTTTTGCTAATTATTGCATATGATGAACTCACAAAATGGAAAACGTTATAGTTCTGTGTCCTCTGAGTCCCCCAGGGGGGACCTGAACTCAATGGCTACTGGGGAGGGAGAGTCCGTGTCTGTGAAAGGTAGCTGTGATGACGGTAATGGATTACCCGATGGAGGTTATTGGAAGCGGACATGTAGAAACTCCTCAAAAATGCAAAATCACAAAAAGAAAAAAATGCAAAAAAAGGATTTGAATATAGGGACATGGAATGTACAGACTATGTTAGAATTAGGAAAGCTCTACCTACTAGTCAAAGAATTAGAAAGGAGCAAGATGAACATAACAGGGCTCTGTGAGGTTAGATGGAGTGGGCAGGGACTTTTTACTGTAGGAGAGCATACAGTTGTATATAGTGGAAATGAAAAAGGTGGCTCAAGAGGAGTAGAAATTGTGCTGGACAAAAAGCATGCTGGAGCTCTGAAAAGCTATAATCCAATTAATGACAGATTTCTCACTGTCAAAATAAATACTAAATATGCTGTTTTGAACATAGTTCAAGCCTATGCTCCAACATCCACTAGCTCAGAAGAAGAAATAGAAAATTTTTACAATGACCTCCAAACTATCAGAGACAAAATCCCCAAAAAGGAAATATGCATTGTGATGGGTGACTTCAACGCTAAAGTTGGAGAGGGGGCTGACACAGAATGTGGAATAGGACCATATGGTTTAGGAGAACGAAATGAGAGAGGTGACATGCTGGCTCTGTTTTGTCAGGCAAATGAGATGAACATCACAAATACTTTCTTCCAACAACCACTGCGCAGAAGATACACATGGATCTCTCCAGGAGACAGGTGTTGTAATCAGATTGATTATATTATCATTGACAGATCCTGGAAATCAACTGTCCTCAATGCAAAAACAAAGCCTGGAACAGACTGTGACACGGATCACATTCTTGTGACAACCAAATTAAGAATGAAAATATTGAAGAAGCCTAAAACCAAATCGACGCCAAAGTTCGACATATCAAAATTAGAAAACCCTGAGCTGGCATCAGAATTTAGTATAGAAACAAGTAATCGTTTATTAAAGTTACTTGAAGTTTGGGATGAAAATGACTCATATCCTGATGAAATCTGGACAGACAAAAAACACACTGACCAAAATCTCTGAAGAAAAACTAGGAAAAGAAAAGAAAAGGAAAAAAGCTAAGCCCTACATAAGTCAGGAAGTGATAGATCTGGCAGAAAAGAAAAGCCAAGCTCGAAAGCAGGGAGAGCGGGAAAAATACTCAGCACTGAAAAGGGAAATAAAAAGTAAAGTCAGAAGAGACAAAGCAAATTGGCTGGAACAAGAATGCAGTAAAATCAATGAACACAACGAAAACAGGAAGTCGAGGGAGCTCTTCAAACAAATAAAAAAAGTGAAAAAAATAAATTTCAAAGCAACAAACCAATGCATCAACAACAAGGATGGTCACACACTGACTGAACCAGATGATGTCTTGGATAGGTGGAACGAATATGGCACATCACTTTTTGGCAAGCCTGACAGCCATGAAAATAATTTAGAGCCAAATTTGGAATTGACCCCTGGAGATATGGAACCTGAACCTCTGCTCAGCGAAGTTGAATCTGCCATTAAAGATCTAAAATGCAGAAAGTCTCCTGATCTTGACAATATTCCTGGAGAGTTGTTGAAACACTCAGGTGATGGTGGACTCAAAGTAATGCATCACTTATGCTGCAAGATATGGAAGACTTGTCAATGGCCTACAGACTGGAAGCTCCAAGAATTTGTCATGTTACATAAGAGTGGAAATGTCAAAGACTGCAACAATTATAGAACAATTGCACTGATCAGTCATGCCAGTAAAATACTGCTGATAATAATTTTAAACAGGTTAAAGCCAAAAGTAGAGGAAGAGCTATCCGACTGTCAGGCAGGCTATAGGAAAAACAGGGGAACAGTAGATATGCTGTTTGTACTCCAGATATCGATAGAAAAGATTAGAAACACAGACCAAGAGATGTTCATAGTTTTCATTGACTACAGCAAAACGTTTGATAGCGTGATTCACCAGTCTTTTCCACTTCATGATCAAAATGGGTTTTCCAAGACATCTGGTTTCCCTCATAGCTTCATTATATAATGATCAAAAAGCAACAATCAGATGGAATAATCAAAACTGCAAATTTTTTAACATCACTAAAGGGGTAAGGCAAGGTTGCATCCTGTCTCCACATCTCTTCAACATATACACTGAACATATCATGAGAGAAGCAGACATAGAAGACATGGGAGTAAATATTGGTGGTAGAAACCTGTCAAATTTACGCTACGCAGATGACACAGGATTACTGGCAGACAACATTACAGGCTCTAGGAGGATCCTAAGCAGGGTAGACCGGGTTGGAAAGGCAGCTGGGCTGGACTTAAATTTAAAGAAGACAAAGGTTATGCATGTTGCAGGCAAATATAACACTAGACAGGACCAGATCATGCTAAACCAAGTCCCTCTAGAAAATGTCAAGGACTTTAAATATTTAGGTTCAGTCAAGACACACGATGGAACATGCTCAAAAGACATAAAGATGAGAATTGGAATGGCCAAGAACAGTATGGTTCAATTGAACAATATTTGGAAAGACCACAGCATAACAGCAGACCTTAAGATAAAACTCTTAAAATGTCTTGTCTGGCCAGTGATGTTATACGGCTGCGAGGCATGGACAATGAAGAAAGAGGATGAAAGACGAGTGGAAGCAGCAGAGCTGTGGTTTTACCGAAGACTGCTGAGGGTCAAATGGATGGATAGGCGCTCAAATGAAAGCATACTGAATGAGTTGGGTACTACACGCAAGCTCCTAGTACTCATACAACGGAGGAGACTGAAATATGTTGGACACGCAATCCGTAATGAGAGAACAGACTTGATGTCCACTGTCCTCCAAGGTAAAGTGGAAGGAAAGAGAAACAGAGGACGGCCACCTGCATCACTTGCTAGAAACATCACAAACATCAGTGGCAGGAAACTCCAGGAGGTGGTCAGACTTAGCCAAGATCGAGAGTGCTGGAGGCAACTTGTGAGGACATCATGTGCAGCGGCCAACACTGTTCCGGTGACGCCGACAGGTGACAGGTGACAGGTGAATCATCAGTACTGTATCCAGGATGGAAAAACAAAAGGATAAAATGTCCAAGATTCAGACACCCAATAGGATATAATGTCCTGACCCAACAAAAACAAAGGTACAGACTAATACATGATGAACAGTGACCAAAGTCAACAATGTGAACTCAACACATCAAACAATTATTCCAAACAGGTCATACAAGAGAGGAGTGGGGGTGGGGAGGAGGTGAGAAAGAGGGAAAGAGAGAGAGGGGGGGAGAAAGAGGGGGAGGGAGGGAAGGGAAGAGACAGAGAACAGAGAGAAGAGAGAGAGAGAGAGAGAGAGAGAGAGAGAGAGAGAGAGAGAGAGAGAGAGAGAGAGAGAGAGAGAGAGAGAGAGAGAGAGAGAAACAAACAGAGACAAAGCCTGTGTGTGTATGTGTGTGTATATACATACATGTGTGTGCGCCCATGCATGTTTGCAAGTATACAAGTACGCACATTAACATGTGAATAAATGCCCGTCTACTTAAAACATGCAGAATGCAACTCCCCTTCACTGAAAAAATATTTCCCCACTAAGCTGAGAAACACAGTACTGACTTTAGCCATTCTGAGGAAGGCAGCATCGATATTGGTGTTGTCCTTGGCACTGGTCTCCAGAAAGTCCATATTATAGTATTTTGCCAAGGCTGTTGCTTCCTCTTTCCGCACTTCTCTTTGCCGTTCCCTGTCACTCTTATTACCTGCATTAAATAACATACCATTACAATTACTGAGCCTATGGAAGCACAAGAAACAAGTATGCATTTTCATTTTCAAGGGGTAGTGGCATAGGTATACCGATGCTTGTTTACATCCAGCTCTCAACTATAGATGGGTCAGCATTAACATGTATTGTACTATTCATGAAGAATCTACATTAACATAAATGAACTATAATGGTACACAGACATTACCATACTACAAAAATAGATTATTTATACATGTGGTACTGAGAACAAAATGTGCGGGGAAGAACGGAGGGAAGCACATGGTGGAGAGAGAGAGAGAGAGAGAGAGAGAGAGAGAGAGAGAGAGAGAGAGAGAGAGAGAGAGAGAGAGAGAGAGAGAGAGAGAGAGAGAGAGAGAGAGAGAGAGAGAGAGAAAGCTGCGTGGAACCTTATTCAGATGCTCATTGTTCTGGTCTATCTGTGGTCAGTATACTTACATATGTAAATATACATATATACATAATCCATTGAAAGAAGTAATCCATACCAGAAAGTGTTCTCATACTACATTTTTTAAACAAAACTGACAGACCAGCAAGGGTGCAAAGGATGTAAGCAACAGAACTTCTGCTACTGATTCAAAAGGATGCTTCAAATCATTTTGACATGCTTACATACCTATGTGCCTGCATTTGCTTTGTTTGTCTTAAAATGTATCAGCTTTTGTTTGCATGTATGTCACCCTGTGTGTGTGTGTGTGTGTGTGTGT
Source organism: Monoplex corrugatus (assembly GCA_030674185.1). NCBI lineage: Eukaryota > Metazoa > Mollusca > Gastropoda > Littorinimorpha > Ranellidae > Monoplex > Monoplex corrugatus. The sequence continues at coordinate 72,457,925 of CM060312.1, read as the reverse complement.
GGTGTGTGTGTGTGTGTGTGTGTGTGTGTGTGTGTGTGGTGTTGTTGTGTGTGTGTGTGTGTGTGGTGTGTGTGTGTGTGTGTGTGTGTGTGTGTGTGTGTGTGTGTTGTGTATTAACTCCGACAACTTTGTGATCCTGAAAAGAATTAATCTCTGTCACTGAATAACTTGAAACATGAGCAACATGTGTTCAGGACTCACTTTGGGGCCACATGTATGCAATATTACATATTCTGACTGAAAAGTTGACAAAACATATTTTGAGATCCAAAACAACATATTTCCTTTGATTCATACTGATTAATAAAGGATTGCAAGAACAGAATTTTAGGCTCAGAAAACAACATTTTCTTTTAATCAGGTTCTCACCCACAAGAAGCTGTACAACACCATGTTCAGCAAATCTCCTCACATCCTCTAACCATCGATAAACACTGGCAAAAGACGGACGATGAGTAATGTCATAAGTAATGACAACACCATTCGCACTTCGGTAGTAACTCTGGGTGATTGTTCGGAACCTTTCCTGACCAGCTGTGTCCCAGACTTGTAGCTGCAGGAACAAAAGAGTGAAGTCCATGTAGAATTTCAATAATGACAAAATACATATAAGTCTACAGTAAAATTTCAATAATGACAACATAAATATAAGTGCCATTAACTGACAAAATCTATTCAATCAGAGAATGCTCAAAACTGAATGTCAATATTGTCAGTATCACTCTCACACTGATAGACACAGCAGTCAACTGTCACGTGGGGTAGACACTGGACTTCCAGTTGGCAGGTCCTGGATTCAATTTTTCAGGTGGGTAAGGTTGGAGATTTTTCTGGTCTTCCTGGTCAAAATGTGTGCAGTGCCTAAGTTCCCTTTGGTTATATGGAGAATAACACATGCACATAAAGATCCTGTAAGTCATGTCAACTGCTTGATTATGAAAACATAACACACCCTTAACAACCAAAGATGCAGAATGTGCAACAACCTAATGGAATGTGGTCAGCTCACTTAACACCTTGAGTTCTCCATGCTTTACTAAATAGTCAAATTATGTGTAAATACAGTAATGCATGGTGAACCCAAATGAGTTTGGAGAGTATCCCTAAGCAAAAAGACTGTGGTTTCTTGGCCCTTGGCAACTTCCTGTGTTCCAGGTATTTTTGATACTTTTTAAAAAAATGCCAAAATTTATTTGAGTTTTCATTCCACACATAACAAACTTACATTAAATGTATTCTCTTCCTCTTTACTATTAAGTATGGTGAACACGCATCTCATCTCAATTTTTGATGCAAAAGTAGTACAAAATGGTTCTGAGAAAAGGCTTTTTCAAGTTTTGCCACTGAAGAAGGCAGGTGCTTCATACCAGACACAAAAAAGCCAAGAGTCACTACACACAGGAGTTTACTGCAGAATTTGGAAGAAAGCCTCCCAGAATCGTTTTTGTACAGGTCTAGGTGCACAGTCCAAACTGTTCTCCACAAGCTGAAAAACAATATAAAACCCCATCTGAAACACACAGGAAGCCTGAAATTAACACTGCATCTCATTTAGAAAAACAGAAAAACAAAAACTATTATACACAAGCACACCCCTGCACACAGAATGTCTACCTCCTAACTATCACCAGAATCAAGTCAGTAACACAAAGCATCAAACACTACACCAACAATGCTTTTGGCTTGAGTACTGTCGTCACCATCACTCTTCTACCATTTTTGCTGTTGACTGGGACAACTATATTACTATCAGTGTCACTATCACTGTTAAAGTCAGTTATCAGTCTTCTCTTCATCACCACTTTCATCTGTAACTCTTTTCAACACAATTGACCTGTAAATATCATTTTTATTCTCTTATCAAGCTGAGTGTGTTTATCGATCAAACTCAAAGCCACTGTTCATGCATGGCGACTGTCATCAAGTGGCCTGGTCAAAAGAAACTGACCACACAACACAGAACCAGTAATGATTAACAAGAAACAACAGATTGGTTGGAAGCTGCCTGAACTATTGTACTATACAATAATAATGGATTACATCCTGTGGACCACAGACTGACTGTTAAATCTGACCATGTTTGTATGCAATGAGAATAGAAATCATATACATGGCATATGGCAGTAACAAGGAGAGTGCGATGAAACTGGACACAAAGCCTCAAAGTGTTAAATGACAGACTAGTGGTCTAAAGGGAAAGACTTGCTACGTAAAGTGTCTTACTCTTAGAGTCCCAGGAGCAGATATATTTCCCTTTGATTTTGATACATATAACTTATAAGAAAAATCATTAGAATTTGCTGCATACATGTGTCAATCATGCTCCGAAGTGAAAATTACATTGCCAGAAACCCATATCAACAAGACTCCATAGAATGAAAACAATGACTGTAATATCTTCTAATTTTAGACATCATTATCAGTCACAGTTATTAGTTAAATCTTCAGACTTGTATCATGTGCCTTTTTGGTTTTTAATCTTCCTGCCCCTGTCTGTTGATAATCTTATTTTCTAATACCCCCCCCCCCCCCCCCCGGAAAAAAAGGAAAAACATAATAAATGTATGAGATACTCAGCGTGAGTGTATTCTATTCTACTGTTTTATTATTTAATATCTATATCATATCTGTCATTAGCATTTGTTTGTGTATAATGTACCCAAGTAGTATGCATTGTTTGTTTTAATATTTCATTATCTGTATTATGTTTTGCCTATACTGTTTGTGTATAATGACATTACACAAGAAGCGTGTCCTCTGATATTTTCACACTTTAGCCTTGCATGAAGCAAGGGTCGGATGAAAAAAAAAAGCATGTATATTGCTGATCTATTGCATGTTCCCTCTCTCTCTCTTATACATACATGTACACGAGCACACACACAACACACACACGTACACACACACACACAGATACACCAGACCAGTCTAGCAATTTGATAAATGATTACAGGCACACAAGAATAACTGTTTTTCGTTGCATGACACTGCAATCTATATAAACAAAGATGGGCTGAGTCAATCTGCAAGACTTGCGCACTTGACTTAAACCACAGTAACAACAGTTGGGTCGGAGAGTTCTAGGGTGAGATGTACGGGCATAGTAATGATAACTTTACAGTTGAACTATCAGAATTTATGTATCACAGGCCTATTAATTAATAATAATTTATAATTAGGCCTGTGCACCCGAATGGTTCGATTAGTTTGCCTATTGCCGATTGATTACGCAAAGTAAGGTGTTTCTTCCGTACCTTAACCAATTTCCCATCAATATCGACTGTTTTCATGGTGAAGTCAACACCGATAGTGCTGAAATGCTTCTCTGTGTACGTGCCGGCCTTGAAACGTTGAACAACACACGTCTTTCCAACCCCCGCGTCACCAATCAACACAATCTTAAACAAATAATCAAACGGGTCGTCTGACTCCATCGAATAAGCCATCACAAAGATCTTTTGGCTGTGTGCACATGGACACGATGAAGTTCACGTCGAAATTGTGCACTCACGTATGAAGTCATCATTAGGTCACGGTAAGGTCAGTTGCATCACTTTGCATCCAGGTCAAATTGTTCAGAATACCTTCCCTTTATGGCGGGTGGAGTAGAGTAAGGGTGGCGGTGGCAGGGGTTTACTGCCACATCTGTTTACTACAATGTACTAAAATAACACACGGTCATGTTACATCATTTAGACATGACTCATCATCATCATCATTATGTACCCTGTCGCATAGCGTCGGCGATCATGGCCATCCATACGAATCTATCTTTCGTCGCTGCAGTACATCTCCCACCCTCTCTGTCTTCATCCATTCCACAAGTCCATCTAATATTTTCTCCCTGGGTCTACCTGGTGTTCTTTTTCCTTCCAGCTTTCCTGTTGTGACTACAAAACCACATTTCAGCTGCCTAAATCTTTTTCTGACTTCGCGTGTTGACTGTCCATGCTTCACATCCGTAGGCCTAGAACAGTATCGGTTCTATATAATACTGAAGAACTCTCTTCCAGATGTTAACCGATAGGCATTTGTTGGTAATAATACTTTTTCATTTTAGATAAGAACTGTGCAAACCAAATTAATAATAATAATAATTACAATATTTATATAGCGCAAAATCTTGATAAAATCAAATCTAAGCGCTGAAGCAGACACACACGCACGCACGCACGCACGCACGCACACACCACACACACACACACACACACACACACACACACACACAACACACACACACGCATGGCTATAAATGGGGAGAAAGAATAAAAGCAATAAAAGCAAGAATAAAACCAATGGAAAATTATAGAGAGCATAGCATATACAATTATATATTATAACCATGTGATTTCCCTCCGAGCGGAGACAGGCTGCAGAGGGGGGGGGGGGGGGGTTGAGTGAGGTTAGGGTTTTATGCGGAGGAGAAAAGGTGAGTTTTGAGAGCAGACTTGAAGGAGACAAAAGTAGGTTGCTGACGGACTGAGAGAGGAAGTTTGTTCCAGGAGAGTGGACCAGAAACAGAGAAGGCTCGTGGACCATAGGTATTGAGCTTAGTGCGTGGAAAGCGAAAAGTCAGAGGATCGGAGGCAGAGCGGAGGGTACGTGAGGGAAGATAGATCTCAAGTAGGCTTGACAGGTAATCGGGGGCTGCGTTATTGAGGCTTTTGTAGCACATGGTGTCTAGTTTGTACTGTATGCGCTTTGATACAGGGAGCCAGTGAAGTTGTGCCAGGCGAGGAGATATGTGGTCAGCTTTTTTTCTTTTTGAGTACAAGGCGTACAGCATTGTTTTGAATGCGCTGTAGGATGTGAATGGTGGAGGCAGGAAGACCAGACAGGAGTGAATTACAATAGTCAATGCGAGACATTATGAAGGAGAGAACGAGTTTTGCAGTGATGTTTGTCATTTTACTTCTCTTTAACGTTCTATTGTAGACTAGAGTGGGTGCCAAAAGTGTCTATTTAAAGAACATTTATGAAAATCGTTTTGCAGACAGTAATTAATCAAATATAGCATGAACAAAATTCCTACATTCTAAGGGAGTCTGGCTGCATCAAGGTCATTGCCCCTCACCATATTTTTCCTCCATTGGATTTGAACCCCACCTCCAAAGTTGTCGGGTGTCTCAAGTACAAGTCACACTTGTGACGGATGTCTTAACTACTTTAGCTATTGGATACTGCTGTACACAGGGAAATTTTAAGCCTTAAAAGGTTCCGTTTAGTGCCTCAGCCAGAACCAGCTGGAACTTTTTTCAGCTGTTTCTGCCTTTGCCTGTAGGGCTGTGGTCTTCTCCTTCCTAGAAAGCGAGAGCAGTTTCCTCAGAGAGTTCAACAGCGGATTTGCCTACCACTCCCCCTTGCTCCAACCTCCGTGGCGAGGACTTTGGCTCTGAAGGTATCCGGATTTCATCAAGTTGATTGTTGGACTGGCTTATTCTTATGGGTTTCCTCCATTCTATTTTCAGATGGAACAGTGAGTCCGATCAGAATTGTTTATTTTGATGAATGGGAATGTAGTAATGATCCGATCTCACGCCACGATTTCTGATGAATGTGTGTGTGTGTGTGTGTGTGTGTGTGTGTGTGTGTGTGTGTGTGTGTGTGTGTGTGTGTGTGTGTGTGTGTGTGTGTGTCTGTGTGTGTGTGTGTGTGTCTGTGTGTGTGTATCTGTGTGTGTGTGTCTGTGCGTGTCTGTGCGTACGTGCGTGCGTGCGTGCGTGCGTGCGTGCGTGTGTGTGTGTGTGTGTGTGTGTGTGTGTGTGTGTGTGTGGTTTAATTTGTTTTTCATTCTAAAAGATTTGTAGTGCACTCACAGTCATTTTCTCCTTCCAGTAGACCCCATTTCCATGTTTTAGATGTCACAGATTTTTTTGTTTTGTTTTTTGAGATCACAGTTTGCTGCCTCCTGCCATGAGAAAGATTGCTGGAGCTTCTGGTGGCGTAGGTTTTCTCGTGGCAGTACTAATCCCTTGTGTGAACTCTGGAAACACTTAAATATTTTTTTCTTTTATTCGTCTTATGTTTCACAAACAAACGGATATCTGACGTACAATGTGGCAACGAAGAATGACAACAACAAAACATTTTACACATATGCAAAGATAATGTCGACACATAAATTTCCACATGGTATACAGAATATACACAATATTTTATACATTGGAAGTTTAAAAATGAACACTAAGATTAGCACATGTCAACATTTCCCCTATGAACTCGAATTCTGGAAACGATTGATTGTGCCTCCATGTGTACCTTCCTTGGTTTGCTTGAGCTCAGGACATGTTCGTTTGTTTGTTTCCCTCGGCGGAGCTGGTACGTAGGGTCATCTGATTTCCCTGTTTTCAGGTTTGCATTCGAGGGCAGGAGGTCATATATAGAGAGTATGAAACTGATCCAGACGGGAGCCGTATACCACATGTCGGTCCAGTTGAGACTTCTTTGGAGTGCACTGTAACTTTCCATGTTATCCGTTGCCCCTGTTGCCTTTGCCGGACTGCCTTCTGGATCCTTTTGGCATCCTCTTATTTTCTGAACCTCTTGTATAGCCATGTCTCTCCTTGTTTATGTTTGTCTGTTTGTTTTCTCGTTGGCCTTTGACCGCCTTCTATTTTTGTTGATCCCAGTCCCTGCCTATTGGTTTGTGTGTGTGTGCGTGTATGTGTGTGTGTGTGTGTGTGCGTGCGTGCGTGCGTGCGTGCGTACTTGTTTGTGTGTGTGTATGTGTGTGTGTGTGTGTGTGTGTGTGTGTGTGTGTGTGTGTGTGTGTGTGTGTTTGATCATTTCTCTGACCTTGAGGCTTTTCTTGGCCGCGTCAACTGCCTCCTGGACTTTCCATTTTCTGCCATTTTTCACTTTGGCCTGAATCGGTCTCACAACCGTATCTACCGTGTCTTTCATCATCATTGTCATGTGCCCTACCGCATGGCGTTGGCGATCATGGCGCTCCGTATGCATCTATCCCTTGTCGCCGCAAGCACATCTTCCACCCTCTCCGTCCTCAGCCACCCTGGAAGTCCGTCCAATATTTTCTCCCTGGGTCTACCTGGTGTTCTCTTTCCCTCCAGCTTTCCTGTTGTGACCAGGTGTTCTAATTTCCCTTTCCTCATAAAATGCCTATCAATTAACATCAGGAAGAGAGTTCTTGGATGTTATATAGAACCGATACTGTTATACGGTTGTGAGGCGTGGACAATCAACACGGAAAGCCAGAACAGGATTGAGGCAGCCGAAATACGGTTTCTAAGAAGAATGTTGGGAGATCCATGGACAGCAAAAAACAAAAACAAAAACAAAAAACACACACACAAAAAAAACCACACACACACAAAACAAACAAACAAACGAGACATCTTGATGGAGGCAGACACAAGAAAATCATTCATACAGAAGATTAGGAAAACACAAGCAACATTTATAGGCCATTTTATGAGGAAAGGGGAATTAGAGCACCTGATCACAACAAGAAAGCTGGAGAGAAAGAGAACACCAGGTAGACCCAGGGAGAAAATACTGGACGGACTTGCAGGGTGGCTGAAGACCGAGAGGGTGGATGGTGTACTTGCAGCGACAAGGGACAGAAGGAGGGCCATGATCGCCAACGCCATGCGGCAGGGCACATGATGCTGATGATGATAACCGGGCACTGACATGACTTACAGGATCTTTAACGTGCGTATTTGATATTTTGCTAGGGTATACATAGGAAAAGAGGGTCAGGCACCGGCAGGTCTGCATCTGCATAATCTGTTTACCTACCAGTCGAAGACATCCAAGCGGATCGAACCCAGACCTTTCGATCGGAAGTTCGACATTTACCTGTTTGACTGCCGCATATATGGATTTCCACTTAGCATGGCAAAAACAAAAAGTACTGTCTCTTTGCAACCCGGAGGAGAGATTTCAGCCCAGAGTGACGACATATTGGACGGTGCACAGTCAAGTACACTAGTAAGTATTCTTTTCTTCTATGTCCACTTATTGTCCAAAGAGGTTATACAGTATATATCAGCTACACACCAATAAAGGCTATGGAATTCAAAAATGCAAACGGTAAAATCATTATCATCATCTATGTCCATCGCCGTGGACAACGGTGGGAGCTCCATTCTTGTCACGAAGGATCGCCAGGCGACACGGTCTCTGCTCCTGTGTATGATGTCATGGAGCCCCAGTTTGCAGGCGTCAGCGATATTGTTCATCAAGGATTTTGCTGGCCTTCTTTGTTTTCTCTTTGCCTCGGCTCTCCCCTGCATGACCAGTGTCATCAAGTCGGTTCTTGTGTTTCTGTTCATGTGCCCGATATACTTCGGTTTTCGTTTGTTGATCTCTGGGAGCATTTTAAGTCGGACAGCTAATTTCTTTAGCACGCTTTCATTGGTTCTTTTGTCTGTCCATTTTACTCTGAGAAGACGCCTGTAGAACCACATTTCTGCTGCGTTTATTTTATTTTCCTCATCTTTCTTCAAAATCCGGGCTTCACATCCGTACATGACAACAGGCCAAATTAAGCAGCGTAAAATTCTTATTTTCAGTTTCGTTGGTATGCCTCTGTCTTTCCATATGTTGTTCAGCTGGACCATTTCTTTGCTTGGCCATGCCTAATCTTGATCTGACGTCCTTGCTGCAAGATCCTGTGTTATTTTGACAGAGCCCAAGTATCTGACACGTTTTCCAGCTCTGTTTTATCTATTTATATGCACTGCTGTGGCTGGTTAGTTGATCCTTCTATGTGCATGACTTTGGTCTTTTTGGCATTCAGTTTCAGTCCTGCATTGTTTCCTGCAGCATCTACTCGATATAGAATTTTTTTCATACTAATGATGTCTCCTGCTAATAGGGCGGTGTCATCAGCATATCTTAAGTTGGTGATATTCCTTCCTCCTATTTTCACTTTAATGCCCTCTGTGTCTGCCTCTCTCATTACTTGCTGTGTGTATATGTTGAAGAGGTGGGGCGAGAGAATGCAACCTTGCCGGACTCTTTTATTGATGATGAAGAAGTCACAGTGCTCTCCGTTCCATCTAATTGTTGCCTGTTGGTCTTGGCAGAGAGATGCTAAGATTGAGATCAGGTGTTTTGGGAGGCCCATCGTTGATATGGTTGTGAAGAAATGATTGAAACGGTAAAATATCACTAATGATAAAGATTTACAAAAAAAATACTGCAGGTAGATTGACAACTAATTTTGATAATGATCATGCCATTCTTAGATGTCAAGTGGTTGTATCAACTAGATAAACTACAATATGATGCCATTTATTGATTGCTTTGACCGCCAGTAAATGTGCTGATTAATTCACATGGTGTGCTAAGTTTCTCTTTTTATATATTGTGAAAATGAGACGTTCTCGGTTATCCAGCGGTGTGTCCTAGTGGGTGTCTCCTGAACGCATAAGGCTGGATTTTCAGAAGTCAACTTTAGTTTTGGAACAAGAATTTTCCCCCTTTGTGGTTTGTGTTGCCTCTGTCGTTTACAGAGAAGTGGTTGTCTTTGTTACACGTTTATGCGTTAGTTTTCCTTTATTTCTGAAGTCTAAGTTTCATCGGAAAATCTTTAACTCCTCATAGCTTAAGTCTAATATATTAGTGTTGAAAACAAAATTTAAATGACAATTTCAATGGGAGAACACTGTGTTCTGTTTTTAGTCATATTTTTTTGCCAGTCTGTTTTTAAGACGTGTCCAAAATGTTCGTCATATTTTGAACACTCCGGCCGGTCTTTTGGGGGAAGTTCTGGATTCTTCCTGTAGTTAATGGAAGATATGACATGCTTCTAATTTTTACTCGTTTAGACGTTCACAGTCATTTTTCTATGGCATGGTTTTTGCAAAAAAATTCAAAATTACATTCGAAAAAAGTGTGAAATAATGCTATGCACATGTGACAGTGAGATCAGTGCCTTCATTTCTGGTTCATTCTGTAAGATTCTAAAAATGCGCTAGGCCTGGAACCCAAGGCGACAGGTGTCAGTGAATAGAATCACAAAGGATAAGTGGGCGGGATTTTGTGAGTTATTCCTTATGAAACGATTAAAAACATTTCAGGAGAGCCTAATGATAACTGCAAACAGGATCAGTGCGTAGAACCCTATTGTTTTGCACGGGATAATTTCCTTGTTTATGTCGTTTTGAAGCACGTTTGTCACAGATGGCATAGAGCGTATCGTATCAAATTACTAGGGTTTCATAAGGACTTGTGTGTATTTTGTGCACAAAGTCAGAATTTGTGACAGATAGTTGACAATTTAACAGACGGAAGTCAGAGGAGAGAAAGAGAGAGAGAGAGAGAGAGAGAGAGAGAGAGAGAGAGAGAGAGAGAGAGATAATGACAATGACAATGACAATGATGCTTTATTTTCCAACGGTAAAAGTTATTGGCTAGAAGCCATTTTTCAAAGTTGCCGTTGCTATTGTATACACACGACATTTGTTTACAGCAACAAGTACAGCTTATGGAAGATACATGCTGAATACTAAAATTTAAGATAACATTACAATGAAAACAAGAAACGTACATAGTCAGCACTTAAAAATAGATAGATAGATAGATAGATAGATACATGTAGATAGATAGATAGACAGATAAATGGATAGATGGATAGATAGATATATAGATAGATAGATGGATAGATAGATAGATAGATAGATGGATAGATAGATAGATAGATGGATGATGGATAGATAGATAGATGGATAGATAGATAGATAGATGGATGGATGGATAGATAGATAGATAGATGGATAGATAGATAGATATATAGATAGATAGATAGATGGATAGATAGATAGATAGATAGATGGATGGATAGATATATAGATAGATAGATGGATGGATAGATAGATAGATAGATGAGCAAGTAAATACATTAATGAATAAGTAAATAAGTAAAGATAGGAGGAGGAGGAGGAGGAGGAGAAGCACGAGAAGAAGAAAAAAAGTAAACAAAATAATAATAATAACATAAAATAAAACAAAGTAAAATAGAGGAAGAAGAAAAATTACATGTGAGAAAATTATAGACGATAAATTAAGCGTCAAATAGATCAATGTTCTTACAATCAAGTCAAAGAAGACGAAATCAACTTGCTGTCATTATTATTACTACGGCTATTGTTATTACATTAAAAATATTAACACTGCTACAACAATTACCACTACTACCACCACTACCACTACTACTAAACACAATAATAATAAATGGAGGTAAAAATAGCAGTTCAGAAAGATGATAAAAAAAAAAATTTAAAAAGAGGGGGGGGGGGGGGACGTAAACATTAGGTCGACTGAAGGAACAAACTCATAAAATTCTGTAGGAGAAAGAGAATCAACAGATGATATGAAGTCAAACAGACAAATGTATAGATAAATAAAATAGAGTAGATTTTACTTTCGGCAATAGGAAATACTGTAATGATAAACGCATTTCTTTAATAGAAATATCATGTATGTGTAAACGTATTAATAAATCACGTGATTAGACATAAATAAGTCAAGAACAGCAACAATAATAAAGCGCCATTGTTCTTGATACGGGAAGAGAGATACAAAGATAATATGGATATCAGGAGAAAAGTGACAAATACAGACAGCAGATAAGAGAGACAAAGAGAACAAGAGAGCAAAACAAAACAACAACAAACAAACAAAACAAACAAAAAACAAACAAACAAAAAACAAACAAAACAAACAAAAAAATGAGAGAGAGAGAGAGAGACAGAGACAGAGACAGAGACAGGGACAGACAGACAGACAGACAGACAGACAGGTAGATAGAGGTAGATAGAGTGAGTCAGAGTCAGAGACAGGCGGGCAGACAGACAGACAGATAGACAGACAGACGGACAGAAGGAGAAATGGAAAGAGGATAGGAGCAACAACAGCAACAGCAACAACAACAATAACAAAGAGGAAATGGCATTGGGAAGCTTAGAAACACTCTTAAAACTTTAAGCAACATACTATGCCATAGATGATTTGAATCAACTTCGCAATTTTAAAAGGAAGATTAGGGAAAGTAGCATATGTGGATAGAACGTATTATAATCAACGATTTTGCAACCATTTAAATCAAATAGAAACCAGTATATAAATGCATGAATTGAAAGAAGTGGGGAAAAATAAAAAAAAGATACAAAGAGAGAGAGAGACAAACAAACAAACAAACAAACAAACAAACTGGCTAACAGATAAATGAGCAAGCAAGCGAACAAAAACAAACAAACAAAAATGAACAAAAAGCAATAATAAATAAAGAAGAGGAAAGAGAGAAACAAGCACGTCATATATTACATTAATTAAAAAAAAACTTAACGAAGAGAGAGAGAGAGAGAGAGAGAGAGAGAGAGAGAGAGAGAGAGAACCAGACAGACAGACAGACAGACAGACAGACAGACAGAGACAGAGAGACAAAGAGACAGATACAGATAGACTGAGTGTGTGTGTGTGTGTGTGTGTGTGTGTGTGAGAGAGAGAGAGAGAGAGAGAGAGGGAGAGAGAGGGAGAGAGAGGGAGAGAGAGAGAGACACAGACAGATAGAGAGACAGACAGACTGACAGACAGGCAGACAGAGGACAGAGACAGACAGAGACAGAGAGACAAAGAAACAGAGACAGTGACAGACAGACTGAGAGAGAGAGAGAGAGTGTGTGTGTGTGTGTGCGTGCGTGCGTGTGTGTGTGTGTGTGTGTGTGTGTGTGTGAGAGAGAGAGAGAGAGAGAGAGAGACAGACAGACAGACAGACAGAACAGAGACAGAGACAGAGACAGAGACAGAGACAGAGACATAGACAGAGACACAGTGATAGTCTGAGTGACTAACATGTCGATTCAGAGAGACACAGATTTCATTGTGACACTTAAGAGCAGAATGGCACGAAACACGCGAAACTTAGAGACAAAACAGAAGATGCATTGCTTGCTATATTTTATTTCATCATTTCTTTCAATAGTTTAGTGACAATGATTCACTGACCATGAAAATAATGCATGACATGTCTTTCCGCTGTTTGCTTCTTTGCACACACGTCTCCGTTTTCATTTACAGCTGTCGCATTCTCATATTTCAAATTGTTGCCGAATCAGTTCTTTTCTAATCGTGGTTCTTTTTCTTCTGCGGTAAGGAGAAAAATATACTTGAGGAAGTATTGGAAAGTTATGACACAATCAACCACGTACAGGAAATTAGGAGATACCTTTCTGGGGCATTAGGTAAGCAAAGAGTTCGTAAGGAATAGCGTCACATCAAGTGCAGTGAATAAAGAAAGACTACTGGCTAAAACAGGCTTTTAGAATTTGTTATCTTTATGTCTACATGTTTATGTATCAGAATTTTAACGAAACATTTTTGTCTACAGGTCAGTGAAAATGTCTGTCAACTTTTTTTTTCCAAGCCTTTGTCTCAGTCCACACACGTCGGTATCAATATTGTTATGGAAGCCATTAGGAATCAGGGAGGCAGCTGGCTGAAACGTCAAGCAGTTCGCGGCTGCCTTCCAGGACGTTCTTCATGTAGTCACAGCTTTTGGATGAGTTGTTGCACATATAGTCCAAGCAATTGACGAAGAGATCCATGGGGTCGTCATTGTCTTCTGCCAGAAATTTAATGAGTGGTGTATTCGTTAAAGCCTCAGCACAAATTTTTATCGCTGTACTTCTGGCTCCGTTTTCAGAGTTGCAAGCCAAGAAGTTGTCTCGCGCCATCCGGCATTCAGGTTTTCTGTTTGGACACACAGAATATGAAAGGATACAAACAGGAGAACGAAAGACTGGTAGGCAGCTGCACAGAACAGACACAGACGTACAGACATATTGAGAGACAGACAGACAGACAGACAGACAGATAGACAGACAGACAGACAGATAGTTGCAAAGACAAGAGAAGACAAGACAAAACAAGACAAGACAAGACAAGATAAGACAATATATGTGAGTGTGTGTGTGTGTGTGTGTGTGTGTGTGTGTGTGTGTGTGTGTGTGTGTGTGTGGCGTGCGTGTTAGTGTGTGTCCGCGCACATACGTATCAATATACATACATAAATATACGAATGTACACCCACCACACCCACACACCACACACCACACACACACCCCACACAAACACTCACCCCCCCCTCACCCACACCAACCCCCCCCCCCCCACACGTACAGTGTAGATATACGCATACGTTTTTCCTGCTGCTGCTATTATTGTTCTGTTCTTATTTTTTTGTGCGTGCTGTTTTTCTTGTTATTGTTGTTAGGGTTTATATTTATTTGCTTTTCACGTGTCTGCCTTTATATCTCACTCTTTTGTAGTTTTGAACGGGGGAATTCCAAATTTTTTATCCAGTGAAGTAATGTTTGGAAGAAAACAGGGTTTAATCCTTTCTTTCCAGCTTAAAATGAGTGTGTGGTTCGACCCACCGTCTTCTAGTAACTATGTGTGTTGTCGAAGACAACACAACATCACAGTTTGTAAAAAGGGAGGTAAAGTTTACAGTAATTACTGAGAACTGAGAGTAGTGGGAAATCCCTGGAAACAGAGCAACCCCCAGAGGTGGATATGTCATTTCATCTAACATTCGTCTGCTAGGCGAGAGAGACGTCAAAGTTTGGCAAGCCGTTTTGCCGGTGAATAGCGCGTCGAAAATTGCTGTTGTGAAATTTGTCATATGACGTGGTTTGGATGGAGTTGAGAGTGGGGATAA